>CM046429.1:8552006-8997006 GCA_025506505.1 Flaveria sonorensis
GATTGGCTGACCGGATACAAGACAGGGTGCTAGAAGAATTCAAATAGAGATCAAGACTATATAGACAGAGGCTAGCAGGTGAGGCCTTTGGTCAACTGGAAGTTAAGGTGGACCCTAAGATTAACTTCGAAAGGAAATCCTTGACTGAAGGCCCAGAGGTTGAGCCTGTGAACCTTGAGACAAGATCTTCCTCTGCACCCTTTACCCTCAGTGAGGCACCAGCTGGTGATGGTGCTTCACAACCTCTCTCTGGCCAGAGTTTGACAGCTGAATCAAGCAATAAAGGTCAAAGCTCTCTCCTCCCTGAGTCACCAAGGCATGTGGTTGACAAAGGAAAAAGGAAGTTAACTCCTGAGGAGATAGAGGAGGAGAAGAGAGAGAGGAAGAGGAAGCTGAGGGGAGAGAGTTCAAGTGGTTCCCCAAGGTTTATAGAAGCTGCAATCCAGGCTGCCCCCAGGCCAAACACTCAAGAAGATGAATTGAGGGCAGCCAGGTTAAACTACCTGGGAACCAGAAACTACAATATTGATGAACTCATCTCTCTCCCCTTAGAGAAGCTGAATGAACTGACTGACACTGAGTTGTCAAAAGAGAGGAGGGAGGCAGAGGATGCAAAACTGCTCCTAAAAGTCAAAGAACAAAGGAGGCTGAAAAGACTCTATAAAGAAGCTCATATCCTCTCTCCAGTTCAGGAAAGTCTTGAGCCAGAGACTGTGGCAACTGAACAACCTCAGGTAGTTAATGAAGAAGAAAGACTAAAGATGATCAACTACCTGAGTGCCACAGGTCTCTATCAGGCATCTGCACTTCTTCCCTTATCACATGAGTACATAAAGTTTGAATACAACAAACAGCTGGAAGAACAAGCCAAAAGAGAAAAGAAAGCTGCTAGAAAGAGATTAAGGGAAGATGCTGTAAAGTCAAGAGCCGTCATCCTCAAAAGCCAAAAGAAGTCTGCTGACAAACAAAGGATGATGAGCTTCTTGAAGTTGTATGGGTTCTCCGGAAGGAGGCTTGGTCCTATGTCTCTATCCACAATGGATGAGCATATTAGGGTGATCAAGCAGAAGATAAAAAGGGGAGAGCTGATGGACTTGCATTCTCCACCAAGTCCAACTCAACCTGAAGTTAAGGTGAAGGTTGAACCTACTGAGACAATACAACCTGAACCTGGAGCTGTATCTGAGCCAACTTCATCTTCTGACCCACAGCAGGGTCCTCCTCTCTCTCCTTCTGAACCTGTGAGAGAGGAGAACCCAACTGAGAGAGACACAACAGAACCTACTGGTACTCAAGACCAGTCCTTTCAGTTGAAGAAATCAGGGAGGAGAAAAAGGATGGCCAGAAGAAGATCTGCTTCAAAGAAAAAGAGAAGAAAGGCATCCACCTCCCAACCTCAGGATGAGTTAGAGCATCCTGAGGAAGTGAATGAAGAGGTCTCTCAACAAACTCCAATCATAGTAGAGCCTCTTGCTGTTGGAAGACAAATTCTGTTATGGACTTATGCTGAAAATCTAGACAGATGGTATGTCACAAGAGATCAGGGAGAACAACATGTCTACTTCACAAATGACATGCTTGAACTTCCACTGCATGATCTCAATGATATGAGAAGGTTCTATGTAATCCTGAACGATACAGATCTGATGATAAATAAAGGTCTGCTGAAGATCCTGATGTGGACTATCAAAATCTAAAGAACTTCTCTGTTTTGGTAGCATCATCCTAGGGGGAGTCTGTAAGGAACATCTGAAGATTAAAAGGCTGATGCAACCAAAGTATACCAAAACAACCAAGTCTTCCTGCATGCACTAAGGAACAAAGATGAACTAGCTTCGGAAGTTATACACTCACAAATAATCTTCCGAAGCCAACAGTTCAGAAGAAGTTACTTCGGAAGTTTCACACTCATCAGAAAATTATTATAAGTGTGAAATCTCTCGAAGCCAAAGACTCATTTCTTTCGAAGCCAAAGATGAAGTCTTCCGAAGCTTCAAAAGACAAAGTCTTCCGAAGCCATTTTGCTGTGAAGACAAATTTCTTTCGAAGACTAAGAAAAGATGCTTTCTCTGAGTTACTTTTGATAAAGCTGATGTACTTTCCGCTGCTGCTCTGAAGACTCACCTGCTAACATTAGTTGGTGAAACTTCTATACTTTATCAAACAGTAGAAAAAGTCTTTGACTGTAACTTCCCACTTTTGTACCTGTAGACTTGTCTGTTTTAGATTAAGTCAGTGAGCTATGGCATGTCATAGTCACTAGTCAAAAGGCAATTTGTCTTTTGACTGTAGATTGATCTTGTTGTCTAGATTAGTCAAAATTCCAACTGTCTTTTTGTATATTGACGGTTGTAGGATGTAGTATAAATAGTCCCCGGTTCTTGTAATTAGACATACTTGCAAACACTTGTAATAGAACTAGAGAATCAATATACAACTTCCTTGAAAACTTAATCTTGTGTTCTTGTGACTTTGTTCTTGTTCTTATAGTTCTGTCTCTTTAATATTACTTGTGTTGCTTTGTATCATCACTGAAATTACCAGTTTCCTATTTGAATGATTAAGTGATTTAAATTCTTTCTTCTTGTAAAGCTAATTACAATCTTAAGTACCCTTACCGGTCCTGCAGGGATCTACAGAAAGTACAAGTTTGTAATGCAAGCAAAATACAATTTTTTCTACATAAAATATTGTTACATGTAGGTAATATACATAGGTCACTCACATCCTCCTTTCTTTTAGTTTATTATATTTTAGGTGCCCATTAGCCGTCATTTTATGTTGACCATTAAATATATTTATATTTATTAAATATATAAGAGTAAATGTTTTTAGTATGGTCTTAAAACTTATGATTATATCTTATATAAATTATGAAATAAACATTACAATAGAGTTACGTGGGTTTTCACTCTTATCACATAACTTATATATATATATATATATATATATATATATATATATATATATATATATATATATATATATTATGAAGTATTGCCAAATTATTTTTTTATTTCTCTTTATGTTTTCATTTCTTTTATTTAAAATATTAGGATTTAATATATATTTCGTGAGGCATGAAATTTTAACCAAAGTTCGAGTTTGTCTTAAATAGGAGATTTTAATTTTCTATTATTTGAATGTTACAAACAAAACTTGGTTCTACTTTATATACTAAATTGTCTTAAGGATCTCCAAAGTGGTGTTTAGAAGAGGTGATTAGTGCGCAATGGGTTGGGGAACCCATCCGGTTTGAATCCCATTTCCCTCATTTCAGAAATTTGTTTGTTTTCTTTAAATTCAATTTAATATGGGTTTATAATTATTAGTTGTCACTGGGATCAACAAATGTGAGTTTGAATTTTCCTACCGATTTTCTTCCGTAAAAAAAAACTAAACTCAAAAAAGACCCACCAGTAGCGCTCTTTCTCAAATCTAGTTTAAGTATAAAAATAAAAGTTATCATATTTATACACTTAGGGAGTTGAGAGTTGTTTGTCATATTGTGACATCTCGGTTAATAATAAAGAAAGTTAAGTTTTCCATAAGGCATAATAATATCCATATAGGAATATAGGATTAACCGGTATAAGTATAAGACACTTGTATTGATCGTATAATTTGTTTGATTAATAAGTTAAGTCTTATTGTTTACGTTTAGACGCATACATAAGTAGTTTGAGAAATAAGACGCATTGTAGTAAAGATAAATAAAAATATAATTTGGAAATGAAAGAGTTTCAATACAAAGTGTATTTTTGTTATAAAGTGTGAGAAGACATAATCAGTGAAAAAAAGTAAAAAAAAAATTATATCTTACAATCTAAATCGAATTTCAAAAAAGTAATTCCGAGCTTTTGTTCCCATAGCCGTCCTCACTAAGAAAAAAAAATAAACGAAAAATTAAAAAATAAAAATAAAAAATAAAAAAAATTAAAGTTTTTTTATTGTGTTATTTATGAAAGACACAATGACGTCATTGTGTCATTATGAAAGACACAATAACGTCATTGTGTCATAAAAAGACACTATAAATTTTTTTTTATTTTTTTTCTGAAAGAAGACGATGTAGGTAACAGAGACTCCGAATTATTTTTTTGAAATTCGATTTACATTGTGAAATATAATTTTTTTGTGACTATTTTAGGTTCATCGTGTCTTCTCAAACTTTATAGCAAAAATACACTTTGTAGAATAACCTCAAATTTTAAAAATAACAAAAAAAATAAACATAGATGTCAGAATCTTAGTCTCGGTGAGACGAGACATGAAAATCAAATTATTTCTATAGAATTCGTCTCATAATCGTACAATAAAAATAAAATCCAATAAAATGATTTATGTACAATAAAATTGTCTAGATATTTAATTAAATATAGTATTATGTTAGAAATCATGGAAGGCCCACCCAACTGCTGCAAGACGACAAAAGTATCTAGCTTCTTTTCGACAACAAAATCTTCTTCAAATTGAAAATACATTTTTGTACAATATCATCGCTACCATCTTATTTAATTTTCTACGATTATTTATCTAATTATTAAATAAAATCTAATATTAAGTTCTAGTTCTTCTTTGGTCGTTGATGATGGCGATTTCTTGTTCTTGTTTTTGTGGTAACTTGTAAAACATATATTTAACGGTAAGAGAGATCAGATGGTCAAATATAATACAATTATATAAGTCTTATGTCAGTCTAATTCAATTAAACTATATATGAGTAAAAAAACATTACATTTGAAGAAGATGTCACAATTATCTCAACGCTAGGAGATTTTAATATATTTATAATGATCTTGATTAATAATCCTGTTGACCTTTAACTTTGATGTATGAATTTCACTTTGTTGTTAATCATCCTCTGGTTCTTGCAATTTTTAGGGCTATCTTTGAGATTTTGTATCAATTGTGCGAGTATAAAAATGAGCCCCTTTAAACTAAGAAGTTGCTAAGAGATTGAGTAGAGGAACTTTTAAAAATTGATTTCGATTGCCCACCATACACACCCTTAAAGACGCCATTGCCAATTTTACGTAGGAAGATTGCATAAACAAATACAGAGTTATATCTTATAAAATATAGAATATAAAATATATACTATACTAAGAATCATTATTTTTTATTTTTACACGTGGATTTTAAATTACGCATCTGTGTTATCTAGTACTATCTTTATTTAAGACAAGTTCACTTATTTTTCATGTGTGCATAAGTTTTGTTTTTTTTCCATGGTGCTTATGTAACATTCATGTGAGTTTTTAGTGCTGAAATGATATTAGTAGGATGTTAAAATAAAATTTTTAACGTAATAACTAATTATCCTATATATGTAAAAAGTAAGGTGATCTACAGTTGTTTTAATTGTGTTTATGGTTTGACCACAAAAGTTTATTAAGTTGGCATTTTACCCCCTCCCCCATGTGAGTTTAAAAGAGAAAATTAGGGGTTAGGTCTAAGAGCAAGGTTCTCAGAACCACCATCATCGCGCGGCGACCCTGTGACTGTCACCGGCACCACCATCTCAGGGCGGTCTCGCGACTATTGTACCATTGCACCGCCGCCGTCACCCCACTACAGCGGCCCCGCCACCGTAAAACCGCCATTGGTGCACTACAACCATCGTGCGGCTATCGCTGCACCGCAACCGTCGCCGTCAACCATCATCGCTGCTACAACCCGCCATCGGTGCTCACCACCGCTACCAGCGAAACCCTAAAAGGTTATCCATGGTAGCGGTGGTTTTGCACTCCCGTGACCTCCTTTTTTCTCGATCTATAACATGCAACAACTGTTTGATAGTATGGGTTTTGATGATGGGGGTGTGACATCCGGTAATTTTCAGTTACCAAACTCCGTTAGTTCCGTTAAGTCTTGCATACACGTGTCGTGCACACACACTAGTTGTCGTTGAACTTTGGTGACTTAACAATAATCAGTAATGTTAAATTGATGATAATTAAGTTAACAATGTGATTATTAAGTTATGCTTATGTGATTTAAATGTTAACTGTAATTTTATCGCGTAACGTGAAAACGTGTATATTTATTTCGTGTGTTTTGTGATAAATGGAAATTATGCATGATTGTTATTTGTGACTAATAATAATTGTGTTTAGTAGTTAAAAACTATTTAAAAACTATTCAAAAAGCCTAATCTTTATAAAATACAAATTATAAGGGTTAAAAGGGTAATTATGGATTATTAAATAAAATAAAATCAAAACCCAACCCTAATCCCACCCCATCAGCCGCGATCGACCTCCCCTCTCCCTCTCCTCTTCGAATTCAGCCCAAGAACAAGCAATCACCTTTGAATTTGATCGATTACAAGGCATACAACAAGTTAGAACCTTCAATTGCAAACTATTACACATTTAAAGGTTAGATTTTTATATGATTTGATGATGTTTCATGATTGGCCGAAAGTTCTATGCGAAAACTGCAATTGGTGGTCGATTGATTCCTAGTTGTTGATGTTAATGTGTTTACTAGATAGATTACATGTTAATTAACGTCAAGTATGCAATAAAGGTTGGATTTTTACAAGTTTTTATGGAAATTACATTAGGGCCGAAACCCTAACTCGAAAATCTGAATTTGATGTTAGTTGTTGGTTGTTTGTTGATGCTATTATGTTAGTTGGATTGTATAGATGCTAGTTAACGTTGATTTTGCAAGAAAGCTTTGATTTTGATTCATGGTTCATAGGTTACTTAGAATAGTAACTTTATTTTGCATGAATTGATGATTTGATGATGTATGAATGTTATGGGTGTGTTTGTGATGATGATTAGATGCTAGGTTGATGATATGAACAATTTAAAAACAAGAAGATGTCTTATAGTTCATACATTGCTAAAAATAGTAACTTTTGGTGTTGAACGTTGATGAATCATGATGATTAGGTGTTGTTGATCATGTTTAGATGTTGTCATGGACTTGAATTGGTATGTAAATGATGAATCCATGAATGTCTTGGGTGTTTGATGAAATTGGGATGTACTTTCCCAAAAGGGAAACTTTATTTGTGCAAATTCTTGAATTGTATGAATTGAGCATGTTTGGGATATTAGGACCATGTTAGTATGTTCATGGATGATTTCTAAGGTAGTAGAATGTGTTGCTTAGGTTATATGAATGTGGATTTGGTTTGTTACCTGTTTTGGCCTGTTGTGATTCGCATGACTTGTATGATATTTGGTTGTATGATGACCTAGGTAGTACATGTGGTTAATGAAGTGCTATATGTAATCAGGTTGTATGTTGATCATGTATGATATGCTATTGTGTTAGTGTTAACGAATTATCACCTCTAATGTCACCAACGGGTCAACTGGGTCAAATGTGTCTTGTCTTTCTAAAACCTTGAGTTCTTTGGTT
The DNA here is from genome assembly GCA_025506505.1 of Flaveria sonorensis. Classification (NCBI taxonomy): domain Eukaryota; kingdom Viridiplantae; phylum Streptophyta; class Magnoliopsida; order Asterales; family Asteraceae; genus Flaveria; species Flaveria sonorensis. The sequence goes on from CM046429.1 coordinate 8,559,390, forward strand.
TGTAGAGCACTTAGGGTTTCATATTGATTTTGTGTACACGTACTTATGTACTCTTGTATTCTAGGTAACCTTTGAAGGGTTGTCTTTGCACCTATCACCAGTTCTCTTTAGTCATTATCTTTACACACCAGGTGAGTTCTTGCCCCACTCATTTTACATAATCTCTTTTGGGGGAGATAGCATACTGTTGATCACAAACGCTTTTATATGAGTGTGTATAATATTGATATAGTGTTGTTTACCATGGAAAAGTCCTCACACTTTCGGATTGTTAATATTGACTAGTGGGGAAATTTTGGGTAGTACTACTTGGTCTGACGAGCCCCATCTGTGTGACTCGAGGTCATACGGGTGCAATTTTGTCCTAACATATATTCTTCACGACCTGGTAAGTCGTGACGGGAGGCACAAACTATCACAGTCAGCTTCAATCGCGAGATCACTATGATTAATATTTTTATGTTAATAGACTAGCTATCTATTGCAATACACTACTTATGATTTGAAAACTGTTTATCGGTTTACCTATTAACGCAAACTCTTGAACTCACCAACCATGTGTTGACTCGTTTAGTATGCTATTCTCAGGTTAAGGTTGCCAGTTGCCTAGGAGCACGCACGTCAGCATTGTTGAGTTGTCTACATTTGCCTTGTTACAATTTGGGATTATTTTCATATTAAACATTTGTGTTTGGGGCGCGTATGTTTTGCGCATTCTCTTTACATACTACTTGTTTTGGGTTTTCTGGTTTCAAAAACGCTTCCGCAGTATTTTAAACGTTAACTCTGGTTTTGTTTATTAATCATATAGAGTCGTTCTTGGTAACTAATGACTGAGATCCTGGTATGTCACGCGCCTCGCGGTAAAACCCCGCATGCGGATTTTGAGGGTGTGACAGGGGGTTTTAATGGTGGTGGTTTTGATGGTAGTGGCCCTGATGGTGAGGCTTTTGATGGCGGTGGTCCGACCACTTCTCTTGCTCCTCCTCCATCTCTCTATGATACCCTTTTGGGGTTTTTGCTTTTGGGTTATTATCCTGTATATGAACAAAGATGGTGGTGGTCTTGATGGTGTGGGTTTTGATGGTGGGGGTCTTAATGGTGGGGGTTCTGATGGTGGGGATTTTGATGGTGGTGGTCTTGATGGTGGTGGTCCGACCACCTTACTTGCTCCTTCTCCATCTCTCTACGATACCCTTTTAGGGTTTTTGATTTTGGGTTATTATCCTATATATGAATGAAGGATGGTGATCATCAGTTGGTTTAGTTGTTTTTTCAATGTGATTTGCTCTTGGTTCCACGTTGCGTTGGATGCCTTCTGATGTTACACGATTGGTTTGTTAATCTTAAGTAGGTGTTTCTAATGGGTTGTGATGAGTTGATAGATCTAAGTCAAAATTGATTGAGGACATTGCCTAGGCGAGGAAGGGTTGGAGGATGACAGGTTATTGCCTGCAACCCGCCCTTCGAACCATTACTTTGCACACTCTGAGCCTAACATTAAAATGGGAAATTGTTGATTTTAATAGTCTCAAACTGTTGTGTCTCTAAGGGTTGTTATGCTTAAACTTTAAAAAAAAATTCATATAGAGTAAATCTTGGTACTCTATGGGAAGCTGATCTTTGCTATTTGGGGTTGTTGGTGATGTTTATTATAGTAGATTTATACTTGTTATTGTTTGCCATGATTATTTGTTACACGTTGATGATGATGGATTGTTATCCATCTGTACTTGTTATTGTTTGCCATGATTATTTGTTACACGTCGATGATGTTGGATTGTTATCCATCTGAGACGTGTCGTTGGGTTAATATTGTTGGTCATACGCTCATCTGACACATAAGTTTGTCATATGGTTTTGTTGCGTCAATGACGGGTTCTATTGGAGTTTTGTTGGTTTGAGGCAGATTTTCGGGTTGCCAACGTTGAGTGTAAACCTATTAAAGATATGCATTGAATATGTCTGTCATTTGTCGATGATGATGAAAACATGTTCATCTAAGACACGCATGCAAGTCGTACATCAAAAATGTTGCAAGTGCGGTTATGTACCTCATAAGTGTTGTGACAACCCACCCGAAACTCACCCGATTTCTTTGTGCCAATGCAGTAGACCAGTGATGTAACACAACCATGTAACACAATTTTCGGGACGAAAATTCTTTCAACATGGGGATAATGTGACATCCGGTAATTTTCCGTTACCAAACTTCGTTAGTTCCGTAGGTCTTGCATACACGTGTCGTGAGCACACACTAGTTGTCGTTGAACGTTGGTGACTTAATAATAATTAACAATGATTATCTAATAATAACTTGATTAAAAATATTGATATTAAATTGGTAGTTATGTGATTTGTGAATTTTAAGTATTATTTGTGAATTTTACCATGTAACGTGACAACGTGTTATATTTATTTCATGTGGTTTGTGGCTAGTGAAAATATACATGATTATTATTGTTAATTAGTAATACTTATGTTTTGTAGTTAAAATTATTCAAAAAATGTTAAAAGGATTAAGTTTTACAAAAATATAATTAAGGAGGGTTTATTTTGTAATTACCACTAAAACTTAATATTACCAAAAATTAAACCCTAATCCGCCCACCCTCCCCACATTCAGCCGAAACCACCCACACACACCTTCATCTTTGTGATTTTGATCTTCCAAGCCAAGCCATCATCGATTTTTAGTGTGATTCAAGCATTACAACAAGTTAGCAAGTTCAATTCTTGATTACTACAAGATTAAAAGGTTAGATTTTGATTAGTTTTATGATTTTTGGTTCTTGAGGAACCCTAATTCAAAAATTATGAAGAAATGTCGAAATTGATGTTGTTTGATGATGTTATGATGTTAGTTATGTTGTATAAATGTTAATCTATGTAGATTGTGCAAGAAATCCATGATTTTGTTATCTAGTTCTTACATTACCAAAAGTGGAAACTTTTCTTCTTGAGAATTTGTGTTTTGATGAATTGTTGATGTTAGATGGATGATTACGATTGCTATGAACTAGATAGGGTATGTTATTGATGAATTTGGGTTGAAATTAATGAAAGGATAGATTTTAGGATGTTACTTTCCCAAAGAGAAACTTTAATTGTATGAAACATGTGATTTTGTGTTTTGAGCATGTTTATGATGTTAGGATCATGTTAGAATGTTTGTTGATGATGTCTAAGGAGGTAGATTGTGTTGTTTGGGTTGTATGAATACTTGATGCACAACTTTGGAAATTTAGGCTCTTATGGAATATACATGATAATGGATGTTGTTAGGTGATTATGGAGCTATGTTGGGATTATGATAGAATCATGATGATATATGATGTGTTAGTTAAAATTGTAATTGTGGACTTCTTGGGATTTATATGTGTTGTTTGATAAACTATGGTGTATGATGAGTTTTATAGCACTTAAGGGTTTGTAATGTGGCATACGTGAATAACTTATGTGGTAACCATGTATGATGGATTGCTATACTTGATCAAACAAGAACTTAACTTGACATGCCACCAACGGGTCAAACTGGTCAACTAGGTCTAATGAGTCTTGTTTTCCAAAACCTTGGGTCAATGTGGTTATTAAGCACTTAGGGTTGTTAAGCTTCTATGTACACGTACTTATGTACTTGTGTGTTCTAGGTAACCTTTGAAGGGTTGTCTTTCCACTCATCATTAGCTTTTACAATTTTTGCGTACCAGGTGAGCTCAATGCCCCACTTTTACTGACTTCTCTTTTTGGGGGAGAAAGCATATTTGGTTTTAAAACTCTTTACTATTATAACATGTGTTTGGTAAGACATAGTGGGTTATACCATTGAAAGCCCTCACACTTTCAGATCATTAATTAAGAAATCTAGCGAAAAATTTTGGGTAGTACTACTGGGTCTGACAAGCCCCACCCGTGTGACCGGAAGTCAACGGGTGCAATATTGTCCTAAACTACTAATAGCGTCACGACCTGGTATGTCGTGACTGAAGGCAAACAGACAAACATAGTCAGCTTCGATCGCGAAATCACTATTGCTCTTTACTAATGAAATTAGACTAGCTATATATTTCAATGCACTTGTTTATATTTTATTAACGCTACTGTTTACGATGATTACAAACTCTTGAACTCACCAACCATCGTGTTGACACTTTTAGTATGCTTTTCTCAGGTCGTTTCTAGCAGCTGCCCATAGGAGCACGCACGTGTCAAGCATGCTTTGTTCAAACCTTGTTTACTTTTAATTTAGCATTTACTTACGTATTTTGGTTTGGGCGTGTGTTTTGCCCAGTTTACATTTAGTACCTTGTGTTTGGGTTATTTACAAAACGCTTCTGCAAATATTTTAAAGTTTCAAACTCTGAATTATTTTAAATGTTACATATAGTGTCGTTCTGAGTAACTCATGACTGAGATCCTGGTTTGTTCACAAGCCTCGCGGTAAAACCTTGTACGTGGAATTTGAGGGTGCGACAAGTGTATATGTGGCTGCTTATTTTCTTTCATTATTGAGATGTGTTTAAAATAAACCAATAAAAAAGAAAAAATATAGAGAATTTTTTTATGATCACAAAAGGTAATTTTCTCTTTACATAAAAGTAAAAGCTAAAAGATATCAAGGCAAAAAAAAGGTAAAAGAAGAGAGAGAAATGATATCGGTGGCTAAGTACTAATCTTGAAGCAAAACTATACAAAAGTAATATTATAATAGATCTACAAAATAATTGTTAAAGAAAATACAAAAAAAAAGTCTACAGAAAACTTAAATCCACCAACCAACAATACAAACTCTTGAATATTCAGATTATACATTCATGCAAAGGCCTAAAAAATAATAATAAATAGCAGAAGAAAATGAAAAGGAAAAAATAAAAACTAATGCACTTCTAGAGATCAAGATTTTGATAGATCTCTTCAAATTGTAAAACTTTAACATAGCTCATCTTTTGAGGCGTCATCTCATACGTGATGGCAATCCTCCCATCATGGTTCAATGCTTCAATCGCCATGAGGGAGAATGTGTTTTCCACTCAATCACATGATTTGCTTGACGTGCCTAGCTGTGTCATGTCCTCTCCTGAATGTAAATATTAAAAATGCAGTAGCTACTTTGCGCGATAACCAAACTAACAAAAAAACAGAAAGCCATTTCACGCAACACGCGAACTGGAATTCAACTAGTTAGTAAAAAAAATGCTAATTTTAAGCCATTTATGAATAAAATCTTAATATTCATCATTTCATCAAGATCATTCATTGTGTTCACTTCATAACCCCAGCCACCACCACCACCAATCATTCACCATCGCTACCACTTACCATTCGCTATTACCATCACTACCACCTACCTTCCGCTATTACCATCACTCACCATACACCACATCTTTTTATTTTTTGGTTTGTTCATTTGCGACACCCTATATAAATCTTACATCGGCCATGGACAGGAGAGATTCCTGGTTCATAAAGAATGCCTAGCATCTAATATCATCAGCGTGTTTTGATCGTATTGGCTGTGGATGAAAGTAGAACTTCACAGTTAAGCGTGCTCAGGTGGTAGCAATTCAGGGATAGGTGACCTCTTTGGGAAGTTTTCATCGGGCAACCAAAAGCAAATCCGTGAGCTCCTCATGGGTAAAGTGGACAATATTGGTGGTATGTGGGGCCAGGGTGTTACAGAATGTATCAGAGCCACTCCTGTGCCATTCGGGATGGTGGTACATACCTCACCGAGGATGGTGACTTCTCGGGCCCATCGAGGACGATGAGTCCAAGGGGGGGGGTGATTGTGACACCCTACATAAATCTCATATCGGCCGTAGACAGAAGAGATTCCTGGTTCATAAGGAATGCCTTGTCTCTAATATCATCAAAGCGTTTTGGGCGTATTAGTTGTGAATGAGAGGAGAACTCCACGGTTAAGTGTGCTCAGGTGGCAGCAATCCAGGGATGGGTGACCTCCCTGTGAAGTTTTCACCCAGGCAACCAAAAGCAAATCCGTGAGCATCCGCGAGCTTCTCGTGGGACAACATTGTGCTAGAAACCACCTCAAAATAATATTAAACTCTCCAAAAAATGTACCATATTTCGAGTGCATATTAACATGTGAAAGTAATGTCTTAAAGCGCCTAGCGTGGACTATTCACCGTAGAGTGTAGACCGGTAGGGCTGCAAACGAACTGAACGTTCAGCGAACAGTTCGTGAACCGTTCGGCCGGAAGTTCGTTTATGTTTATTCATTTAGTAAATGAACGAACACGAACAAGAAAATTCCGTTCGTTTAGTTAAACGAATGAACATGAACACAAGTCGCGTTCGTTCATTTATGTTCGCAAACGTTCGATAATGTGTTCGTATATGTTTGTTAATGTCAGTTCAAGACTGTTCGATAATGTGTTCGTTTATATTCTTACTTTTTGTGTCAGTTATTTTATGACTATTATATCAAGTATTTTTTTATATTTATGTTAAGTACTTATTTATTTTTGATTGATCTTGTGTAATGTTTGTAATAAAAATGTAAATTTTATACTAAAATAAGTCTATAATTATTTGTATTCATTTGTGTTCACGAGTTCTTTGTGTTTGTGTTTGTTTACTTTTGTTTGTGTTCATTTGCGTTCAGTAAGTGTTCGTGAACGGTTCATAAACATGTTCATTTTCTTAATGAACGAACACGAACAAGGAATCTCGTTCGGTAAGTGTTCGTGAACAGTTCATGAACAAGTTTATTTCTTAGCGAACGAACACGAACAAGTCATTGTTCGTGTTCGTTCGGTTCGTTTGCACCCTATGTAGACGTGTGGAATTTGGGCTAAGATGTGTGGCCCAAGACTATTCACTGTGGTCTGTAGACTGTAGAGTGTTCTTGTTTAGGCGTGTAGACTTTGGGCTAAGATGGGTGGCCCAAGAAAAAAACGAATTTGGGGTGCATGCAAATTGCATAGGTACACAAGTAAGTTAACATAAAAAACTAGTGCATCTACATTTGCTGTTGGTTAAAGTGATCAAAATGATCATTTTGATAACTAGTTCAGTTATTAACCGGTTTACTAGATTCAAAAACCTATCTGATGAAACCAGTTATGTTCGGTTAACGGAATAAAAACCAGTTTTTACTAGCGGTTAAAAAACAGGTTAGAAGTTACAAGTGGATCACGGCCCATTTTGGATTTATCATTTATACAAAATTGTTTCCTACTATAATATCTAGTTCAAGGCCCATTAGGCAAATAAGAATTTTTATTTTTTAAAGTAACTATAATGGAAAAACCATGATTTCTACGTGGCAGTCGCTGATTGGTTTGAATGATGTGGCAACCTACAAAGCAAACGCCAAAAGGTGAAGCCTCTTATTGACGATCCGACGTTTTCTTTTTGACAAAATATCGGATCTTCAAACGCAAGAATTTCACATCGTTTGATCTTTTCACAGGTTTGTTGAATGATCTTTTCACATCGAATTAATGGTTGTTTTGTTCATGAAATCGAAGAATTTTGTTAATTTGAACTTGATCTGGAGTTCGTACAACAGTTATTTGGATCTGTTTGCAATTAGATCTATAAAATCTCGATGAATGAATGCATATGGTTCAATTGATAAGTTTGATCCTTCTTCGTGTGCTGTAGCATAAGATCGTTGATCGTTTGTTTCGTTAGTTGTTTTAGGATTTGTATAGTGATAACGAGGAGATTGATTGGAATTTTGATGAAGTCATTGAAGTTTGCCTGCTATGCTCCTCGAATCTGCTTTTAGATTTCGATCTTTGGTGTGATTTGTAACATGAAATTGAAGTAGGTTAATGCTAGGGCAAACGAGAAAGGGTTATAATTTATAAACAAAACATTGAAATTGAGTGGATTTGCTTCAAAGGCTTTTTAAGGGTTGGTATTTGCTTAAACTTGATTGCTGCTGTGAATATTATTTCTCTAATTAGAGAAGGTCTACAAATATGATATTGTGGATTACAGTATATGCATGTCTTGCCATTAATCTGTGAAGTATAAACCATGATTATTGTTTGCATTGTGGAGTTGGGTAGAATAAGATGTGAAGCTTGTAGATGTAATATTATGTCAACCAGATTATGATTTATGTAAGTATTATTGCTACACTTGTCCTAAAGTTTTAGTCTATATTTGGAAGTTCAACTTAGTGCTTTCCATATTGTGGATTGATCATAATCGCTGTTGTTTTAACTTTGAAACATTCTTTTGCCATACATTTTCAATAATTTGGTCCCCATATCAAGGTTTTATGTTTGAACCAAACCAAACCAAATTGTATCAATATTAATCTTAAACATACCTCATTTTGACACTAAATACTCAAATATCAAGTCTTGTTTAGGATGAAGTATTGGTCTTTTTGATGTATACTTTTTATGGAATGCTGATTAAGGGTTTTAACGATAGCTTGTTACGGAGATGCAGCTGCATTGCTCTCTCCAACAACAACAACGTGTTTGAGTTGACAGTTAATTTAATAATTTTTTGACTAATAACTAAATATCTAAAGTTCTTTATAGTAAGATAAGATCAAGAAAACTCGTGGGCTAAGTTCAATTTGTCCAATGTAATGTAATGATTTCAAGGAATAATCATGCAAACGGGTATTGTAATCTCGCGAAGAAGAAGGAAGTATTGTGTATGTAATTTTTTCTGCTTGCATTTTATGGGATGGAACATAACGTTGATTCAAAGTTCAAACCCATGTATGCCAGGGATGATATCAAGCGATATTATTTTCGCTCAACAAGTCTTAAGATGAATCTGTCCAAGCACCCGAATAAAGATTTACTCTCATCTTATATGTTATAAATTATAATGGTTCCACATGTCATGTAAACTTCAGCTTCTTAGCTTAGTAAATTGTTTGGAAAAAAAAGAAAATTGAATTATATGAATATGATATGCGGGTGGGTTGGGTAATGGGTTTAAAGGGCAGTGTTTGCACTGGTTGACCCAAAATAGTTTTCTTTTGAACTTCTTATATAAACAATTAGTATGCCAAATATGATTACAAAAGTTGTATCATTCCATAACAATTTGGTTATATTAATAAATTGGTTTAGGTGGTTTTATATTACATTTTGGACAACTTTCCACCCCGCTTTGACACGTTCCCCCTTTTGCTAGTTCTGTTATTCGACCCTCTTAGGATGAACACAATCCAATCAATTCTAGATTCGAAGCTAATGGTTTAAGTGTGTTCTTCTTTTGGTACAGAATGGCTTTGAATGGGGCAGCTCCACCAAGAGGAAGTGCAGCAGCGGCTGCCGCCAACTTACGAAGGAGGAGAACAAGTGGAACAGGTGGGGCAGCAGGTGGGACAGCTGGCAACATGCTTCAATTTTACACTGATGATGCACCTGGATTGAAGATCTCTCCAAATGTTGTTCTTGTGATGAGCATTGGCTTCATTGCTTTTGTTGCTGTACTTCATGTCATGGGTAAGCTTTACTTTGTCCGTAAGGATTAAGCAAGAATCAAGTTGTCAAAAATGAACCGAGTAACTAGTTATGTTTTTTTAGTTTAGTTTGTACCTTTTATTACTTTAAGTGGTCAGAGATTTTGTTTTCTTTTTGTGTCTTTGGAATCCTTAAAAAATGAGATACTATGCTACTTCTTATACGTCAATTATCCATTAGCCGACATAGTGAAAGCTGCTTTGAGAATCGTGGTCGTTGTCAAAATGGGTGTGTAAGGGGGATTGTGTTCTGTCAGGTTGGGTTGGCTTGCAAACACTCTTTCTATCTGCTTTTTGATTGCTTTACATAATTAACACCTTACATAAGATTGCAACACTTTTTACAAAAAAGTAATGTAACCACTTTTTAACTATACATTTGTTACTTTAATCTATTTGACCCATTAAAGATTAATCATAACTCATAAGTCATATAGTCAAAAGTTCAATCTGGTCACATTCATAGGGCTGTTCGAGCCATTCACCCCTAGCCCACCAACTTGGTCTTGAGCTGTTAATAATACGACTCCAGCCAGCTTAACTCAATCTTAAGCTCGTCTCATATTTGCAATCTGGTCACATTGATAGTGCTGTTTAATGTTTTCCAACTCTTGTCGGCTACCTAAAGATCTCAAACATGAGCGGAAGATTCTTTTGATCTCATGGTTACACTTCGTAAAATTGGGGTTCCAAAGGTCAAACCTACGATTGTGTTGAACAAATTAAAAATAAAGCAGCAGAAGGTACTATGTATGTATATTATCAAAAACATTGTTTATAGATAGTCCTTACATGATTCATGTGAGACCATATTACATAAGCCTCCATAAAGGCATAGTTGCTATCTTAGTGTTTGGTATCCAACTGAAAGGTGCTACCATACAACGTGTTACATAAAACATGCACATACATAATTTACTTTCAAAAGTTAGAATAACTGATCAAGATTATAGAAAAACTCCATTTCAAAAGTTAGAAATAATGTAAAGGAAAATCAAATGGGTCGGGTTGAACTGATAACTTCATTTTCTGTTGAATCTTGATAAACAATTATCATGTTATCAAACTATCCTCTGGTTTTTTCAAAGCGTAGAAAATCGGGTATGAATGAGTCATGACTCATGATCATTGATACAATTTGCACCATCCAACCTTATTCTATGCTAAACTATAAAAAGATTGACACTCCAGTAACACAAAAGTATACAAACTAGCCTAATTATAGAAAACCAATATGTGAAAACTCAAGAAACTCAACTCAGGTTAGAACATCCCAATGGCTAGACTGCATACATGTAAGCTCACACGGATTTCCATTGGGTGAATAGGGTGACGACAGTGGTGGTAACTGTGAATGTGTGGTGATGATGGCTATGATAACGATGATGGTGATGATATTGGTATAAACAACCGTGGTGGGGTGGCGCAAAAGAGGCTGTGGTGGTCGCGAATGTGGGAACCAATGTGGTGGTGACAATGACGGTGGTGGTGGTGATGGGAGATTATAGTTCCTTTGATTTAATTCTTTCATTATTTGAATAAATGTTGAATTTATTATACGCTTTTCATATTATGGTATATATGGTTATATCTGGTTGATTCTTGATTGTTTACATGCTTTATAATTGATATATTAATTGTAAAAACTCTATAAATATAGAATTTTTGTAGTTGTTCATGCACAGATAACAACATTCTAATGTAGTTTCTTGCTTACCTTCAAAGTAATACTTTTGTTAATGGTAGTTTATGGTATTAAAGCCATATCACGAAACTTAATAACAACAGAAAATAACCTCAGTTTTAGTATCCAACGAAATCATATCAAGCCATTATGACAGATAAACATGATCATCATCCTCTTCCGCTTCTTTAGAAAGAACCACACATCAATTCAACAACATTTCAAATGTTGCTACCTTCGTCTCGATGAAATTAGTTAGAGAACATTACCTATGTGGCAACCCGCATTGTGTTTAACCCATACCTAAATGTAGTTCTAGAAGATCTAGAGAACTGATTGAAAATACCAACGAATTAGGAAACACTAACAACTGTCAAGCAACATTGTTGTAAGTCTAAAGATCGACCCTTTCAATATGGTTCTCTACACGAACAACGCATTGGTAACTCAAGAATAGGTTACACATTCACTAATAGTGATAACATTCTGCTTCTTCAGTTCTTGTAACAACTTGTTCTACGAGGCTACAACATAATCTAAGGGTCGCCAGAAATCAATGCGTGTATTGACATCGAATTTTCATATACGCTTTGATTCAAGAAAAACAAGCGAGAGAGGAAACGGGGGCATGTGGGGATAGGCCAATGACAACGACAATGCTAAAAGGCGAAGCGGTAGCATTAAGTAGGTTAGTGACGATGATGGTTAGGATAGCGTCACTGTTGACAGACGAAAAAGGATGGTGTGTCGATCGAAGATATAGATAAAGTAAGATTCAAATGTCTTTTAAGAGAAAATAGCATAGCCAAATTAATATAAGTTATTTTCATGTCTTATATTTTAGAAACATTTCTAATGAAGTACCTTTTATTAGAAAATAATTCTTCACATAAGTGAGAAGCCACACAAGCTCCACTAATCTTTAATAAAAAAATGTTCGGTCAACATTATTATCATACAAGTTCCTACTAACAGTCTAACATATAATCTTTATGTATAATACTCAACCTTAATATAAAGTGGACATGATATCTTTTTAGGTATAAACGTAACTCTTCTTTATTTTAAGTTAATTTATCCGTGTCAAATGAGTTATTTCATTTGTGGTGTAGTATTCTACGAATGTATAAGAGGTACGAACTTCAAAGACCTCATGGGGCAATTAAGTGGTTGAATACCTTATACCCATATTTTATAAAAATCTTGTAAACCAATTAAATAATAAGGCGCTACATTTAGTTGAGGGGTGCATTTATCTTTTAACTCTTTCTATATTCATACCACCCTCAAACTTAAACAAGCGTTTAAAATTCAAGGGCCAATAAGATATTGAAAAACCTATAAACGATCATCTCATCTTATACTTAAATTGTTATTTACCTTACTCCGTAAAAAAACGTTTTATATGTTTAATTTTAAACAATCGTTTGTTTACAGATGATGTGAGGTTACACCAGGGATGGTCAATGGACTATGTATAGTCGACCCCCTTTTATAATACAATAAGAAAGAGGTTTAAATACAAAGTGTATTTTTGCTACAAAGTGTAAGAAAACACAATTAGTCAAAAATAGTCATAAAAAAAATTATATCTCACAATCTAAATCGAATTTCAAAAAAGTAATTTCGAGCTTTTGTTCCCCTGGCCGTCCTCACTAAGAAAAAAATAAACGAAAAATAAAAAAATAAAAAAATTAACGTTTTTTTATTGCGTCATTTATGAAAGACACAATGACGTCATTGTGTCATAAAAGACACAATGAATTTTTTTTTTTTCTAAAAGATGACGACGAGAAGAACAGAGACTTCGAAGTATTTTTCTGAAATTTGATTTAAATTGTAAGATATAACTTTTTGTGAATTTTTTAGTCTCATCGTGTCTTCTCACACTTTGTAACAAAAATACACTTTGTAAATAACCTCACCCATACAATAAAACATACGTGTATAGGTCCACACGTGCAAGCATATGGTACAAATAGATATGCACCAGCCCAGCCATTACTTCTCTCCTTCAAAATCACTATCATATCATCATCATCATCATCTTTCTCACAAAAAATCTCTGCAACTTTTTCTTTCTCTCTCTAAAACTAACCCACAGAGATTGAATAATAATCAATAGAGACATCAAATGGTGGATGCTGATCAAAGGGTGTGTTGTATGTGCGGTGACGTTGGTTTTCCCGACAAGATTTTCCGATGTATATCCTGCAACAACCGCTTTCAACACACGTACGTACGTATGCCCCATCAATCATTCATCTATTTTCTTAATTTTAGCAATCCACCACATGATTCATTGTTTTCCTCAAAGTTTTCAAAATAACCGTCAAGGTAAATCTTGAGGCATGTTATATCTACACCACCTCGATCTAATTTCATCTGTAGTTTTAAGGTTGTTTAAAACGACCGTTTGAAAGTAGATGTGATGTATTTGATTTTTAGGTGGTGTGGGAATAGCAACACCTTATATTCTACTGTAATCATCTGATTTTCCAATCAAACTAGAAACGTTTAATTTTTACCGTTGAACAAACACACATTTATTTAAAGGCTAGATGTTATCTACATATACTACTCCACTTATCACTAAAACTAACTTACACTAACACATTATTTTTAAGGCTTAAGTAGAGGTTCATTAATCTAACTTCAAACAGTTTTATCATCAGACCCAGCCCTCACCTTTTGAAAAAACACATATTTTATAAGTTTGTGTGGTGGTTTCTAATTTAAGAATGATTTCAAAGTGCCCTCAACGAACAAAATTTAACTTTTCTGACATTAAATCAACCTGAGTAGCTAGCTTAGTGAGTTATCACGCTGTAACAAATACAATTAAAAAAATTAAGATAACAAACTATTAATAAACTATGATAAAATCATTTTCAAACTAAAAACTATCTCACAAACTCTAGATTAAATTTACAACTTTGGTCCTACTTTTCCGATTAAACAACCTCTTTTCTTGACATCCTCCGGCCATCGGCCCACCACCTCCATATATTAAACTAAAAACGTTATTATCTTAAGTTGACTATTAATATTTTTTAAGCTAGTGGTGACTTTGACTTTTGAGACCCAACATCATCACAAAATCCAGGCTTAATTCCGGCAATCCATGAAAGCATCCTTAAAACTCTTTATTTAGCAAGTGGGCATCCCACTTATTTGTTTGATCCACTTAATTAAGATCATCACTACCTAAACAATTTACATTAATGTCATAACATATACGGATTTTTTAATAAATATTTTCAATCTTGCTCCTTAAGACCTGACAAAACTAACAATTTTCTTTTGAAATTTCAGAAACATTAGTTTTCGTCAAAGTTTTCATCATTTATTTCAATTTCATTTTAAAACTTTTTATTATTTTTAATATAAATTAAACAATTAATAAAACTTTTGAACTAAATTTAATACAACTTATTAAACTTTTAAAGATAAATTAATATTTTTAATCTTTTCGAGGAAAATGATTATTTTTATCAAAACTTATAAAACGAATTTAACTCTTTTGTAAAATATGTGTTAGGTATTGTAGCAACTATTACAACGAATCATCGGATCCACCGGAGCTCTGTGATTGGTGTCAAGCCAACGAGATTAAAAGTTCCAAACATGAAGGCTCTTCCAAGAAGCCCGCGGGTGTCCGTAGTCGGTCGGATCATTCCGGTGACAAGATCAAGCTACTTGACCGTGAAGAGGGGCCGGAGAAGAGAAAGTCGCCGGCCGGAGCTTCTTTTCCTAGGACTAGCACTCGAAGGTACAAGCTTCTTAAAGATGTCATGTGCTAGACTTCACTTGTTAATGTTAATGTTAATGTTTGTATACATATATAACCAAAAAGTTACCATAATGAAATAAAAGCTGGTGCTAAGTATTATGTTTTTGTTACTCATATTATATGTTTGTGTAATTACAATAAAAAATTATGTATGAAACGTTTGATTTGAGAATACACTTTAAAAAAATTTGGTTACAACTTACTAGCAATATCCCAAGGTAATCAAATAATCAACTCAAAGCCGGGTACACCAATGATACCTACATATTTGCAGTAGTTAATATATATATATATATATATATATATATATATATGATAGTTTTGTTAATAAACTTTTGGTATGAGCTGAGTTAGTCTTTTAAGACTTAAGAGTGTAAACCATTTGGATTAAAAATGCTCGTGAGTTGTTAGTTGGGAGCTTAGTATAAAAAACATCTTGTTTGTTTATTTTTTTTTTTTGTTCGATAATCGATATGATGTTTGTTTGTTTGTTTATGTTTATTTAATATTTAAGTAGGTTTGCATGTTTGTTTGTTTAAATATCCTTATAAATTTGTTTATTATCAATATTAAATTAAATACAATTTGTTGTTCATCATATTTAATTACTCTTGAAGTCTAATTTAAAGTCAATTTGATATATTTATCTACTTTTGAAATGTTATATGTAATTTTTACTGCGATTAATTAGAAAAGTAAATAATGGAATTAATTTACTGGGATTACTTTGAAAGCAACCACATAATGATATATTTATCTACTTTTGAACGGCAAATGTGCGACCCTGTTTCGAAGCATCGGTGTTATTTTAATCGGGCCCACCTATCTGTTTCCCAGCCAGGACCGCCCCCAATCCCCTCAGGAGGAAACCTATTGCTGAGATTGAGACTTGAACTCACGACCTCCCATTATTTACGTGCCATGAGTACTCCACCTTAACCAGTTTGGCTAAGGATCATTAGTTACGTTAATAACATTTAACAAATATTGTTATAACACAAGTGTAAAGATCGGTGAATGAATTTTTTTTATTCAATCTCAACTGCACATATCATATTCTTTGCGATCATTATTCACAACATGCTGACTAAAAGGTTAAGATAGATCCACGTATGGAATATCGACCGAAATTGCCTTTTGGCTAGGAGAGTAAGAGAGCTGTTGTGTCATATGTTTATCCTAACTTTTTAGTGATTAACTTGTCTCATAAACACTAGAAAAACAAAAATATAAAAAATTTCTTATGTAGGATAATAACCAATACAATATGAACAGACATAACGATACTAATACAATCGTTGTTTGCCATTGTAAACGTCTAGGATAATATTGAAGGTTACTCCATGTAACACTCTAGGCGAATCCCACACCGGTCGTGGACAGAAGAGATTCCTGGTTCATAAGGAATGTCCCGCCTCTAATATCACCAACGCGTTTTGGGCGTATTAGCTGTGGATGAGAGGAGAACTCCACAGTTAAGCATGCTCAGGTGGCAGCAATCAAGGGATGGGTGACCTCCCTGGGAAGTTTTCACCCGGGCAACCAAAAGTAAATTCATGAGCTCCTCGTGGGCAAAGCGGACAATATTGGTGGTGTGAGGGGCCGGATGTTACACCATGCATGAATAATATTGGTTCAATCTCCATGTCAATTGCATGTATAGTTTAGGTTATAATAGTCATCTGTAGGGTTTCTGAAGTGACGAAAAATGTTACTTTTACCTAATGAATAAGCTATGACTATGTAGAAATGAATTTACGTGAATTTTTAGGATCTACACAACTTCAATTCGCCTAAATTACATAAGAATGTGTGACTACGAGTTGCGTATCATTTCTGGCGTATAAAAATAACTTTTAGACGATATGAAAATTGTAAAATAGATATCTCAATGTTAATCACATAACACAATAAGAAAAAAAAAAAACTACTTTTCTCATGTTCTGCCTAAAGAATGATTTAGAAACAAACAAAAATATATTTAACTCATACACCTATCTATTTCTACTTATTAAACTACATTAACTCTTAATCTACTTCATGTCACGATTTAAACAAAAGTATTCTTTAAAAAATGTTCATCTCTTAACATTATGCTACCAACAAAAATGATATTAACGATAGATGTGCCACTAATTATCTTAAAATATCCAATTTTTACTTGAGATTCTGAGACAAAAACATATGGACGTGTGAATCTCGTAGTTCCTCTTGTCTACCGATCGAAAGTTGTGGTGGACCCATTTCTATATAAAGTCATTGCTTCATGAAGCAAAACTTCTTGAACCTTCTATGCCCCACCACGTGTATAATTTTACACGTTTATTGACTTGTTTTGCAGATTTAAATATCAGAGATGCAATAAAAGAAGTAAGATAAATGTAATACATAATGTGTGCCTTTAAAAACTATTAAAAATCTATAGTTATTATTTTCAAACGGAAATTAATCATAGTTGTTAGTGTTGCGACGTGTTGCGGTGACTCGGTTATAAATAAGATTTATTTTGAAACATAATAGAAATAAACATGTCATAGTAGTATAATCGGAACATATAATTGTTGGTGTGAAGACAGAAAAAATATATAATATTTGACCCGTAAGTTTTGGCCACGACTTGCATGGCTCATTTTTAAATAAAATTTTTATCAAAACATAGGTCATGGGTGGAATTAACCATGCTGCAACAGTATATTAAGAATTTAAGAGAACATCATGTTGTTGGGAACAAAATAAAAAAATACGTTAGTATAAAAATATATATATCATACTTGACCCGTGGGTATTAGCCACGCACCGCGAGTGCTCATTTTGGATAAAATTAGTATTGAAACGTAAGAGAAAATATGCACATCGTAACGATATATTCGAAATTTAGAAAAAAATTACGTAATCGTGAAAAAATTAAAAATATATTACATTTGGCCTAAGGTTTCATATAAAATTTACCAAAACGTAAATAAAAATAAGTATATCATGAAATTTCACAAAACCTTATAATATAAAAGTTACAAGAAAGAAACTAAATATGCTTAAAAATAATTGTAATATTAAAAATAATAAAATCTATATCTATACAATCTAATAAATAAATGTTTAAAGATAACACATGAAGATTTTTTGTTCAATCTACACTTTTTTCCCCGCCTCTCATATTAAATAATAGGGGTTTTAATTAAATATATTAAACTAAATATCTAAAACATAAATCTTTTTATTCTAATAATTATATAACTTACTAAATTATAAGATTTCAATTATATCACATCTTAAAATATAATTTTGTAATGTTTAATTTTCATTATTAGTCATTTATAATTTCTTAAATATTTTATATTTTCTTATTTTATTAATGGTTAATAACATTTAACATATAATATTTTTATAAAAACTAATGAGTTTAACAAATTAGAATTATTTCACCCATCTAATACATGAGTTCCAACCTAAACATTCAATGTGAAGAACTAAATAATTGAGAAATAAAGAAGCCCTCAAATTTAACAAAATTACCCTTTGCGATGAGAAGCCACAGATATGATGATCTTAAAAGTTATACTCTATGCTTAAATATATTCAACTAGGTTAGAAACCTCGTGTATTACACGTGTTGTTTAAATGTAAAATTATACACTTGTTAATAAAGAATTTCATAGTAAATATTTATGAGATATTATATGTTCTACGTATTCTATAATAGTTATATAGTTATTTTCAAAGATATTTTGTAAAAGGAATAAAAGAGATGCTTAATTTATAAAATTATTCTATAAAGAAACCTATCCTTTTGAAAATATAAAACACTTCATAATAACAATTATGGAAATTACTTAATAGGAGAGAGACAAAAAACAAAACTTATAAAAACAATTAAAGAAAAATTACATTTATATAATTAATATAAGAGAGAAACGAGAAAAAAAAAAGTTGAGACATGAGAAAACGACACGTAACACTCAAGATTTTTATTTATTAGTATAGATATTAAAATAAGATGATAACCAAATATGATTATTAAATAATGTAGTAAACTGGATTTAAGAGCTTAATTTAAATCGATCATCTAGTTTGTAAAAACCAATGAAACATACATAGAAAATCTTATACTAAAAACTACATCAGCCGATCATCACTCATTCGTAAATAATTTGATTTAATCAGTTAATATCTCTTAACTACATGAGTTGGTTTAGGTTTTCGATCAAATAGGCTTGCATCATCTATAGTCATTATTTGTCACCACCATGTATTGGTCAACAATGACACATCACCGCCACCACCTCTACCAAAACAATCTCAGTCATCGTTACATCAACAATGTCACGGCAACCACTACTACCACCCATCACGCACCACCATCAGAAGTCTATTGTCTTCTCGTCGATATCAATAACCTATATAGACACCACTGACCAAAGCAAGCCACCGAAGTCGGTGCTCGCTAGATAAGAACAAAATGTGACCTATTCATGCAAACATGTAACCATTTTCAGCCACTAAACTTATATATCTATAAACCACCATCCAGATAACATCATAATTCAGCTACTTATACTGTTATTAATTTTATAAAAATGCTATCCTAATTACATATAGGGAATGTATGTATATCAAACATTTAGAACTCCCCTTTATGTCTTCTCAATATTCACACGTGCTCTAACTTAGCTAACTTCGCATTTGCAGGTGTGAGCGACACCAAAAAGTCCAGGTACATGGACTAGCAATCCTACTTTCTGCTATGTTTGAAGATGTTCTGTTGTATATGTTTATCATCTAAGACCGTGCTTTAGATCTGCTTATATAAAAGATCTACGTTTGAAGACGTACTTTTGTATAGGTTAATCATGTCTCCATGTGCCGTAAATATAACATATCGCAACTGATTTGGTAAAATACTCTGGCACAACATGCCAGAAACCTTCCTAGTTATTATGATGATACAACTTCTTAAAAAGAAATTAAAATATTGATCATTCTTGTATTTTCTTAATAGAAATGGATACAAGATGTTTACATATCATAATTCGGCCAGCATGTCGACCTGGTACAAAAGGGCCATCTTAGTATCTTACTAAATCCCAAATTGATGTCTTATCTCACACTTAAAAGTCTTCATTTTGACTCGTTAGTTAACCACTTAACCCGAGCACGCTTTCGGATTGTGGAAATTTCTGTAGTAAGCTTAATAAATCAACTCACCTGTAAGGAAAAAAAGGTTGTTGGAATGACAACAGTTTCACATGTACTTCTTGGTGAATTTGTACTTAGAGAAAAACTAGAACACAAAGCAATGGTTTAATATAGATGTTTGACAGATGATCAAATATTTGACATCATAAGCATCCTAAACACTCTTGTATTTAACATTAAGTAATGCAAAACAATTCTAGAATACTAGAAAACACTCACTTTGATTTGTCTTGTAATGTCACCATTGACTTCAGAACTCCTGGACCGATCTTGTCAGCAAGAACACCTTGTTCCGATATCAAAAAAGACTTCTCTTTTACATAACTTTGTAGTTTCTTAACATCGTAGTCTAACTTCGTTTGATCTAAAATTCAAAATGAATAAAAATACGAAAATAAATCTCTTTGATACTTAAAAAATGCAAAACAAATATGCTCAATCCTAACATACTTTATTGAGACATGCTATTTGGCATGGATGTTTAGCGTGGGCGGTGTCGATCTATACTTGGAAGAGATATCGATAAATCATCAACTTTGACAGGTGTAAAAGAATGCGTACTTGAAGGTGTTTACTAAAGGAAGCATATTTGCTAGAAGAAGATGCATCACTTTTCAAACAAAACTCACATTCATACTCTACTACTTATGGAGGTCGAAAAGTTGAATATTATGAGATGATCAAGCAAGGAACTATAATAACTTGATGCCATGAAGAAAGAAACATCAATGATGTATAATCTTCATTAACGGTTCATCACCTTAACCGATTGAACTTAACTACACTAACGATTAGTTGATAAATCCCTAGAAATTACAAAACTTGCATCTATAATCCAACTAAAACTATTACATAGACCAACAATGGAAACATCAGACCAATATATGCACATAATTTTATGCCTTGAATGCACAAAAAATTGCAAATATAGAAAAAGAATTATTATTTCTAGTTTTTATGGATTATGCTGAGCTTGATTTTTAGCATTTAGTTCTGGTGATTAAAATTTAATAATGTAGCAACAAAGTTACCTTTCTCCAAGATTGTATGTGCTGCATGAAACGGGACCCGAGCGAATATATCAGTTCCAGAAAACATCATCCATGTTTTTTCCTTGGAATCATGATTCCCACAAGTAGCACAAACCTCCTTAACCAAAAGCCTTGAGTCATCAATTTCTTTCATCACCAACTCAAATGGTGAAGGGACGCTTGTTTTTGTAGTCCTGGCCCGCTTTCTCAATGCAGTTAATGCTTCCCTGTTCCCATTTCTCATTCTATCAATCTCAACTAACTGTCATCACAGATCCATCCGTTTGTAAAATATGAGACAGCATTCACTTAAAGTGAGGGTAACTTAGTTACCTCGTGTCTTGCAAGTAGAAGGTTCTCTGCTTCAGTCTCGATTTCAATCAGTTTTTCTTGAAATTGCTTCATAGTATCATCCATTTATAATCAGCTTATTGTAAACCCTCACTGACAATAAAACTGAATGTGGGTCAGATAATTGTAATCAAAATCTACTTGTGATGTGATAGTAAATCTATTACACGTGTCTACCTTCAAAAGTTCTGTACTTCCAATTTTGGAAACACTATCTATTCATTTTGAATAGATGAAGAAATCAATTTGGTGTTCATTAGGTACAACAATATTGCAATATGGGATCATGACTAAAAGAAAGTAGCATAACCCAAAACTATTAGTTACAACTTCAAACATTCACCAGCACCGTCATTCATTTCAATTATCAATGAAAAGTTCAATACCATAGTTTATTGACCCAAACAAACAAAGAAAATGTTAAAATGCAGCAAGCTTTCAGATTGTATAATCTCTTCGTTCAACAAACAAAAACCTTAGAGGCTAAAACTAGAGGCAAATGCGATAGTTATGTAGGCATATGAATGTATAAAGATGAAGCACAGGAGCAAACCAACAAAGATGAATAAAATTTAAACATAAAACTATAACAAGTAGAGAGTATGTGTTCAAAATCACTTCAGAAAGAATGAATTTTCAGGCCATAAAGAATGTGCTTGAGTGACCAACATCCAAGTCAAAATCTTATATCGATAATGTGTTTCATTTTCTTTTGACCTTCATAAGCAACCACTACACAAAATGCAATTTCAACATCTACCATTTACTATCAAAAACTATGATATCTCAACATTTGTATATTTAACCAATCCATAACTATTATTACACACTTTATACATGAACCAAGCCCTAATTTTTTTTTCAAATTCATCAAACCCTAGAAATCAAATCTATGAAATCATGAATGTAAATAAAGATGGGAATATATTTAACTAAATAGATGAGAAAACCAAATAGAAATAAGATGTTGTAGTGCAAATCCTGAAAGAAATCAAGATAAATCAAAGAAAAACCGAGAGAAATCAAAAGAAATCAAACCTTGATGTGTAGGAAGAGGGAGTGGGGGTGTCTCGGCAGTGTCCGGCGGCGGCGGCTGCGGCGGTGAACGGCCGGCGGTGGCAGGAAGTGGGAGTGCCGTAGTGGGGGTCGAAGGTTTTGGAAGTTGTACTATATTGAAAAGTTTTATTATTATTATTATTTTTTTATAAAGAAATGGTTTCGGTTTTATTTATATAAATAGGAGTAAATTATCATTTGTTGATGATTTTTTTTTAACCGTTTGAATCTCTATAGTTTTAAAGCTTCAATTTGCATATCTAACGTTTATATTTTTAACCATTTGTATCACTAATGTTTTTATTATGTAACCATTTGAATTTAAATGACCAACAATGTTAGTCAAGTCTGTTAACAAATCCCACATCATTTGTCTTTTCTAAGGGTATTTTCGCCATTGTCTTTTATTGTCATAATTTCATCCATCCTCACCAGCCATCGAACCTCACCCCATTGTTAATCACAACCCAGCCAACTATAAATCACCCAAACTTATGCATCTTCTACCACCACCACCAATTCCTCTCATTCCCCTTTCTCACCCTCACCCTCATTTTCCATTTATACCTTCTCGTTAGAATTGTACAAGATCGGTTCGCAATCATCATCACAAAGCTCTCAAATCACCTCAACTTATCCCCAAGCATGGTTGTTGTCACTCTCCTGGCCCTAAGCAACGGTGCTCCCCACGACGGCAACGCCCGTACGGGGTTTGGGGCGATATTGTTAATTGGGGCTTTTTTCTCGGCTCTTGTTGTGGGGTTTCTCCTGCGATGTTCGTTAAAGATGTGGGGGTTTACTTGATTTCTGCTTTGTTTATGTTCTGTGTATATCTTAATGGTGAGATATGCCTGTGGCAGGCGATTGGGTTTGTGGGGTTTTATTTGTTCTTTGTGGGGTTTGTGTTTTGGTTGGATTTGGGGGTGGATGGTGGTGGGAAGTTGAAGCGTAGTGATAGTGAAGTTGTGGGTGTTGAAGATGATGGAGTTTTGAGGGGAATTGAGTGTGAAAGTGGTGATGATTTGAAGGAGTTTAGGAGGATGGAGATGGTGGTTAGAGGTTAATGGCGAGTACGGTGATGGTGGTCGTGATCTGGTGGTGGCGGTGGTTGTGGACTACCTGGAGAGAAAGAGAGAGAGAGAGAGAGAGAGAGATTAGAGAGATGATAGGTAGAGGTAAGGTTGATGATGATACTGATTCACATCAAATGTGGTGGGGGTGGGTTTTAATAAAGTGAGGATTAAGGGTATTTTTGTTAATTTATAGAGAACATAACGGTTAAGTTTAACAGTGTTAGG
The DNA here is from genome assembly GCA_025506505.1 of Flaveria sonorensis. Lineage (NCBI taxonomy): Eukaryota > Viridiplantae > Streptophyta > Magnoliopsida > Asterales > Asteraceae > Flaveria > Flaveria sonorensis. The sequence continues at coordinate 8,583,265 of CM046429.1, forward strand.
GGTAGAACTCAAATGGAGACAAAAATAAAACATTAAGGGTAAATCAAGGCTATGAAACTATAGGGATTCAAATAGTTAAAATCGGAAAACGTTAGGGATGCAAATAGTAATTTACTCTATAAATAGGGCTGGGTTATACAAAATTACAAACACTCAGGGGCTGTTTGGCAACATCTGAATCAGCTTCTTAATGGTTCAGATGTCTAAATGGTTCAGCACTTAATGGTTCAGAGTGTTTGTTTCGCGAGCAAATGTCTGAATGGTTCAGACATTTATCTCTGAACGGTTAAGCATTATACTAATGCCGAATATTTAAGACTTCTTATCTGAATTGGTCAGACATTTACCTTTGAATAGTTAAACGATATACTAGCTCTTAATGGTTCAGACCTCTTAGTGGTTCAGCACTTAATGGTTTAGACCTTTTATTGGTTCAGCACTTAATCATTCAGAAATTGCCAAACAACCCCTTAATTTTGTTATTGAGACACCCTTTTGTCTCTCTCTCGTCATGTATCTATACGTATGTATAGAGAGAGATGGTGATGATAAAACATTAAACATCATTGTAACATCAAAATCCGATCATGTATTGTTGTTGGGTGGAATTGCGACAGCTAATCCCTAGCTTAAACCTGAGTTGCAATATGAAATTAACTCGTTAGAAGGTGTGAATCCAAGGATCGTTCAGGAATTATCAGAATTGATTTGAACAAGTATTGATCGCGGAATTATCAATACTTGGTGTTTAATCTATTAATAATAATAAAATCAATCAATCAAACAAATAAAATAAGAATAATCAAACCGAGATAACTCAAGAATATTGATTAAATGCTTTCTTGTTGCTATTGAGGTTGCTGATCTTGAATACAATGATTCAGATAATGATTACTGATGATTCTAATGATCTAAAACTGTTGTTTTGTATGTTCTATGTTGTTGATCTCATATATATATATATAGAGATCTAATTCTGTTCTATTGCTAGCTATTTTTTTTGTTATAATTAAGCTAATTAAATTTATCCAAATCCTCTCCATGTTTATCGGCTTAGGAATTTGAGATTTACAACGAATCTAATATGAATAAAGTTGTTGATGTGACGTGGAATATCCGCTATGTCTTCCATCGTCATTAATGTTGTTGTTGTTCTGCCACGTTGACTTGTTGACTTGATGTTGACCTCTGAGTTAATTGGTCTTCCGCATGTAACTAGTCTTCCGCAGCAACTGTTGTACTGTACTTGTTCTTGTGCTTCCGCATGAGTTCTTGTCTTCCGCAGCAATCCCTCCAGTATCTTCTTTTCTTGTTCAGCTAAAGTTGTTCTTCCGCAGGAGATCTACGGATGTACACTTCAGTTATGTTCCTCAGAACATCTACGGAAGAACACTTTATTCATCCGCAGTTGTTCCAACATTTGGTCAATTTTCCAAATTGACACAGTTTAATGTTTCCTGCACATTCACACATACATTCTGAAATATATTATATCATCGATGAATATATATTATGAAGTGCAAAATAAATGTTATTTAATTCACAAACACAATTATAATCAAATATATTCATTTTATATCATCAAAAACAATAATTACAATAATGATTACAAGATTGATTTTTATCATCTAAACCTATACAAGAGTTTTAAACCTAACAATACTCCCCCTTAGGTTTAGACTCTAGTAATAATTGGTTTACTACTCTAAGCTCATTCACTCTTGTCAAAATCTTCTCTTTAAAGTAATCAGCAGTCACTTGTTGGTCTTCATATTTAATCTTGATCTTCTTTCTGCTCAACCTCTTTAGAGTTTTATAATTCAATCCCAGGACATCCTCTTCAGTGGTGAGTGTTGCAACAACACTGTTATTGGACACCACCTCCAATTCGTCCTGTTCTGAAATTCTTAGTTCTATGACTGGCTTAATCTCTGTACCAACAAGCTGACCTGCTTCATACTTCCTTTGTTTACTTGCATTGGCATGCAGCTTGTCCATGACTTGAATTAGGTGAATGTATAAGCATAAGTCATTTTGTGCAGATTGATCTTGCAGCCTTGGGAAGTGCTTGTCATGGAGGTATGATGTATAACTTGGGTGCAGGAGTTTGATTTCCACAGGGTCAAATAATCGTATACTTTGTCCTTTCCTCTATGGATCATTCCTTTGCAACACCAGTTCTTTTGTTTTCTCTACATACCCCCATTCTGTTATTGGGCAAGTAAATTGATTTCCATTTATGATCTTCAGTGGTGCATTGGTCAAGTCAGCATACCCAGTTCTTTGCTTAAGTTTAGCATCAACATGATGAGAACTGGTATGTGACCTCCTTTGAATTCGTCTTGTGTGTTCAGCATCCACTTGATAAGCCTCTTTTAGTACACTGGCTTTACTCCTGTGGCTTAGCTTGGCTACCAATCCGGAGAAATCTCGACCCCTTGGACTTATGGGATAATTTTGGTGATGGGAATGGTTTGTAAAGTATGAAGGTCAACATCTGGCAGGGCTAGTAGAGTTTCTACTCTATGAAAGTATTGCACCATGCCAGATGCCTTCTTGATGAGTGTGCAATCCCATTCCCCATCATATTTCTATCCTATGATCTCCTGTTCTCCAGCTACTCTTGGGAGTGTCATCTATTCAAATAGCTGAATTAGACTTGTTTTCTTCTCAGTTATTTCCCTCACAGCGGTTCCCAGAGGCCACACCTTATGAGGAATTACACCCTTAGGCTCAATTATCATCTGTTATGTGCCTTGGTGGATGTCTTTGACTTGAATTACAGTTGGCTTGGGAGGAGATGTTGTTTGTTTATAGGCAGGATTAGGGGCTCCGGACCTGAATCTTACTCCAGTGTTTAGTTCAACTATCATTGCATGCTCCATCATCTCCCTTAATTCTCCAACAGTTCTTCCTTTAAGCTCATGTTGGCTATGATTGTGACTTTGCAGCCAATAGATCATGTTGTACCTGGTCAGCTTGGATGTATCACAGTGACCCAATTCTTTTCTTGTTTTCTCCATTTCCTTGAATTGTGAGAATGATTCATAATTGCACATTGGGATCATCATCCTCACTGTATCAAATTCTTTTATTGTCTGCATCAGCTCAGACATATTCATCCTTTCTACCATGTCATATGGAAAACCATTATTAATTAGGTCCATGAATATGGTAGATTGGGGTCTTTCCTCTAGGATGTCTCTGGTTGACAGCAGATCTTCTTGTTTGGCCTCATCAGATTCTTCTTTAGTCAGCTCTTCCCATTCAGGGTCACTTTCTTCTACTTGTTGCTTCAATGGGGTTTGATGCTCTGAAGAATCTGATTTAGTTTTCTTTGATGATTCTCCAGCTGCATCAGCTGCCTTCCCTAAGTATTTCCTTTTTCTGCTATAGGTAATCAATGCTGATTCACCTTTATTCTGTTCATCATCAGTCAACTTCTTTTTCAACTTCTCAATCTCAATCTCCTTCTCTTTCAATTGAAGTGCTTGCTCATCTACTAAGTCATTCAGAGCATCAATTACTTCATTGTCAATCAACACATCTTCCCTCAGTCTCTTTAATCTACTCGTATGATTATCTTATCTTTCTCTGATATTAATTCATCTCTCTTTTAATTCCTTCTTCATCCTTCTCAGTTTTTCTAGCTTCTTGTTTCCCTTTAGGATGAGGTTGTTATATTTTGCTACTAAATAGCTCTTACTCACATCTATCTCCTCATCCTTCAGGTCATTCTCATGATAAGCTTCAATAAACTCTTCTTGCATCACTTCTTCATCCTCATCTTTCTTTTCTTCATCAATACAAACTTCTTCTGTATCTCCATCATTAACAGCTTCATCACCATCCTCTTCAAGATTAAGTTCTTCTGTTGGTGTTGGGCTGTTAATTGGTTCAGTGGGTGTGGGGGAAGTGGTTGGTTCTAAAGATATTGGTGAAGAGATTGGCTCAGTAGGTGTTGGGGATGAGATTGGTTCAGTTTGGCTTAGATGTGTGGTTGTTGGCTGAGTCACCTCCTCATCAAATACTTCAGTTGAAGCAGTATTGATAGTGGTCTGTGAGTGGTCAGGAGAGACGGGTTGTGTGTGTTCATTTGAGGGAGATATCAAGTGAACAGGTGGTGATGGTGGTTGAGTGTGTGCAGGGGATTCAACTGGTGTGTTCTGGTGGTGAGGATCTTCACTCCATATAAGTTCTTATGGTATGTCCTCAGACTCATCCAGGACATGGGCAAACATATCCACACCTCCTCCCTCATACTGCCCTTTCAGTTTATTAAGGAGGGATCTTCCAAGGTGTGTTTGCATACATATGTCATCTTCTTTCTCTACCTCGGTCAATTGTTCATTTATTATCAGTTGTAGGAACCTTGGAAACATGAACATCTTGTTCTCTTTCTCCACCCTTATATGATCACAGAGGCAATTCATGATGTATCTGGCATAGTTGTACTTTCTCCCTTTGAATATCCTGATAATGCCAGAGGAGATATGCCTTGAAAATCTGTCCAACCCAGACTTTCAGTTGGAGATGCACTTAAGATAAGTGTGGCACAGGAAGCGATATGGCTTGCATAGTCTCCCTTTCTTTATCTCCTCATTCCTGTAATTTCCATCATACCCCATCAGCCCAAATACCCTCTGAATGTATTCATGGTCGAATACATCAGGATGTCCTTCTTCTTCATCTCCCAACTCTAATGCACTTCGTATTATGCCTTCATCTAACCACAGTGGTAGATTTCTAATGGTGGCAGTGATAACAGATCCTTCACCTTCATCTTCTACTCTTGCTGAGCTCCAAAAGTTTGTCATATGCGATAGATAGATGAGTGGGTCTGCCATTAGTGCATAGAAGAGTCGTGTTCTCCTCAGGTATCGTATAATGTCTCTGCACTCATCATCCACTTCTGGGTTTAAGAACGCACAGACATTGTGATCTCTTACAAATCTGTTTGCCATGATGTCTGTGAGGTTTGAGTTTGAACGATTGACTTCTATGCAGCTGAAAAGGGGTTTTTGAGGGGTTTTTGGCTCAGAATTTCTGGATTAAGGGTAATTTTGGGTGAATAGAATTTTACCCCTCCGAGGTTATTAACTATGCCTAATAAATAATTAATAGCAATTAATGATCATATAATTAAGCAAAGTATAATATCCACGGAAATCATTGTTTCTTCCGTACTTTATCTACGGAAGAGGACCCATTCTGTCTTCCGCAGAAGCATCTGCGGATGAACAGATTTCATTGTATCTACGGAAGATAGCTTCATGTCTTCCGTAGTACGCCTTCGGTTCCGATTAGTTATACTGCTCAGATTAAGGGAATTAATTATTGATCAGTTATACTTACTCCCCCTAAATTTGTGATTAATCATCTACGGATGAGTTTATCAAAAATTTATACGAAGATCGCATGATCAGTGAGTGTGTAACTGAAAATCACATGAGTATAGTGTTCTGTGGTAGGAAATTGGTTGAGAAACTAAGGATCATATTATAAATCAGACACATTCCTGCTTAATTTGGTGGAGAGAAAAGCCTACTAGATCTAGTGCAAATTGCAAATATGGTGATCCACAGAAGTTCAACCTAGAGTGTATGTTGGGCATGTCCGGCTAGTTATCATGTTTTTGTAAGAATTAAAGATAAACAAGGATGAATACATCATGCAAGGTGTATAAAAGTCTGTCTCCCAGATTGTGATCAATTCATTACTTTATCACACATACCATGTTCCGTAGATTATAAGCTCTATCTTAATATTTCTTTGAAATCTTATTAATGCGTTTTATGAATTCTCTTTGAGTTCTATGTAGTTGATCCTTTAGGATTCTTTTGGGAGCAGTTCTTTTTGGGAACTTTTAATGATCAGCATCAGGTCACCAGGTCTTTACGTACGTAAAACAGAGGTGGCCTTTGACCCAGGTCTTTGCTTACGCAAAATAGAGGGTCATGATGCGCAAAGATAGAGGTTATAAGGTGTTACAACATAGTAAGTGTGCATAAGTGATGAGTTGTGTACTTTCTGATGAGACTTACTTGTTAACTCCTCATAAGGACTTATCCATACCAAGTCATCTTGGCTTTATGTTGAGCATGACATAGCTTATTTTCCACTCAGGATGAACCTATTCACATATTCAACACATCAGATCAGTAGATAGTTGATTGGGTGCAGGCAGGATATATGTCATGTTTATAGCATACTATCATATCCGTTGGTTATCAAAATTCTTACACATAAGTTTATGTTGTATCCTCATATGATCACAGTTAATGAGCCTATATACCTGTTGTTAATGTTTTGAACTTATTCTAAGTTAATCATGCCTAAGGATTCAATTAAGTACTTAAATCTTACTGAGTCAAAGGCCTTAGTGAATAAATCAGCAAGCTGATTTGTTGTGTCCACTTTGATCAACTTAATTAGTCCCTTTTCTGAGTAGTCTCTTAGAAAATGGTATCTGATTTCTATATGCTTAGTTTTACTATGTTGGACTGGATTAGCAGTGATAAACATAGCAGCTGAATTGTCTATATATATTGGTGTCTGGAGAAAATTGTAACCATAATCAAGTAATTGATTTTGTAACCATAGAACCTGGGAGCAGCCTGCTGAAGCAGCTATGTATTCAGCCTCGACTGTGGATACTAAAACATTTGTCTGCTTTTTGCACTGCCAAGACACAAGTCTTGGTCCTATGAATTAACATCCTCCGGTTGTTGATTTTCTATTGTTGTTGCATCCTCCGTAGTCACTGTCTGAATAGGAGTAAAGCTTGAAGTCTCCTTCTTTGGGATACCAAAGTCCAAGTGATGGTTTCCGTTTGAGGTATCTGAATATTCTCTTTACTGCATTCAAGTGGGACTCCTTTGGTTCTGCTTGATACCTAGCACACACACACACAGCAAACATTATGTCAGGTCTACTAGCAGTTAAGTACATTAATGATCCTATCATAGATCTATATAATCTTTGATCAATAGACTTTCCTGTTAGATCTGGTACAATTTTATCTATAGTAGATGCTGGTGTTTTACATGAGGTACAGTCTGCAAGGTTGTATTTCTTCAGTGTTTGAAGGATGTATTTTTCTTGATTGATGAAGATGCCATCTGTTTTCTGATGAACTTGTAATCCTAAGAAGAAAGTTAATTCTCCCATTGAACTCATCTGAAACTCAGATTGCATTAAGGCTTCAAACTCTTCACAGAGTCTCTTGTTTGTTGATCCAAATATGATGTCATCAACATATATTTGAACAACTAAGAGATCTTGATGTTCATGTTTGAGGAAGAGTGTCTGGTCAATTGTTCCTCTCTTGTATCCATGTCTTAGGAGAAACTTGGACAGTGTTTTATACCATTTTCTTGGTGCTTGATGAAGGCCATATAGAGCTTTGTCAAGCTTGTACACCCTGTGAGGGTAATCAGGATCTTCAAAGCCTGGTGGTTGAGATACATAGACCTCTTCATCAATTTTACCATATAAGAAGGCACACTTTACATCCATTTGATAAACTGTGAACTTCTTATATGATGCATATGCCAAGAACACTCTAATTGCCTCAATCCTTGCAACTGGTGCAAAGACTTCATCATAGTCTATGCCTTCCTCTTGTGTGTAGCCTTGAGCAATTAGTCTTGCTTTGTTTCTGATTATTATTCCCCTATCATCTAGCTTGTTTTTGAATAACCACCTTGTGCCAATAGGATATTGGCCTTCAGGGAGATCACTAGATTCCACACCTTTTGTTTCCTGAACTGCTGCAGTTCTTCTTGCATTGCATCAATCCAACTGTTATCTTTTAAGACTTCTATGATGTTGGGTGGAACTACTTGAGATAGAAAACAGGATAATAGATAAGTGTTTGTAGCTCCCCCTTGTCTTCTGGTAGTTCTGCTGTTGAGGTCACCTATCATGTTATCAATTGGGTGATACTTATGTGTTCTAACTGTTGGTACATCATTAACTTGGATGGATGAATCCAGGTTTGTGATGTTGGTTATTGGAGATGAGGGTAGTTGTGATGGAGAGTCAACAAAATAGTTCATCTCATTTTCTAGTGCAGCTGACTGAGCTTCCGCAGGAACATGTATGTCATCCGGGGTAGTGGACATGTCTTTCGTAGCAGGTACTTGATCGCTATGGTCTCTATCCAAGGCATATCTGTGTATGACAATGGTGTGGGATGATTTTCTGATATGGTTTGATTTTTGGAGGGTCTTCGTTCAACATCTGCAGTAGGGACATCTACGGAAGTAGAGACATCTACGGAAGTAGAGGGTATTGCTGTTGATGTGCATGGAGTAAAAACATCTGAACCATCTTTGTGTGTTTGTACTAATGTACTAGGATCATTATCACTTTGGTTTTCTGGAGTAATGACTCTTGGTGGATCAGCTGTCAATGGTACACCCATATTTGGAGGAACATAGGGGTAACATGTATCCACAGTACCTGTCACATTAAGATAACCAGAGTTAAATGAGTTAGTTAATGCATCTATATTAAACAGCCAAGACGATCCTTTCACAGAGTGTGGGAATAAGGATTCATCAAAGGATACATTAGGAGTTTCTTCCACTATGTTATCATATGGAATGTAGACTCTATATGATTTAGATGTTGATGAGTAACCAACAAAGAAACCATCATAGGCTTTTTCAGCAAATTTTCCTAACTGTTCTTTTGTGTTTAATACAGATACATGACACCCAAAAGCTTTAAGATATCCTATAAAAGGTTTTCTTTTAAACAGAAGTTCATAGGGTGTTTTGTTATGTTCTTTGACAATCAAAGTTCTGTTTTGAACAGTGCAGGCTGTGTTCACAGCTTCTGCCCAAAATGTTATTGGCAGATATGAGTCAGCTAGCATTGTTCTTGCTGCTTCAATTAGAGTTCTGTTTCTCCTCTCAGTAACTCCATTCTGTTGAGGAGTTCTTGGAGCACTAAATTGCCTAGCTATGCCTTTATCCCTGCAAAATGAGTCTAAGACATACTTAACAAATTCAGTTCCATTATCACTTCTCAGTATCTTGATTCTTAGATCAAGTTGATTTTCTATCTTAGTGATGAACTCCATTAAAATTTCTGATGTTTCATTTTATGTTTTAAGAAAAATACCCAAGTAAATCTAGTGAAATCATCAACAATCACCAAACAGTACTGCCTTTTGCCAATGCTTAACACATTGGTGGGACCAAAAAGATCCATGTGCAGTAACTTTAGTGGTGTTGTGTTTGTGTTAATTGTTTTGGACTTATGTGATACTTTATGTTGTTTGCCTTTATAGCATGATAAACAGTGATTAGAACAGTAAAATTCTTTTTTTGGAACACCAATGACTAAGTCATTTTTCACCAATTTATTCATGTTTTTCATGTTGGAATGAGCCATCCTTCTATGCCAGAGTTGTGCTTCATCTTTTGATGATTTAGAGATCAGGCATGTTTCTTTGCTTGTTAGTGCAGTGTTGTTCATATCCAACACATAGGTGTTACCTTTTCTTGGTGCTTTAAGAATGGCTTAAGAATGTAGCAATCAGAGTTATCAAAGAAATTAGTATAGTGTTGGTCACATATTTGTGATACACTTAGTAAGTTAAACTGTAAGTTTTCACAAAAGTTAACTTTTTCAAACTTTAAAACTCCATTTGTTACCATTCTTCACCAGTAATTTTACCTCCCTTCTTATCCCCACCAAATGCTACATATGAAGCATTCTTATGTTTGAAGTCCTGCAGGAGGGTGCAGTCTCCTGTCATATGTCTGGAACAGCCACTGTCAATATACCATTGTTGTCAGCCCTCCTTGGATGTTCCTGTAAACAAAAATGAATTTAGTTAGACTTAGGAGCCCAAGCCTTGCTGGTCTTGGGCTTGACATTGTTATCTAATATATCAACTTTCTCATGAATAAGACTTGAAGTTTCTAGATTAGCTGTACAGTAGTTAATTCATTATGTTTAGTTTGGGGTGAGGATGTAATGGTTGATGAGGTTGAGGTGATGTCTTCTTGATTCATACCGACTTGGTTAGTCAATTTTGTTTGAGACTTCTTCTTTGATGTGGATGATGAGGAATTACCAGAAAATGTTTTTGCATCCTTTGCTTTGGACTTAGGCACATCATTGCCTTTGTCAAAGCGATCAAAGAAGTTGTTTTCTTCCTCAAGTGCTACCTTTTTGTGTGGTGCATTCTTTTGCACATGTGATTTCTCCTTCTTATTCTTTAATTTCACCTCAGCAACTTTGTTGTTTTTCTTAGTAACTTTCTGTTTTTGTTGTTGTTTCTTTTGGTTTGAATCTCTATCATCTTCAAAAGATTGTGAGTCTGACTCAGAGGTATCTACTTTCTTTGTCTTGATGATCTTTGTTTTATTCTTCTTGTTGAAGTAGCATTCCTTTGTAGTATGGTTGTTTTTGTTGCATATTGCACAATATTTGTTGAAGTAACAATCTGAAGTCATGTGATTGTTCATGTTGCATATTGAGCAATAGCTGCTGAAGTAGCATTCTTCTGTGCTGTGGTTGTGCATGTCACACCATTTACAGTAAACTTCATCTTTACTTTCAGATTCATTTCTTTTTTTTTTCCTTCTTCTTGCTCATCAGTTTTTGCTTCTTTAATTCCTTATCAATTTTATCTGCTGATGAGTCTTATCCTCTTCCGGACATGATATCAAAAGGTTCTTGTGTTGTATCTTTTATGACCGTTTTCTTGGTCTGTTCTGATTTCTTTCGCAGATGATCTACGAAAGTTATGTTCTTATCTCCTGATCCTCTTTTTGCTGACTTTTCTTTATTTAATTTATTGAATGCATGTATGCCTTCATTTAATTGCTCAATTCTTGTGTGGATTGTCTTTAGCAGATTTCTTTGTTTTGGTGGATAGGGTAGTTTAAGTTCATTTAGTACCTTTGGAATTGAGTATTCTTTTAACACAGTTTTATCCTTACCCAACCCAGCATTATTAGTCTCAGCCTCTTCATCTAAGTCATCACAGTTGTCATAATCAAATTTTGACAGCTCGAAGTCTGATGAACTAGATTCAGATGACTCAGTATTATTAAGTTTATCTGATGACTCAGGTATGAAGTGATTAGATAAACTGTTGGTCATTGACTCAGGTAAAGGAATAAAATTGTTGGTAACTGGTGGTGCAACTGCATGAAATCCCAATCCTGACTTGTTCTTAGACTCAATATGAGAGTTTAACAGTTTCTCATACTGTTGTGATGACAATTGGAATTTTTTCAGTTTCATCTCAGTAGATGCATGTTCTGACATAGATTTGGTTAAAGATGTAGTCAGATGCTCAACTTGTGCTTTTAGATTGTAATTTTCATATACAAGTTTATCTAAATCCTTTTGTAAAGAATTAATTTTGACTTGATAAAGTTTGTGTTCTCTAACATGAGATTCATTTAAGAGTAAGATTTCTTTTACTTTATCAGCCAATTGTTGAGCATGTGTTCTATATCTTTCTACTTCATCTATGCAAGAAGGGGAACACAACCTTTCTCTTACCTCAATGGCCATTGGAGGGACTTTGTTTTCCATATTGGCCATCAAAGCTTGGTTTTCAGCAAGTACTTCCTTCTCATACATGCTCCAATCACAAGTACCATCCTGCAAAATAATTAAACCAGTTTCTTTAGTGTTAGAGATACCTGTTGTATTGTTTGGTGGGGATGCATTGGTTAATAGTAGTTGTGTGATACTCATTTGATTAGGCTGTCTTGAGTCAGTTGACTGCGGTTGGTTGTTATTGCACTCCCTTGAAAAGTGTCCAAACAGACTGCACTTAAAGCATCTCACTTTGGACTTATCTACACCAATTTTTGTTGATCTTCCTCCAACAAGCAATCCTTTGTTTCTTTTCATGTACATCTTGGCTCTATAGGCAATCATTGCCATTTGCCATTGCAGATCCATCTCTTCCACTTCATCAGGATGAAGTTCTTCTAGATCTTGTTGACAAAAGTGAGCAGGAGTCAAGGTGCTTCCTAGATAAGCCTGAAAGCTTGAGCTAAAAGCTGCAAAGGCAGCTTTTTGTTCTTCAGTCTCCAAAACCACAGTAATTGGTTCTGTTTGATTGTTATTCTTCTTGATTTTGGATTCATCAGCCTTTCCTTTTGTCTGTTTGTGCTGATTGCTTTGAGTTCTTGATTTTGAAGACTTTGCTACGTAGAAACTTGTTTCTCCTTCCTGTTCACCTTTATTACTGGAGTTGTCTTCATCTTCATTACAGATGAATGCACTGCCAGTATTCTTCAGTTCTTTGAATTGATAAGGTGCTATAGGTGCTTTCACACTTTTGTTTCTTGTCTTTTCATCCAGCTCCAATGCTTCTACTTTTGCCACTAGAGTGTCTAGACCTATTGTTTTTAGATCAATAGTATTTTTAAACAAGGACACAGTCTGTGTCCAGTTTTCAGGCAAAGAATGAAGCATCTTTTTATTCAATTCTTCATTGTTGTACTTAAGTTCAAGGATGTTCATCTCTGTAACAAGTTGCATGAATCTATGAAATTGTTGAGGGACTGACTCACCCGGAGTATGATGGAATGTTTCATATTGTGCACGGAGAGTATCCTTCTTTATGCTTCTAATCTCGTCACTACCTTCACACAGAGGTGCAGGATTTTCCATAACGAGTTAGTTGTTTTGTATGATTCACACCTGATCAAGAGTTCTTCAGGCAAACCCATAGTAAGCATACTATAAGCTTTGATGTCAATCTTGACTCTCTTGGCATCATCAGGTGATAGATTCTTTAAACTGATGGGTTGATTATTATCCTTATAATCCGCTCCTAAGGCAGGTGGGATATAAGGTCCTTCAATAATCGAAGCCCATAAGTCAGAATCTGTGTAATTAACATGATTCCTGATACGGATTTTCTAGGTTTTAAAATTAGATTTGTTTTTCAGTTTAGGAGGTTGATAAGCACCAACAACTGAATTACTCATGATAATTAATTTTATTTAGAAAGCAATAATTTTGTTTTATCAGAAATCGATTAAACAAATCAAAGCTGATAGATCAATTGATCTGGATCAATGAGCACCAAGCTCTGATACCACTTGTGAATCCAAGGATCGTTCAGGAATTATCAAAATTGATTTGAACAAGTATTGATCGCGGAATTATCAATACTTGGTGTTTAATCTATTAATAATAATAAAATCAATCAATCAAACAAATAAAATAAGAATAATCAAACCTAGAGAACTCAAGAATGTTGATTGAATGCTTTCTTATTGCTATTGAGGTTGCTGATCTTGAATACAATGATTCAGATGATTACTGATGATTCTAATGATCTAAAACTGTTGTTCTGTATGTTCTATGTTGTTGATCTCGTATATATATAGAGAGATCTAATTCTGTTCTATTGCTAGCTATTTTGTTGCTATAATTAAGCTAATTAAACTTATCCAAATCCCCGCCATGTTTATTGACTTAGGAATTTGAGATTTACAATGAATCTAATATGAATAAAGTTGTTGATGTGATGTGGAATATCCGTTATGTCTTCCATCGTCATTAATGTTGTTGTTGTCCTGCCACGTTGACTTGTTGACTTGATGTTGACCTCTGAGTTAATTGGTCTTCCGCGGGAATTTACTCTTCCACAGGTAACTAGTCTTCCGCAGCAACTGTTGTACTGTACTTGTTCTTGTGCTTCCGTAGGAGTTCTTGTCTTCCACAACAATCCCTCCAGTATCTTCTTTTCTTGTTCAGATGAAGTTGTTCTTTCGCATGAGATCTACGGATGTACACTTCAGTTATGTTCCTCAGAACATCTACGGAAGAACACTTTATTCATCCGCAGTTGTTCCAACACTTGGTCAATTTTCCAAATTGACACAGTTTAATGTTTCCTGCACATTCACACATACATTCTGAAATATATTATATCATCGATGAATATATATTATGAAGTGCAAAATAAATGTTATTTAATTCACAAACACAATTATAATCAAATATATTCATTTTATATCATCAAAAACAATAATTACAATAATGATTACAAGAGTGAGTTTTATCATCTAAACCTATACAAGAGTTTTAGACCTAACAGAAGGTGACCTGAAGATAAAAACTTCAAAAACACCCTCAATCACTCAAGTTATCTATACAATATAAACATATATGTAAATCTACTAAGAGTAAATTATTATTTGCATCCCTGATGTTTTTCCATTTTAACCACTTGTATCTCTGTAGTTTTAAAGTCTTGATTTACCCCATAACGTTTCATTTTTGTCTCCATTTGAATCCAAATAACTAACTCCATTAAATTGTTTAGTTAAGTTTTTATAAAAGGACAAAAATACCCTTTAACCACATCCACAAAAACCCCTCCACCCACCCCATCCCCATATTCTTTCTCTATCTCTTCTTTATCTCTCTCCTCTTTCTCTCTCTGCAAATCACCAAACCACCGTGTCATCATCTTCCTACAAGTCTTTCTATGAAGCCCTTAAGTCTGATCTTTAACCCTTTGATGGAATTTGGCAACAGAAGCTCCAACGACGATGAGAACCAACTCTGTCAACTGTTCGACGTTCTACCTCAATGATTTTTCACCCAAATCAATAGCAACAATTGTGACCTCTCGTATTTTTATTTAACGTTTGTTAAACGTCGTTATCTCTTGTAAGGGTTTGTTTTGGGGTTAATGCAAATACAAGAACTTATGTGTAACTTGTTGTATCCTTGTAATTTTGATGCAATTAGATAAATAAATAAATAATAATAATAATAATAATAATAAAAATAATAACAAGCATGAAAGAAAATATTAATATTAATAATAATAATGAAAATAATAATAATAATAATACTAATAATAGTAAATAATCTTAATAAGTGTTAAATCTTGAAAATAAATAGAAACAAAATAAGTTTAATATTTTAAAACTTGTAAATCAAATTGTTTGGCATAAAATAATAAAACTTTAAAACCCCAGGGACCAAACTGTAATTTTGTTTAAACTAAAAACCTTAAACTTTGGAATTAAAATAGCAAATTCTAAACTCCAGGGACCAAATGTGTGATTCTTCTAAACCCAAACCATTTCCCACCGTCGGCCGTGTTCTCCGGCCAAACCCGGCCAAGTGGCCGGCGACCCTAAAAACCACTTTAAACTCGAAATTAAAACTCCCAAACCGTTCATAAACCACTCGCGAACCCGTTTCGAACTCATAGCCCGGCCAATTCAACCTTAATTGTGTTTTAGAACACGAAACCGAAATCATTAACACCTCAACTCGTTTCTACCTATAAATTAATAAAATTAATCATGTCCCAACGGTCGTCTAATCACTACGAAATCAATGGGGTGTTAATTGCACTTAAACAGCCATAATTCCGTTCGAATTGCAACCGAAAACTTGTGAACATAACTCAAACTCGATGAATATGAATCGGTTCAAATCAAAGCTATTTAACAGAGGGGAAAGGTGTAACTTGATCCTTTCCAACTCTCTGTAATCTCAATTGCTCGAAAACACATACACACATCACAATCGAATCCGGCCACAGCCGCGACATCGATTCCAGTCGAACTCGTCGATTCCTTAACCAAAACAGGTAATTGAACAGGGTGTTACACCCAGTTTCACTTGGGAAACAAAAACCCTATGGTAAATTTCATAACCATAATCGAATTGATCTTCAATTTGATCGATTTTGGAAATTAGGGTTTAGGTGAAATTGGGGATTTTCTGGGTTATATGTTTTAAATTTTCATTTCGGTTCCTTTACATAAACTGGGCTTTGGCCCGGCGGTTTAAGTGTTGTGTGGTGTGGCAAAAGGCCCGGGTTCGAACCCGAGGCCCTGACATTATTTTTTTTAAAGGGTTTTATTAATATTTAAATTTCAGAAAATGTTTAAATATTATTATTAATTATATAAAAATCATTTTTAAATCAGAAATTTAATAGAATTATTTCCTTTTTAATTTTCTTAGAAATTCAATTAAGAAATTCTCATTTCTTTTACTTTAAATTATAAAAATTGTTATAAAATACTATTTGTTATTAATTCTAAATTGTAATAAATCTCATTGAATTTTAAATAATTCCAATTTAATAAATTCTTCATTTTTATAAAATATAGTTACAAACTTATTTTTATATATTTTAAAGAAATAAATATATATGTATTTATTTAAAATGTACACTTATTGTAATTAATAGAATAGTTCTAATCATTTAAATCTACAAAATTGTTATTTTATTAAATAGTAAATAATAATCATTTGATAATAAAGGTTTAACTTTTATTAATAGTGTTAATCACTAAAATTCTTATTTAATCCTTTATATACCAAAAATAATAAATGGTATCTACATAATAATCATGGGTTAATGGTTCATAAATAACATTACAATTGTTATCCAAAATCCCCAAAATTTAAACCGTAAATTTCCCGTGTATCGTTAACATAATTTAATGTAATACATCGTCCATTTAGGTTGAACGTTAACGAACCCTCGTCATTCCATACAACGCTTCCTTATTTGCTTATCTTTATTATCCATATGAGTTTTTCATACCCCTTTTTATACTATTTCACACTTTTGGGGTGAAACATGTTAACGTATTATAAATACACTTGTAAACTTGTTTTGAATCTTGTAATCACTTGTGCAATTCATTTATTTGTCATGGTTATTTGAACACTTGTAATTATCATGTGATGACTCTTGTATGGTACAATCATTAACTATTGCTAGCCTGGCGACGTCATAGATCTAAGGCCTGACAAGCCTATTTGGTGCTAAAGCCGAGGTTATTGCCGGCTCCTAGTGTCGTATTCTTGAGCACTATGGGAACCAAATACACTTAGCTAATCGTTTAATCTTGTAATCTTGTAATGGCCATATTTGTCAAGGTTTGATTGTTACATTTGCTCATCCATCTTTATTTACTTTATTCAATAACCAATGACATGCATTGCCAACTTTGATATTTATTTAAGTATGAAAATCTATGGAAACTCACCAACGTATTGTTGACATTATTTTTAACATGTTTCAGGAAATGATACTGCTTAGCTTGCTTTGAAGACTTGTTACAATCTAGGATTAGACCTAGATTAAAATAAAAAGTCAAATATTATCTTTCGATGTTGGAATTCTTATGTGTGTTGATTGTTGGAACTTATGTTATTTCTTAAATGTATGTCATGAATATTGATATTTAATAATATTGTCATTTTAAATTAGCGTTGTGTGGCATGAACAATCTTAACCCTCACACCTCGACGTTTCCGCCGTTAAGGTTGGGGTGCGACAGCAATGTTAATAATATGATGTTTAACACTGGTGGCGACTTTTGTGCAACCATGACGTTGCTTCGGTACACCAAAATTCCCTACCACCACCATCTTCGCCGCCACCGAACACCGCGATTTTGAAGCAGAGAGTGGCTGCAGTGGTGAGAAGGAACACGACGGTGAGTATCGAACGAACTGGCCTCTTCATATCAACCCCTTTTGAGTTCAGTCAATGGAGATTTAGCTCCGATCACGGCGGTGGAAGCTCTTGTAACATATCGGAATCAAACCTCTTCGACATTCTTCACTCTTAAAAAAACCACCAAATTATAGAATCTATAGCTACCCACATGAAGATGTGATCAATGAATGAGATCAGATTGAAGATCTGCAAATCTAGCAAGTGGGTATTGAGGATTGAACATTTGGGTGTAAAAACCAGGGGGTATGAAGTAAATAGATTATCAGTTGTATACTTTTACATTTGGATTTGAATAGGGGGATTTATGGTTAAAGGGGATATTTCTAGGGATATTTCTTCGACCGGGGAGGTGTTGCCCGCGACGGATTTGAAGGTTTATACGTATTCAGATTTGAGGGCTTGCACTCGAAATTTTAAGTTGGATAAGGTTTTAGGTGTAGGAGGTTTTAGGACTGTGTACAAGGGTTGGGTGGATGAGAAGACATTGTTGCCTTCCAAGAATGGTATTGGATTAATGGTGGCCATCAAGAAATTGAATTATGAAAGTGTTCAAGGGTTTCAAGAATGGCAGGTATGTGTGTATCTTTTTCTATTGCAACGTGTTGATTTCTATGTGATATGTTGTTTTTATACGATACATGGTACATTCTGTCCATGGCTAAGTTACCGAGGGGGTTTGGGGAGGGTGGTATGGGGGGCTGCGGTGGTGGTGGTGATGGGGGGTCGCGATGGTGGTGAAAGGGGTCGCGGTGGTGGTGATGGGGGGCGTGGTGGTGGTGAAGGGAGTCACGGAGGTGGTGATGGGTGGCTCTAATAAAGAGAAAAGAGAGTGTGTGTGGGGAGGGACTATGGTGGTAGTGATGAGGGATGTGGAGGTGGTGACGAGTGGCTGTCGTGGTGGTGATGAGGGTTGTGGAGGCGGTGTTGAAGGCTGTGGATATGGTGATGATGTTGTGGTGGTGGTGATGGGTGTCTTGGTAAAGAAGAAGAAGATGTTGATGAATGGGTCCCACAAGTTTTTATTTATTTATTTAATTTTAGGGGTAGTTTAGTCTTTTCAACAATAACTTTAACAGAAAAACTAACAGTGTTAGTTATCTTGACTCATATTGAAATAAAAATAAAAGGACAGACACTCAAATGAAGATAACATAAAACGTCAGGGGACAGATGACAATTTTAAAACTATAGCGATGCAAAAAGGTTAAAATATAAAAACGTCAGGATTGCAAATGGTAATTTACTCATTTATTAAACACACATCTATACTAATAAAACAAAATAATTATTGTTACATGTCATTTTTTCACAACCATTTTGTCACATGTGATTTTTTCACAACCATTTTATCACATGTGATCTTTTCACAACCATTTTGTTACATGCCACTGACATAACAAGTTAACTCTTGAATGATAATATTAAATTGATAATGATGTTGTATATTCTTTCCAAATTGTTAAACAAATATTAGTTAAATATAAAACATATTTCTTTTTATTAAAAACGTAATTTTAAGAAAATCATTTTTTTAACAACTAAAATTTTAGAAAACAATTTTTTTTTTTTTTAAAAAACATTATTATTGTTTTATTACTTGAGGTATTTATAAATAATTTCAATCATATCTAATCTCAAATAATAATTTTATAATTTATAAATATTAATTAGTAATTTTTAGTTTAATATTTATATACAAAAAAAAAAAAGTTTAATTAGCCTATTCATAACAATGAATTAAACGTGTTAACTATGTTTTCTTCTAAATTTAAAGGCGTGCAAGCCTCTATATGTTTCCAAAAAATATATATATATATTTATATTTAACTCATCTGATACACGGAGTTTTTATACACGGGCTTTTATACCAGAGTTGAATGGAAGAAGTATAAAAACATATCAACATCAAACATTAAACATGAACAAGGGTCCACTGTCCAACATTGAAGATGATGGTGACAAATCATTTGATGGAGTTCATGTTGGTGCTTAAAGTTTGAAACCCGTGTGATCATTGATCAACCATCACTTCCAGTTTCACTTTCCTTTTTCATCATTCATAAAATTCATCAGTTTCCACCTTCAGAATCATGACAATGAATCCAATCCGTTCTGTATCACGGGAATTAAGGTTAACTTTTATCATCATCATCTAATGCTTTTTTCTTTATGATGAAGTTATCTTCGTTCACGACTCCATTAATTGCATTGCATAGCTTATGGGTTTTGTATTGGGATTCCTCAATTGGGGTTTCTTTGTCTTGCACACCAGGTGTTTGATTAATTCCTTCAGTGAAAAATGGGTTTAGCTAATGATTGATTTTGTATAAATTGATGTTGGTTTTGAACAAAAGTGGATCAATTGCTTGTTAATTGGTTTTTTTGAGTGAATAATCAGATGGAAACTTGGGATTTGATTCAGAAACTTGTGATTGTTTTGGTTTGTTTGTATCTGTCATGGAGGATCATTAGATACTTGTGGAGCTTTTTGGATGTTGAAAATGATCCTCTTATTGTGCTTGTTACTGGAGCTGCAGGCATGTTCTTGACAAACTATGTAGTCTGCTTACATAGTTATTGTTTTCACCATTGCCTTTCATTCTTATAATTGTATCTTATTTGTTCAAAGTTGATTATTTTAGTCTTAAGCAAATTTAAAGAAATCTTGTATGTCGGATAGAGTTGATATCGTTAATCTTATGTTGTTCCTGTTATGACCCGCGTACAAATTCTTTGCAGTAAAGTTCATAGCTTTTTGAAAAGAAAAATAAACAAAATGTCATTACATGCTCATTTCTTGATATAGTAGATAGCATTTTTAAGTTTTTAACCGTCAACTTATGTTTCAGGCCAAATAGGCTATGCCCTACTTCCGATGATTGCAAGAGGGGCGATGTTGGGTCCGGAACAACCTGTAATTCTACATTTGCTTGATATCGAGCCAACTGCGGATATCTTGACAGGGGTAAAAATGGAATTGATGGATGGAGCATTCCCTCTTCTTAAAGGTTAATCTTCAAAACAGATTGATTTTCATGTACAGTTCTTTTATAAAAATTTTAAATTTAGTTGAACTTTTTTGGGGAATTTTTATGTATCTTTTAGGTGTTATTGCCACAACCGATGTTATTGAAGCTTGTAAAGGTGTTGATATTGCAATAATGCTTGGTGGATTCCCTCGTCGGAAAGATAATAATAAAGATTTAATATCTAAGAATGTTGGTATATACAAGGCTCAAGCTTCGGCTTTGGAACAGCATGCTGATTCCAATTGCAAGGTATATGTTGTCTTCAAATGTGTATACTGCAAGGTTGGTGTCTTGTTTATTTGAGAGGAAAAATTGAAAAATCAAGTGAATTTACGCAGGTGCTTGTGGTCGCTAATCCAGCGAATACAAACGCACTAATCTTGAAAGAATTTGCGCCTTCGATCCCTGAAGAGAATATTACATCCCTCACAAGATTAGATCATAACCGTGCATTAAACCAGATATCAGAGAAACTAAATGTCCATGTTGGTGATGTGAAAAATGTTATAATTTGGGGAAATCATTCTTCAAGTCAATATCCAGATGCCAATCATGCTACAGTCAATACTGGTGTTGGGCAAAAATCTGTGAAAGAACTTATTGCTGATGATCATTGGTAGCTCTTATCTATAGATTGTAACCTTCGAAATTTTAAAATCTTATCCAAATTTGGATCACTTTTGATGATATTGAATGTGATTCAGGTTGAACACAGATTTCATATCAAATGTACAAACGAGAGGTCCAACTATAGTTAAAGCTCGAAGGTTGTCTTGTGCATTTTCTGCTGCAAGTTCTGTATGTGATCATATGCGTGATTGGCTTCTTGGCACTCCAAAGGTCTGGTTTCGTCTTCTAATGTTTCTGATGTTATTTACCTTTTTTCTTTTTTGATAATCGTGAGAACTCATTACTAGAAAACTTATGAGTCCAACTAACCAATTATATTTATTTTATAATTCTCTAAGACATTTTATTCTCCCATTTCGTTAATCAGGGAACCTGGGTGTCGATGGGAGTTTACTCTGACGGGTCTTATGGTATCCAACCGGGCTTAATTTATTCTTTTCCGGTCACCTGTGAGAAAGGTGAATGGTCAATTGTTCAAGGTATGTTTCCATTGAACATCCTTAATTAGTATGATGTAAACAAGCTATAAATTTCACATTTTTAATGTGAAAATGACAAATTATTTAGAAAGTTACTTGAATAATTATCAAAATTTGCAATGGTGCAGGACTAAAGATTAATGCGTTTGCTAGGGAGAAGATGGATGCTTCACAAAGAGAGCTCATTGATGAGAAAAAAGTGGCCTACTCTTCCCTCAATTAACAATCTTATTTATATTAAAGCTTGTAGATATTAGATAGTGTTAATAATAAATTAATAACCATAAATAATTCAATTTCCCTTATTGCAGTTATGAATATACCATCTCCATCTATTTAAATGAACCTGCCATTACTTCTCATTTCATTCCCAGGAATGATGTTGGTGTTTTTTGGTTTGTAAAAAGAATTAAAAACTGGTGTAAATTTGAAAGAAAGATGTGATTGTTTAAGAAATTGTTTGTTTTATAAAAATATGATATAAATTTGAATTAAATCTTAATTTTTAATTTTTTTCCAAAAACAGTATAAGAAAGTAAAAGATCAGCAAATATTTAAATATTCTCATCACCCAAAACTCTCTTTCAACTATTTAAATATTTTGTGTAGTTCATATTTAAGAATTGAAAAAAAGGATCAATAATAGAAGACATGAAGCTAAGGTTAAGAATGCAAAATGTTCTCTAGACTTGCATAAGTTAAAATATATTGTTTTCCAGCTGAACAACATTCTAAAATACCTTAACTCTGAGCAACTCTCTTCCAAGTCACGCATCTAGTCTATATCTTGGCAAAGAGAGCAAAATAAAAGAAAAACATAGGTATAGTCGCCGTTTGTTTGTTCTTGTATATTTAAACTGGCGTGGTTGTGACACTTTAAGCAAATCACAAATCACCCGTTCACAAATGGAGATGTCGTGAGATAAGGAATTTCTGACATCAAATACCACCAATACGTTTTGGGTGCATTTGGTGTGAACGAGAGACAAACTCTACAATTACGCTTGCTTAGGAAGGAGAAATTCTAGGATGAAATTTTCGTTGGTAGTTAGAATATAAGGGGTGTGGGAGACTGCGTGCCGAAAAGAAATAATAGACGATGAGGAGGGATGTTGTTTCAAGGAGGAATCATGGGTTTAGTTCCTTTAAAATTCGAGATGACAGTCAAACACGAACCAGATGAGAATACACGAAACCCAAGAAATCTGGACCGGTTTGGGGTCGGGCAAGCGGGTATGAGATTACTTTTTATTATTTTCACATGTATGAAACGGGTATGTTATGCATTAATGCAAATGACTTGTACATCGTGCAGTTTGAAGTTGTACTTTGTTGTTTCGAATGATGGTTGAATAGTTGAATCAAAACAACCACATATTTTTTATGTCATATTACCCTAGTTGATGGATTGTGATCAAGTTAAAGTTATAATTGTATAAGTGGCACAACCTCAATATTTCCACCTTCCAATGAAAAACAAGTGTCACACAACCTAATAATGTGATACATTTGAATGCTAATTAGTCCAAACTGCATAATACTTCTGTCATAACCAAGAGCTTAATTTTAAGCATGCTTCTAAGAAAGTAAATCTTGTCCATACCACCAAGAACAACAACAAATTAAACCCTAACTGGCTCACACATCACCACTCAGACGGGCTCGGCAATGGCTCGATATGATCAAACATATCCATCGGAAAATCGTCGATGAATGTATTGGGTGCCATCATCAATGGACCATTGCCCTCCTCCCTTCCACAGCTCCCACCACTTTCTCCATCACCACCTACAACACACAAATAAATGTAGTTATATACATATCTTATAACTAAACATCTATAATTCATGTATGCATACCTGGCGACACGAAAGGGAATGAGCCCAGATCACATGTACCGCCTTGGCCAAAAACCGTGTAGAAATTGGGATCCCCTAGCTGGTTGAAAATGTCTTGTGTGTCAAAAGGTGGTGGTGGTGGTGGAATGTGACAGAAATCTTGAAGCAAAGGTGGAGGTGGTGGCTGGTTGCAGGAGTTTTCCTCCTTGGGAACAGTGGTGGTGTAGTCGAATTCGCATAGTGGTTGGTCCTGATTCTGGCCAAGAAACCCTGTAGCCGCCTCGGTGGCGGTGGCTGCACCAGTGGTGGTGGTGTGGTTCACAAGTTCAGGCAGTGACACCATCTGGATTGGTTCACAGTAAGATGATGAACAAGATAATGCCTTTGGTGAAGTCACTGATGACTCTCCATCTGTTGAGGAACTTCTTTTTGGTGCCTGAATTTGTAAACACAACACAACTGCATACTTAAAATAACACCTTTTGTTTTGATTTTTGAGGTCAAACAATCATTAATCACAACAAACATATGGTAATTTTGCTATCAAATATTGTTAGTGTTGACCTTCAAAGTCAAAGTCTTGTATAACTAGTAAATTAATGAGATTGTTTACCTCAAAGGGTGGGACTTTATGAAGGGCGGCCGGCTCCTGGAGTGATTTGTGGGACTTTTGAGTCGGATGTGGTGGCGGTGATGACTGAAGAACGCGAGCCAGTCGCTTCTGTCTGCTACTCCAGAAATTCTTGACATCGTTATCTGTTCTTCCTGGCAAAAACGTCGCGATTCTTGCCCATTTGTTCCCGTATTGCCCCTGTAATTCAATCACTGTTCTCTCCTCCTCTGCAGAAAACTTCACACCACTGTAACACACACAGACAGAAATCAAGCACATTATTTCAATTTTTCATCAAATTAAAGATTAACAACTTTAAAGTTATTAAAATTCAACATCAAATTGTAATCAAAACACATAAATAAACTCTTTTTTCACCAAATTAACAACATCAATCATGAAATTAACCTACACCCATTCACACAAACATTAACACAAACACTTAGCGTGTGCAAACAACACACCACAAAATCAAAACTTTCATCCTCCAAATCACCACCACCGATCACCACATCAAAACCCACAAATCAACACATCAAAACCCACCCCCAACACACAAAACCTTCAACAAAAACAAGAATTTCACCAACAAAACTGAACCAAAAGAATGAAAGATCGAAGAACACATTACTTTTTCAAATTGGGTCGTAATTTATTGACCCAACGAAGACGACAAGACTTTCCAGTGCGTTGAAGAAGACCTTTGGATCGAATGGAGCTCCAATCTCTGGGGCCATATTTATCCACATGTCTGATCAAAACTTCATCTTCTTCAGTCTTCCATGGGCCTTTCTTGATCTCCCCCATTTCATCATACATTCTCCTCATTTCCATTGATGATTCTTCTGCAATTTAGCCTCAAAATGCGATCTTTTATCAGATTATGAGTGTAGATTCAGGGGATTTGTGTGTGATATTTAGAGGGTGTGTGTAAGTGTGTGTGTTTAGTGACGGTTAAGACGGTTATTGCTCCAATCGCCCATGTTCCCCCCTTTTTCTCTCGTTCGAAAACATGGGTACATTTTATGATAATATTTGGTCCCCCAAGTTATAATTAGTGGCATGATTAGTCCCTATTATTATAAAGTTATAAGATAATGTATATTTCTTTCTTTAATTTACTTTCGTAAAATGTTTTGACATACATCTCTTCTATTGTTAGTTTAACCTTTGAATAAATTTTATATATAATTAAATTTAAAAATAATTAATAATATAAAAGTAATATATTTTATTAGATTAGTTATATCTTCGTCATTTGAGTTTATTAAATTTTACGTTTTGTTCTTAAACTAAGTAAATAAAAAATAAAATATTCTTTATGTTTGTATTTTGTTATAGTTTAATTAATTTTCCTTACGATATATGAGTTTTTTTTAAATTTGTGATAAACTTAAAGGCAAAAAAGTGAAAAGAACTTTAACCGAGACAAATACAAACTTGAATAACATTTTTTGTTATTTTCTTAGTCTAAGGAAGAAAATAAAATTTAAAATTAACTTGAAGAACAAAAAATATAATTTACTCAAATTATTATACGTTTACGAACATATACTCAAGTATCACATGATAATTAAATTCTTTGAATAATAAACTGGATGTAAGGACTAAAGAATGTGCAATTTGTTACATTGGTTTATTTTTTTTTTAGAATTCATTGAATATCTAAAATAGTTCTTATACTAAAAGTAAAAGATTAATGGTCGCAATCAATTTAATCAAATCTATAGCGATAATTAACGAGTAAATATGCAAATCAAAAATATATCCCAGGAAAATGTTATGATCAATGTCAAAGAAGTACGTGTGTTTCAAAAAATGAACTAATACGTGTCATATTCACGACACTCGTTCAATTACATTGTCTTCATTTCGTCAATGGAGAAATTAAGAAAGTAGTAGAATAGATTTTAATTTCGTTTTTATACTTAAAAAAGAGGCCTAGCATGTTGAGTGTGTGATAGAAGTAGATTTTTAACTAATTTATTAAAATCAATAATTAAGTGTTGTTTAAATTTGTACACGTGTTCGCGAATTCTTGTGGATATGTATTAGACTATTAGTTTATAGATACTCTCAATAACGTATGGTGAATATAATTTTTTGAAACTAAACATAATTTAAATTAATTTATTTAAAAACGAATTTGTGCATTAGAGAAATTTGAGAACATGCCTCAAGTGAACGGGATTTACACTACACACGTGAAGTATGTATAACACAGGATTTCCTAAGCCTGCTTTTAAGTAAAAAAAAAAAAAAAATCATAGTCTCATTTTAATTTACTTTCATAACTTTTCCAAAATATAAATAGCATAATTTCATTATTGATACGTGCTCTTTCCACGTAAGAAATGCCACATTAGTTCTTTTATCTTTAACGCATTTGTTTATTTGAGTTTGTTTTTTAATTATCTAGTAGTGGCTCTAGTTAAAATTCTTGTAAGGCTATAAATAGTTAAGTATGTTAATTGTTGACCGGTATAACCATGAAATATATATTAACCGAGTCTAGTTCTCCTTCTTATGTATTTGTCCTTCTAATTTCTGAGTTCCAAAATCGGTACATAACAATTATTCACGTTTTAAGCAAAATTAATTGTTTTTGCAATACCACTAACACACATACACACACAGGGCCGGCCCAAAAGAGGGGCAATCGTCCAGCGCCCGATCTCCTGAAAGGCCCAAATTTGTTTTTAATAGATTATGTGTATGTATATTTAAGAAATCCTTTAAAAAATTAATCCATTACATATTTTAAATTAGCTTAGTATACATTTTAAATTAACTCATTTTATCGAATAATGATTTGGGTAAACCATTTAACTCCTTCAATCAGTCACAAACAATATAAAACTCATTTAAAAAAACGGTTAAATAAATTTTATTAGTTTGGCCCTCAATTTTCTAACTCGCTCGAGGCTCGTAAATCCTTGGCACCGACCCTGCATATACATAAAGTGGGTGTATATAAATAAGTGTATTTATCTCAGCACCGATATTAAGAATATATAAACAAATATGTAATTATGTTATACTTTAATAAAACATATAAATAGTTTGTTTCTCTCTTTTAGAATTTTATCTCATCTCTCTATAAATTCTTTAAGAGTAAGTATTGCATTTACACACGTGCATATATGTTTGAAAAAAAAAAGGTAATTTGAAGGAAAACTTATCAAGTTTTATTGGACCAATTATGTAAATTAGAATGGCCACAATTTAAAAGTTACGTGAGTCACAAGTCACTAATATAGAACCGGAAGGAATACGTGGCCTTCAAAAGCGGTGACTTTTTCTTCTCAACCAAAGCCATATATTATTTTCTGGACGTGAATAAATATAAGTTTCTTACTTAGAGGTTTTATTAAATAAATAAACTAAAAAGATATTTAACTATGCACTAAGGCCGATTATTTAATTAAAATCAGTTCGTTTATCACTAATACACTATGCAGTTATTTTAGACGATTCTATATACACATAGTTTTATGAATAATAATTATATGCAGCACACTAAGCATTGTAAGTAGAATCAGATACAAACTTTAATTTTCATAAAAAAAATCATGAGAAACAAAATGTTATTTTACTATTATTATAATAGTAACATGAAATTATCTGTTTATATCAAAATAAGATTATACGTACAATCAAATTTCTTAAAACATACATCGACTATTCAAGTTCCACAAAACTAACACGTCTTAGCGGAAACGCATCCCATCTTTCATCCTCTGTGAAAACGCTATTGCATGTAACACGTGTACTATCAAATGTTCACACTAAGATTATAGTATCGTTCGCACTAAGATCTTGGTACGAGCCGCACATAGAACAATTCATCACCTAAATTCATCCCTGCAAAAGCATACTCACACATCATATCTTCATGCATTTAAAGAACATGTTTCTACAAGTCTACAAAGAACAATAAACACAATATCACATCATAGTATCATACCTTTGAAGGAGTTTCAGATACTTTATATGAATCAGCAGTAATTGAATCAAGCCACAAACCAGGAAACAAATTCTGCACAAATTAAAGAAATTATAATCATAATCAAGTCATACAAACTTAGATCCTTAAGAAGATGAAATCAATCTATGATTCAATTTCAGAATCTCCAATAGCTGAAGAAATTTATCAGTATCAAACCCTATGATGATAATTTGATCAATTGAACAGATGATACAAAATTAACAATCATAACAAAACTCACATCAAGTTGCTTCTGAATTGCCCTAGGTCTCTTCTTCAACCTCCTAGAAGGCTTTGAACCAGTGAGAAACATTATATCAGCTTCAATCTCACCACGCGAAAGAGAAATTGAAATTTTCGGCAATTTCATCGTCGTTGTATCACTGTTACAGTTAATATTCACTTCCGATGATCGTTTATCGATACTAATATCGCCGGAAGTTTTGTTCTCCGGCAATCGTGAGTTTCCGGTCACCGGAAAACCTCCGGCAACTCGCTTGTGGTTCACCGGCGACCTCCGCGGCCGTAGATTCCATGTTTTCGGTGATGATTCGTCATCTGCTGATTTCGGAGTGACGGAATCATCCATTGGTGTACAGATCTCGTTAGATCGTTTCCGTTTGTTATCATAATCATCGATTTCAGCTAACGATTCCGTCGTTCTGTTGATAAACTGAGAATTCGCGTAGTTCCGATCATCTTTAACCTCTGAATCACGAACAGTGGATTGCTTGTGCGGAGGTGATCGCCGGCCGGAAACGTTCGCCGGCGAGGTGTGACGGTGAGTATGTGACCTTAGTACCGGCGGTTGGAGCCATGACGGTGGCGATGAGGAGGATGCTTCTCCGGCGAGTCTGCTGCGGTTGCTCCGGTGGTTGTTCTTCCATTTCAGATGTGGTTGTAAGAAGTTGTGTAGCGGTTGTAGTTTCTCTGGTAGTGGTGATGCCATAACGAATGATAGAACAACTGATTGATGGATTATGGTTTGAATAAGAGATTTGATCGATTGATCATTGAACTGAAGGATGAGGGTTTTGATTTTGTTTGTGATCAAACGAAATTGGGTGTGATTGATGCGATTTGAAGGTTATATACGGATGAACAAAAAATTGTAAGGAAGATGATACAAATTAACTCTTCGTGAATAATATTTGATCGTTCGTTTAATATAAAGAAAATGGTGAGGTTATTTTATAAAATGTATTTTTGTTACAAAGTATGAGAAGATTCAATATACTAAAAAAGTTATAAAAAAATTATATCTCACAATCTAAATCGAATTTCAAAAAAATAATTCGGAGTCTCTATTCCTCTCGTCGTTATCTTTCAGAAAAAAAATAAAAAAAAATTCATCGTGTCTTTTATGACACAATGACGTCATTGTGTCTTTCATAATGACACAATGACATCATTGTGTCTTTCATAAATGACACAATAAAAAAAACGTTAATTTTTTTTTCGTTTATTTATTTTTTCTTAGTCAGGACGGCTAGGGGAACAAAAGCTCGGAATTACTCTTTTGAAATTGGATTAAGATTGTGAGATATAATTTTTTTTGTGACTTTTTTTGACTCATTATGTCTTCTCACACTTTGTAGCAAAAATACACTTTGTATTTATATGTTCGATTAACTAGATGAACGAACATGAACAAAGATTGTGTTCATTCAGTTATGTTTGTTAACGTTCGGTAATATGTTTGTTTATGTTAGTTTGTTTATGTTTGTTGATGATTATGTATATGATTATTATGTGAAGTGCTTAACAAGGTGAGTATATATAACTTTATGATTAAGAATGCTGATTTTTATTTTTTTAAATGGAATATTTTCGTTTTATGTTTGTAGATCGGTTATGTGTTTGTGAACCGTTTTATGTGTTTGTGAACAGTTAATGAACAAATCCAACACTTAATGAACGAATGCGAACAATGATTTTTATTCGGTTATGTAGTCGTAAACTATTCATAAACAAGTTTAGTTTCCAAGTAAACAAAGATGAACAAGGTTTCATTTGGTTTGGTTTGGTTTGGTTTGATTCGTTTCGTTTACAACACTATCCAAACCTATTTACCCAGTATTAATTAAACCATTAACTTTACGCAACTAATTACTTGATTTAGGATTGTTACATGATCCCTTAGTTCTGTTAAATGGTTTAAGAATGTTAGGGAATCATCTAATTGTTAAAAAGTTTATGACTCTATATCAAACCAACATGTGTTTATATTTCATTAAGCAAGGTTACCGGGCTGCAAACAACCCAAACATTAAACGAACGGTTCGTGAACCGTTCACCAGGAAATTCATTTATGCTCGTTCGTCTAACAAATGAACGAACACAAACAAGAAACTTTTATTCGCTTAGCTTAATAAACGAACATGAACAGATGCCCCGTTAGTTCATTTATGTTCGTGAACGTTCGATAATGTGTTGTTTTATGTTCGATTGTGTCCAATATTCAGTAAGTGTTTATGAACATTTGTTTGTGTTTATTTGCTTTTATTTGTCTTTGTTTGTGTTCGTGAATAGTTCAACAACATATTCACTTACTTAATGAACGAACACGAACAAGGCTTCATTCGTGTTCGCTCAGTTCGTTTGCAACCCTAAGCAGGGAACTAAAAGCTTAACAAGTGTTGGTTGTAATCAAGAGGCAGCGCATGTCCCAAACGGAGGATGGAACACCGTTGTATATACAAACACGAATGAAGCTTTTCGTGTCTGCTATATTTAACTTTAACCAAACAAACAAACACGAACATTTAAACACACATATTTTCTTGCTCATGTTTGTTTGTTAAGGAAATGAACTTGTTCATGGTCGTTTATTTTCATTCGTTAACATTCTAAATGAACGGCGAAAATACATGAAGAAGATGAGGGTGTTCTTGTTCGTTTGTTAGTCATTTAACCAAGGCCTCGCTTTTAAATTTTTATTGCCAGTAATGTCTTGATGCATGATTCGTGAATTAGTATCACTAATAATTAATAACTAACAACTAAATTTAGAAGAATGTGTAAACAAAGAACGTAAATGAACAAACATAAATGAATGTAAATCAACAAACAAACATCCACAAACTTAAATAAATGAATGACATGCTCATTCGTTTAACTAAATGAATAAATTTTTATGTGCATGTTCGTTTATTTATTAAATAAATGAACAGTAACAAACTTCCTCGCAGAGGATTTACAAAACATTTGATTTGTTTACACTTCTAATCAATATGTCTCTATACAGTAACTTTACATATAACCCCTTTTCTAATAATTTAAGTAACTTCTATGGTCGTTAGAAAGTAATAATATTAATTATTAAGCTAAAGCATACACTAATAAACATTCAATAAATAAAAAAAATCGATAAACCAAGTACCAACAAAACAAATAACATAGTCTAAGTTGACCTGTGAAAAAGACATAGTCTAAGTTGAAACAAATTAGGATATTGTTTGTGGTTACTATTGTATGTGTTTCTTGATCCTAAAGTTGTATTATTAGTGGAATTTTTGTTATCTGACGTACCCGTTAAAATTTTCTTAGACTTCGAAGACCAAAACATGATGACTTATAAAAGATCATTTATTTGTAGATAACCTGATTATAGTGACGGGTAATGTAGAAATTAGACCGTATTTACAGTATCGCTGAGTGCTCGAAGAATGCATCCAAGACCAGCTTTTTGTGTAAGTTTTTCATGAATCTTAAGGCATTGGTCACACGTCGGGCGATCACCAGTAGACAATCCTCTATACAAATACCTGTCGGATTAAAAAAATATACAAATTTTCAAATTATAAGCGCAAGAGATGATATCATTTCAACTTTTTTGAAATGGATTTTGAAATGGAAACAAGAAACTAACTTCATGAGGATATCATAGTACTCAGGGTCCAAATTTGAAAACATTAAATCCACAGCTTTTATTGCCATTAATGCTCTATGCACCACAATCCAGTTTGCAGACTACAAGTAAACCAGACACCCAAAACATAACTTACATATCAAAGTTGGTAACTTTTTTGGATCAAAAATCAATTTAAATACACAGATTCAATTACAATCACAAGAAAAAGGAAATAGAAACATGTTATCATACTAGCATTTGACGAAGTTCCTAACTTTTATTTTCATTTTCAAGGAAAATCACACTCTCATATTCATCATAATTTACCTTTGACAACAAAAGT
Source organism: Flaveria sonorensis (assembly GCA_025506505.1). Lineage (NCBI taxonomy): Eukaryota > Viridiplantae > Streptophyta > Magnoliopsida > Asterales > Asteraceae > Flaveria > Flaveria sonorensis. Next base: position 8,615,544 of record CM046429.1, read on the forward strand.
GATGATTAGGAGTGAAATTAATTAAACTGGCAGTATGAATTATTATCAGGGTCGTTTAGAACTTGAAATTTCAATTTGCCTAATGTAAAAGCCAAATTCATGTAGAACATGAATTATCATACATATAAAAGCCAAATTCATTTGATCAATTTTGAGTATCAAACCGTAAGAACCGCATAAACACTTATACGTAGTTCATGGACGATATAACGAGAGAGAAAAAGAGACGCAGTTATGAGATTACATAACCACCTTACGTATCACCATCAAAACAAGTATATACTCATGTTTATGTTGTCTTCCGATTCTCTGCTTAAAATTTGTTATGTATTAAACGACCCTCTAGCCAGATAGTTGTAAAATAGAGCAAGTTTCAACAATCAAGAGAAGTTATAACAAATTTATCCAACACAAAACAGAGCAGATTACTTGAACAATCAAGATTCAAGACATCTTCATTTCATTCATAAAAGTCTTTGTTAGATATCTTTTGATCAAGATCTTGCCTTTCGAACTGAAGAACACAATTCAATAGCGTAATTGAACACCCAAATCATGAATCACACCAATGAACACAATCAATTCAATTCAATTCAATTCAATGATTCTAAACAATCAACGAGATGAATCATGAATGCCGCATTGAGCGATTAAACAACACAATTTCCGGTTAATCATCAAATTAAACAGATCAGACCTTGCATCTTTCATCTCTGATCTTTGGTGGATATCCTTCGAGTGCAGTTTTGAGTGCTTCTACAGGCCTATACCTGATCAATTGACGATTAGATTAGGGTTCCGTTTTGATTGATTGCAGAAAAGATGAAATCAAATTGCAGTTGTAGTAAACTGACTGTTTGATTAAACTCTCGATCTTGCGTGATTTGTGTTCGATTCTTGTGATGATGGCTTCTGCATTTTCTGCTTCCATATGATCCCCCATTTTCCCCTTGTTTATGGAGTTTGCAATGAGACGAGGGCTTTTTGCAAGTTTTTAGGTTGAAATGGACACATTTTGTAAGTAAAGGGGCCTGAAGTGAAAATGGTGTAACAAAACACATTGTTGGATTTGATATTGTTTTACCGAGCTGCGCGTTGTGCGGGAATTCCACTATGATCGCGAATATCAAAACGTGAATGCAACAACATATTTGCATGGTATTGTAAATGGTTTGATAACGTATAGAATAACAATATATTGACCTGACTTGTCTTCTGACTAAATTTACGTTGAACCTTAAACCAACTCGAATTTATACCGTTAAACGAAAATGTGTTCTATTTGACCTGACTCTTTTCCAAACAAAATTATGTTAAAATGCAGTTCAACTCAAAACGTACATAAAAAACATATGCAATCGTATCGTATGTGGCGTGATAAAGAATAGATTACGATCTCCTAACTCGTTTCCAAAGTAATCTTACGTTAAAACGTAGAGTTTCTTGGATTTATATAGTCAAGCTTAAACATTTTATATTTGACCCCGCTCATTTAAAAAAAAATTTACGTCATAACGTAGGTGAACGTTAAAACATATATCACCTTAAAAAGTATATAAAAGTATGCACATAAACGTTTTATATTTGACCAAACTCGTACGGACACGTAAACCCAAAACTTTAAAAATCTAAGGAGGTTAAAGTGACATTCTACAAAGTTTCAAAACGTATTAGGATGCGAAGGTGTCAAAGTTAACCAGTTAGATCGTTTAATAAACATTCAATAAACAAATTATTAGGTATTATTATTATTATTTTGTTATATTATTACCTTAGAAGCATACATCAATTAATATATATATATATATATATATATATATATATATATATATATATATATATATATATATATATATATATTAAAATCAATCAATCAAACCGTTAGTCAATTTGGTTTACATCTATACAACACTTTTAAATCATCAGTTAGCTAGAAATCCTGACCAAACCGGATTGTGATCATCCCTACCTCCACCGAACTGAACCGTGATTATCCCCACCTCCAATTAAAAACAACTATTACATATACATTAACTAAAGAAACATATTTGAAAAATGTTTAAATACAAAGTCAATAATGTCTAAAAAGTGTGAGAAGCAATAGGTGAGTGACATGTGTCACTTTTTTAAAAATAGAAGGAGGGGTATTTTAGGAAGTTTAATTTATTGAGATGAAGGTGGGGATTTGTTGATCGACTTTTTCTATCGGAGATCAACAATAACTTCCATAATTGATCGATTCAAACGATAAAAGCGCCTCAGCTTACATCAATTCAGTTCGGTGATGTGTGGATGAATTGCTTCTTACTTATCATCGAATTCAGCTGTTGAAGATCGCTGATTTCTGTTTTTTCCGAAGGAGTTCATTGATTTCTGTTGTTTCTGTTGAAGATTGCTGATTTCTGTTATTGCACGATTCGATAATTTACTGTTGTTCGCCTATATCGATGATTGAAGATCCGTTTGGTATGTATATCTATGACTACGATTATATACTGTCAATCGAAATAGTATGTTATCGTTTGGCACCATCATTGTGTCTTTTGAATCATCATTGTGTCTATACTGTTAGATTACTTTGAATTTTGTTATCGATTGACGTCATCATTGTGTGTTAGGTATCATCACTGTGTCTTTTTGTTCGTCATTGTGTCTTTTGTATCGTCATTGTGTCTGAATAAAACAGTCATGGTTAGTGATTAGAACATTATCATTATATTGTTGAACATATTTTATAAACATTAGGTGAGTCTATAGATGTTGTGTCTTTTTATGTTGTTGTGTTTTTTATATGATATTAATTAGACTGATTGTGTCTTTATATTCTTGTATTTTTATATGATATTAACTGATCTCATTGTCTCTTTTATGCTGTTGTGTCTTTTTATGACATACTGTTTTTATTCATATTGATGCTGAAACTTACAAAGATGTTGACAAACAACGTGTATCCCCAGGTTTTGGAAGAGTATCTTACATACCTTTTGCAAAGAGTTCAATTAAACTTGTTGTAGGAATGGAGTTTGATTCTATTGAGCATGCGTTTGCATTTTACCAAAAGTATGCTCTTTCTTGTGGATTTGAAGCTAGGAAGCATACAGAATATATACAAGCTGGTAAAATACTTTTGAAGTATTTTGTTTGTTCGAAGCAAGGGTTTAAAAAAGGAAAAGTATTTGATTCTTCAAATGTTAAGGATGATAAATGTAAGTGGAAGCGTAGTAAACCATCTAAGAGAGTTGGGTGTGAAGCAATTCTTAAGCTACGTTTAGTTAATAGTAAGTATTTTTTTATTCTTTCAAAGAAGAGCACAACCACTTGTTTGTTGATCAAGATGATGTGCATCTTTTGCCTGCTGCTAGAAAGGTTGGCCACATAAAGAAAGGTGTAATTCAAGCTTTGTCTGGTATAAATATTGGTCCCGTTCGAGCTTTTCATATATTAAGAACTTTGTGTGGTGGCTACGCGGAAGTAGGTGCGACGGAGTCTGATTTCAAGAATTATAAGAGGGATTTAAATAAATATATTGGTGAATATGATGCTGATGTGCTTGTTCAAATTCTTATGAAGAAAAAAAATCACTTGATGAATTTTACTTGTGAATACATTGTTAAAGAAGATGGAACATTAGGTGGTTTATTTTGGGCTGATGATGTTATGAAGAAGAATTACTTGATTTTTGGTGATGTGGTTGGATTTGATGCTACTTATAGATCTAACAAGTATGAGTCTAATCTTTTCATTGTGTTATTTTTCCATTGTGTTATTATTTACATTGTGTTATCTTATACATTGTGTGTAATTTTAGTTATTGTGTTATATATGATATATGTTTATAATTTATTTTTTATATGTATGACATGGTTTTTGTACCTTTCACTAGTATAGATAACCACAACATAAATATTACTCTCGGTGTTGCCCTTCTTGGATCTGAAAATGCAGATTCGTATAGGTGGTTATTACGTAACTATATCAAAGCTTTTGGTAATCCACCTAAAGTTATTGTTAGTGATCAAGATCCTGCAATGAAGAGGGCTATACTAGATGTTTTACCAACTTCCCGGCATAGGTTATGTATGTGGCATATATGGGACAAAGTGACTTCTAAGGTATCAGGTGTTTACTAATTGTGTCTTTTCTTTTTTACTCATTGTGTCTTTTTCTATTTTACTAATTGTGTCTTTTTCCTTTTTACTCATTGTATCTTTTTATATTCTGATATTGCTTTTGGCTTATATTTGTAGGTGGGACCAGTTTTGTGTAACACTACAGAATTTAAAAAAAGATTGGCTGCTATTGTATAGGCAGAATCTATTACTCCTGTTGAATTTGAAAAAGAATGGGATGTAATTCTTTCTGAGTTTGATTTAACTACTCATCCATGATTGTGTGAAATTTTTAATATTAGAGGAGATTGGATTCCTGCATATTATCAAAATGAGATTTTTTCTAGGCTTATGCGTACGACATCAAGATGTGAGAGTGAAAACCACTTTTTTAATCAGTTTTGCAATCCAAGATCAACTTTATTGGAGTTTAGTAGTCATTTTGAGTCGGCTATGGAGGCTCAGAGGTATGAGCATAGGAAGAATGATCATGACACTCGATTTGCTAATGTGGAGTTGTGTAGCTCATTTGCTCTTGAAAAAACAAGCTGCACAGATTTTCACGCGAACTATTTTTTTGGATTACACAATAGTATTTGACACAATCATGCTTAGTTAAACCTCTCAATCATTATGAACCTTCCCAAAGACACATTAGCAGTTTTCATTCACACCTACCAAGCGTACAGTTATATTTGACACAATCATTCTTAATTTAACCCCCTAATCATGACACAATGAAACTCACAATAATGACACAATGAACCTCCCCAAAGACACATTAGCAGTTTTCATTTACACCTACCAAGCATACGGTTATATTTGACACAATCATTCTTAATTTAACCCCCCAATCATGATACAATGAAACTCATAATAATGACACAATGAATCTCCCCAAAGACACATTAGCAGTTTTCATTCACACCTACCAATCACACAGTTAGATTTGACACAATCATGCTTAGTTGAACCCCCAATCATGACACATTAGAAGTTTTCATTTACATCTACCAAGCCCAGTTGTATTTGACACAATCATGCTTAATTTAACCCCCCAATCATGACACAATGAAACACAATAATGACACAATGAACCTTTTCAAAGACATATTAGCAGTATTCATTCACACCTACCAAGCACACAGATAGATTTGACACAATCATGCTTGGTTGAAACCCCCCAATCATGACACAATGAACCCCCCAATCATGATACAATGAACCTCCCCAAAGACACATTATCAGTTTTCATTCACACCTAACAAGCACACAGATAGATTTGACAGAATCATGCTTAGTTAAACCCCCCCAATCATGACACAATGAACCTCCCAATCTAGACACATTAGCAGTTTTCATTCACATCTACCAAACAAAGTTATATTTGACACAATAATGACACAATGAACCTCACAATAATGACACATTAGCAGTTTATATTCACACGTACCTAGCACACAATTAGATTTGACACAATCCCCCGAATCATGACACAATGAACCTCACAATAATGACACAATGATAAAGTGAAACACACATCAACAATTTTCAGTCACATCAACTAAGCAAATAAGTATTTGACACAATAAAACTGAAAATATGACTTAATGATACAAATACACAAATATAAAATGACACAATTAGGTTTTACCAATTGGTGCTTGTTCTTAGATTGGAGTTATGCGAAGTGATTCTGAGTTAATGCTTGTTGTTTTTGATGTTTCGGAACATTCAATGGATGGTAAAGAAGTTTTAGTCGGTAATGCTGGTTGATCGGAATCCATGGTTACGCTTGTGGTGATGGATTTCGTTTGACGTGATGGAATTAAAATGATGATGATGGAAGCGTAATGATGGTTTTTTGTCTCAAATTACATTTTTGCCTCTCTGCCTGTTAGAAGATTTCCACTTATTTACAAGATTGCCACCGCTTTTTTGTGAACCATTGATCTATTTTAATGAGTTGATCCAATGACCACTATTACTTCTCACCCTTTTTAGTAAAAATCCTTTTTGTAGCATATCCTCTTTCTATTAACAATTACCATTAAATGATTATCATTATTAATATATAATTTAAATAAACAATTATTAAACAATTACTATTAAATTATTATTATTACTATTCAACCACATATGAATTAATATAGATGTAATTCTTAATTTTTTTGTGTTCTTATTGGTTTTCTTACCTTTATGCTTCTCTTATTAAAAAACTTTATCTAGCATGCAAAAATATAATTTTGTATTTACCATACAAGATATTTATAAACATAAATAACCACATGTAGATAGTCAAGCTATTCTGTTGAAAATATATGTATAACGCTAATTCAATATCAAACATATACTTATTGTATTTCGTTAATAATAAAGCTTATATTTTATATCTTTATCTTTATATGTTGAGGTTGGGCTATTGGGCTTTGTAAGCTACTTAACTAGGAGTTGTTGCTTGTATTGGACTCATACTAGTATTCTATTATTATTGGGCTCCTACTAGAGTCTACCTTTATTGACTCGTAGTAAAGAGGAGAGGTGGTTGTTCTTTATGAAAATGAGGAGTCTCATTCTGACCATTATGTATGCATCTTCATCTTCATATCTCCAAACATGATCAGAAAATATTGCAGATCTGTTTTTTCAATTATCTCTTCTAAATCATTCCTTCATTAGTTAGTTTATACCATGGAATAAATGTATATGAATTTGAATGAATTGTGTAAGGTAATAGGTTACAATATATAATGCAGAATTCTAACTAAATATCACAATATACTAGGGATAAATACAACAATATACTAAAGAATTAAGTGGGATAAACATTGACTTCCAAGTGCTTCTTATCATATGTATCGTTAATATTCCTTCGCAAGATGGACGGTCGTTGAACAAGTCCAATCTTGGAAATTAGAAGATGAAATATAGGATGAAGATGTTGGTATCAAAGCTGCTAGTGAACCCACACAAACGAACACAAGAAACTCAAACTCTCATTACTTCACAACACAAAACAAAGTTCCAGTACATGAAAACATAAAGCAACAATAGAACATAAAAGAAACAACCCACAAACCCACTTACACAAACATGGCCCACTAACAAAGTATTAAAACATAAACTACTAAACTTCTAGAAAATATAAAACTACCAAATACTCTAATATAATAAGAATAAGTCACCAAAAACTCCACGTGTGCATGTCTTCATGATCGATCACATGTCACTATTAGTGAATTAAATTCAATAGCCCCCCATGATTCACATAATAGTAATTCCAGGCAGCTATCTCAAATAACAAAACTGGTCCACCCCCAAAGCTTCCGTGAAGATATCTGCGATCTGCTCCAATGCACCACAAGCTTTAAGTTCAACCTCCTTCTCCTCCACAAGACTCCAAATGTAATGATACTTAATAGCAATGTGTTTGGTGCGACTATGAAAAGCTTGATTTCTTGTTAAGAAGATGGCGGATCGATTATCATAATATATCACAGTACCCGTTTTCTACACATGACCCAATTCCTTTAGCATCTTTCGCAACCATACAGCTTGACAGGCTGCTGCTGTTGCCGCCACATACTCCGCTTCCGTGGTAGATAAAGCAACGATAGTTTGTTTTTTTGACATCCAGGAGATAGCTCCAGTTCCAGTAGAGAAGAAATAGGCGGACAAACTTCGCATGTCATCAGATGACCCAGCCCAATCACTATCTGTAAAACCCGTAAGTGTCACATCTGCCCTTCCATACCACAACCCGTAACCGAGAGTACCCGCAAGATGCCGCAACACTCTTTTTGCTGCACCGTAATGAAGAACTGAAGGATCTTGAATAAATCATGATATTATTCCCACTGTATAAACAATATCCAATCGTGTGTGAGCATCTGCTGCTACTGCTCCATCATCTGCTTTGAACTTTTCATTTGAATTCATTGGAGTAGCTACACCTTTACACCCTTCCATGACAAATCTTTTGAGTAGATCTCTAGTGTACTTTCTTTGAATAAAAAAGATACCATCTTTCTTTTGTACTACCTCCAACCCTAGAAAGTACCTTAGCTCTCCTATATTTGTTATCTCAAATTCAGGTACCATCTTATCTTTGAACTCTTTTATTAGTTCAACTTGTGTAAATCATATCATCCACATACAAACAAACTATGATCAAGTCTTTAACCTTATCTCGCTTCATATACATAGTAGGTTCATTAATGTTGCTTTCGTAGCCAATAGATAGAAAATACCCATCAATTCTATTGTACCATGCATGTGGAGACTGCTTCAACTCATATAAAGCTTTATGCAATCGATACACCTTATCTTCCTCTCCTTTAACAATGAATCCACGTGGTTGTTCTACGTATACTTCTTCTTGAAGAACTCCATTCAAGAAAGCTGACTTCACATCAAATTGATAAACCGGCCACCCGTTTTGAGCTGCAAGTGAGAGTATTAATCGAATCGTTTCAAAACGAGTAACCGGCAAAAAAGTTTCTTCATAATCAATCCCCGACTTTTAAACATATCCTTTTGCAACAATGCTTTATGTTTGTGAATGTTTCCTTTTTCATCTAGCTTTAACTTGAAGACCCACTTCAGCCCAATTGCTTTCTTTCCATCCGGTAGGGTAGCTAGAGACCACGTGTTATGTTTCTTGAGTGATTCCATCTCGGTCTTCATAGCCCTTCTCCATTCATCGTTTATTACTGCTTCTTCATAGGTGACTCGTTCTATAGAAGACAAAGCAAAATGCCAAGAAGGATCGTACTCTTGCATGTGATCAGTAACTGTTACATCAGAGTCATCAACTACATTAGCTTAATTACGATTAGGTTTACATACCCGTTTTGAGCGCCTCAACCCACTTTCTAGTCCACCAGATTCTCGATGACAGAAAGTTTCTGCTTTGTTTTCTGTTGTAGCTTCATTACCATAGGGCGACTACTCATTTTTCAATTACAGGTTCTACATCATGGTTATCAGACATGTCATTATTGTTGGACTTCTCACTATTGGCATTTTCATTATTGTCTTCACTTATATCAACATATTCCACTTCACTGGGAAAACTAGTTTTATCACTTGATCCATACTTCCAACACGCATTTCATCAAACAACACATCTCTACACACCACTATTTTCTTTGTCACTACATCAAAGAGACGATATGCTTTAGAATTTGTGCAATATCCAACAAATACATATTTCTGTGATTTCGCATCTAATTTTCTTTGGTGTTGTTTGGCCTGCAATCCATAGGCTGGGCAACCAAAGACTTTCAAATGATCAACAGATGGCTTTCTACCATGCCACATCTAATAGGGTGTTTGATTTTCTAGAGCTTTGGTAGGTGATATTCTTAACAAATACACAGCTGTAGCAACTGCCTCACCCCAAAAACAATCAGTCAACTTCTTTTCTTGTAGCATACTACGAGCCATCTCAACTACCATTCGATTCTTTCTCTCCGCCACGCCATTTTGCTCTGGTGTATGCGGTGCGGTTAGTTCCCTTTTTATCCCATGTTCTGCACAAAACTTATGAGATTCACTAGAGCAATATTCATCTCCACGATCAGATCTTAAAGTCATAATTTTCTCTCCAGATTCCAATTCCACCTTTGCTTTGAAGTGCTTGAATTTGTTAAACGCATAAGACTTTCTGTCCAAAAAGTAGACCTAGATCATTTGACTATAATCATCAATGAACAAGATAAAATAGCTGCTGCCACCAAGGGATTTGGTATTCATCAGATCAGTATGGACTAACTCCAAAACTCATGAGGCCCGCCATGCTTGTTTTGGAAATATTTTCTGGATTGCTTTCCAAACAAGCACCCTTCACACACTTTCCAACTATCATTCTTTGCCAGCCCGTATACCATACTATCTTCATACACGTGTTTCAAACCGTGTTCTTGCAAATGACCATACCGAAGATGCCATAACTGTGACTCGTGGTTCTGCATGGTTGCTAAAGCACTGCCATTCGTCTTTTGATCACTTGCGTCGAATGGGAACATATTTTTACTTGTCATTGTAATCTCCCTCACCATCTTTCTTATCTTTTTATAAGTGATAACACATTTACTATCATCAAACAACAATGAATACCCCAATCTCATAAGATGCCTTACACTCAACAAGTTATAATCAAGATCGGGAGCAAATTGCACATTCTCTAAAACTTTGTTATTTCCTCCATTTAAAACAAACTCCACTATTCCTTTTCCTTGCACTTGGATGCTCATCCTATTTCCAAGTCTCACATCTAACCTCTTTGTCTCATCTATCTCCTAAAACAATGCTTTCTTCCTGGTCATATGGTTCAAACAACCATTATCTAAGAACCAAATGTTCTTCTTCTTCTTCTTCTCTTCGTTGGTCACAGCCATAAACAACCAATAGTCTTCATCCTCATCATCATCTTCAACAGCAGCCTGTGCTTATGGTTCATGCCAGCACTCTGCTCTCATGTGTCCAAACCTATTACAGTTATAACATTGTATGCTTCCACGACCCCTGTTACCAAACCGTCCTCGGCCTCTACCTCGCCCTCTCGCAGGGTTCCTTCCTCGTTCTCTATAACTCCTCGATCGACTATCTTCCCCTGTAGTTACTTGGAAAGCCTTGTCTTCTTCATGACCTTTAGTTCCCCGGTTCACTTTGCTCTCATGTGCCTGTAGTGACCCCATTAACTGGTTAAAAGACAAGGTTAACAAGTCTCTTGACTCTTCAATGGCTTTCACTACATGATCCCATCTTGGTGTGAGGCTTCATAAAATCTTTTCCACAACACTCTGATCTGTGATAAGTTCTTCATAGGCTCGTTCTTGATTAACAATTTTCATAACCCTAGTGAGAAAGTCGGCTACTGCTTCACCATCCTTCATTTGAATAGTTTCGAACTCCCTGCGAAGACCCTGTAGTTTGACAGCTTTCACCTTAGAGTCACCCTTGTACTCCATCTGCAGTGTGACCCAATCTTGTCGTGATGTAGTAGCTGCGACAATTCTTGAGAACACGTCATCAAGAACAGCCTGTTGAATAAATGACAGGGCCTTCGCATCCTTTCTTCTATTTTCTTTGTATCTTTCACGATCTCTATCGTTAGGGTTGTACCCGAGATCCATAAGATCCCAGAGATCATGAGAGATGAGAATGGTTCTCATGCGAATGCTCCAATACTCGTATCCTTCACCCTTGAAGATTGGAAGAAAGATTGTTATGCTTGCTTCCTTACGTTTCCCACGACAAGAATCATTGCGCTCGTTTCTTTTCTTTCTAACCTGGCTTTGATACCGGATTGTTGGAATCAAAGCTGCTAGTGAGCCCACACAAATGAACACAAGGAACTCAAATTCTCATTACTTCACCACACAAAACAAAGTTCCAGTACATGAAAACATAAAGCAACAATAAAACATGAAAGAAACAACCCACGTACCCACTTACACAAACATGGCCCACTAACAAAGTATTAAAGCATAAACTACTAAACTTCTAGAAAACAGTAAACTACCAAATACTCTAATATAATAATAATAAGTCACCAACAACTCCACGTGTGCATGTCTTTATGATCGATCACGTGTCACTATTAATGAATTAAATTCAGTAGAATAAGGTGTTTTGTTAGAGCATCAGCTAGTTGATCATCCCCTACAACATGTGTGACACGTAAAGAGCCCTCCTGAACTTTTTCTCCCTCCTGAACTTTTTCTCTCACAAAATGAAAATCTAGAGCCAAATGTTTCATCCGTGAATGGAATACGAGATTAGCTGAGTATTGCATGGCACTTAGATTATCATAATAAATTGTCGGGGTAACGGTCGATGTAAAACCAAGTTCACACATGAGGGATATAATCCATTGAATTTTAGTTGTAGCAGAAGCAACAACCCGAAATTCAGCTTCTGTAGAAGACCTAACTGATGTACTTTAGTGCTTAGAACTCTAAGAAATTACGTTAGAACCCAAGTAAACAATGTAACCTATTGTGCTGCGAAAAGTTTCTTTATCACCTGCCCAATCAGCATCACTAAACGCATGAAGATGGAGAGGTGAATGTCGGCGTAGTAGTAAGCCATGATGAAGAGAACCATGTAAATAATGTAGGAGACGTTTAAGTGTTGTCCAATGAAGCGTTGATGGAGCATGCATAAATTGATATAATTTGTTGATTGTAAAGGTAATATCAGGTCTGGGGATACATAGATATTGCAAAGCTCCAACAATAGTTCTATAATCCAATGGAGACGACATGGGTGTACCACCATAAGATGTCAATGGTTCCGAGCAAGTGATTGGGGTTGATATAGGCTTACATGTGCTTATATTAGTTCTGGATAAAATGTCCAGAATGTATTTTAATTGAGAAAGTAAAATACCTTTCGGATGAGGGAGGATTTCAACTCCAAGAAAATAAGACAGGGAACCAAGGTCCTTAAGAGCAAATTTATTAGTAAGAGAGGTAATAAAATATTGAAGATTAGAAGGGGAAGGACCTGCGACAATAATGTCGTCGACATACACAAGGAGGAAGATAGGAGTAGGACCAGTTGTGTGGATAAAAAGAAATGGGTCAGATATGGTTGATTTGAAACCATAGGAGAGAAGATGATTTTTAAGCTTAGTGTAGCAAGCTCTAGAGGCTTGACGTAAACCATAAATAGCTTTATTGAGCTTACATACATGAGAAGGATAAGATGAGTCGATAAAACCAGTTGGTTGAGCCATATAAACAATTTCGTGTAACCTACCTTGCAGAATGCATTGTTTATGTCTAACTGACGAAGGCACCAATTCTGAGCGGTGGCAAGAGAAAGCACAAATCGAAGGGTGGCGGGTTTTACAACGGGGCTGAAAGTTTCATGATAGTCAATACCGGGTCGTTGAGTGAATCCCTTAGCTACAAGACGAGCTTTGAGATGTTCAACGGTGCCATTTGGATGGTATTTGATCTAAAAAACCCATTTGCAACCCACAATGTTTTAAGCAAAAGTTGGAGGAACAAGGGTCCATGTTTGGTTGTGTTGGAGAGCTTGAAATTCCTCATGCATGGCTTTCTGCCATAAAGGGTGTTTGAGTGCTTTCATGGTAGAACGGGGTTCAGTTAGAGGTGTCGCAAAAGCGGTATAGACAATAAAATCATTGTTGTGATATTTGGGGTTTGGTTTAGGATATGGTCTAGTACGGGTGGTGGGACTTTATGGAGTTTGGGTAGGGGTTTGTGGGGGTTGTGAAAGCTTTGGTCGTCCACTGTAGCTTTGAAGAAGAGGATATGTAAATGGTTTAGTGGTGGTGTGGGAAGTAGATGAAGTAGAAGGTGATGGATGTGGAGAAGTTGCAATAGAGGGAGAAAGAGGCGTGGAAGAATGTGACGGTTCAGTAAGAATGGTAGAATCGATTGGTGGATTAGTAGGTGGAATGGGTTGAGTAATTGGTATTTGTTGAATGATTGGAGAATGAATAGGAAACCAATTAGTAAGATTCATAATTGGGGGGGGGGGGGAGAGTTAGTATTGGCAAGTGTTTGGTAAGGGAATTCAGTCTCGACAAATGATATGTGACGAGTAGTGTAAATGCGATTAGTGGTCGGATCAAGAGCCTAATAGGTGCTTGAGAAGACGAATATCCAACAAAGACACATGGTTTTGAACAAGGATGAAGCTTGTGAAGAGAATATGGCCGTAACCAAGGGTAACAAAGGCATCCAAAACTACGTAGTTTTTCATAGTTAGGGAGTCTGTTGAAGAGACAGTAATAGGTAGAATTGTTATGCAAGGTAGGGGTTGGAAGGCGATTTATTAAGTAGGCTACAATAATGAATACAAAGGGCCAGAATGTAGTGGGTATATTTGCATGAGAAAGTAGGGTAAGTCTGGTTTCAACAATATGTCTATGTCGACGTTCGGCATGTCCATTATGCTCCGGTGTGTGAGGGGGAGAAGTCAAGTGGGAAATTCCACAAGAATTAAGATGAGGAATGAGTATAAGATATTCACCACCATTATCTAAAAATAGTTATTTAATAGTGGTTTGAAAATATTTTACAGCAAGTTTTTGAAATCGCATAAAGGTTGATAGCGAATCAGATTTATGCTTGATTGGTTATAACTATGTGTATTTTGTAAAATAATCAAACAGATATGATATAGTATTTTTAACGATCTATAGAGTGAACCGGTGATGACCAAACATCAGAAAAAATTAAATCAAGAGGGGATTTAGAAGTAAACGTGAAAGTAGAAAAAGGAAGCTTGTGCATTTTATTAATTTTGCATGAGTTACAATTGTCATTGAAATGCAAATTAGAACTAACAAAAGAAGATAATAATGAAATGTTTTATTGTGAGGATGGCCTAGACGATGATGCCAAATCACTAAAGTGGTCTTCTGTAAGGATAGCACTGATGGTTGATTGGAAATTTTGACTTTGGAGCGAAGCTCATAGATCCCCCGTCTGGCCACTCTTTTGAGTAGAAGACGGTTCGATTTTAGGTCCTTATTAGAAAAATACAAGAAAAGAATTGGATTAGAAAGTGATTATCACGACATAAACGAGAAATTGATATGATGTTACGTGATAAGGAAGGGACAAAAAGAACATGTTTTAATATTAATGGAGTATTAAGAGTTTGAATAATAACCGGGCCAATATGAGATATAGATAAGCACGGACCATCTCCAATCACAAGCTCGTCGGTTCCATCGTATGGGGCATGGAGAGATAAATTGTTGAGGTCAGTTGTAACATGGTGAGAAACGCCACTATCAAACAACCAGTTAACAGAAGTTGTATCTTGTGGAGCCATGGTATGAACCTGCGGTTGGTGTATATATGTGTTGCGATTGAAAGAAGGAACAGATATATTAGGATTTACCTTCTTGAATACAGGACAATTATTAAGTGAGTGACCTCGAACATGGCACCATTGACATTTTCCCAAGAATAGAAGAGCACTAGATGAAGCAGAACTTGTCTGAGTAGGGGTGGGCAGAAGACCTGGGGCTGCTGTAATCTGGCAAGATGATTGTCGTCCATTCCAAGACCTTGTGGACTGGCGATGCTGAGCAACAAAGGCTGTTGCTGGCTGGTGAAGTGAGCTGTTGGTCACGGTTTGAGCCAATGAAAGCTCATGATTAATGAGCTTTTCGTGAAGTTCATTGAAGGGAATCAGTGTATCTCAAGATAAGATGGCATCAAGAATAGGCTTGTAGAGCTTTGTATCAAGACCAGCAACAACAGTATCGATGACGTCTTCATTGTTAGTTTAATCTTGACTTAGTTTAATTAATTAGTAATTTCTAGTTTGTTTTTTTTTGTTTAATCAATTATGTTAGTGATAGAACATGGTTGTATGGGGATCATGGGTTAGTGGTAAGTTACTCAAGCATGCATGTTTGAGTCTATTTAAGTGGGTCTTATGTTCAATAAAAGATGTAGCAACATTCAATCGAGAATTCTATGTTTTCTGTCCTATATCTCTTTGTCAATCAATCTACGAATCAAGGCTGTAATCCAACATTTTGTATCAGAGCTCATAGGGCTCGATCCTTGGAGGATAGCAGCAGAAAGATAAGCGAGTTTATGTAAGATTCTCGCAAGAAAGAAGAAAGAAGAAAGAGAGGTGCCGTGAGAAAGAGAAAGAAGAAAGTCAGGTGCCGTGAAAGGAAGAAAAAAAAAACGCTGGTGCAACTCAGGTCGAAAAATTAATAAGAAAGAGACCGAGAAAGAAGAAATCGACAAAGAAAGAAAGAAAGGTCAGTCGATTCGAACGAAAAAAAAAAGAAAAAAAAGAAAGTGAAGAATGGCGATGATACCAGCAAAAGAAGCATGTTCCATATCTTACCAAGTTCCGACTTTAACCGCAACCAATTATCCGGTATGGGCTATCAAAGTCAAGTCCATCTTGGATGCGCATGGGTTGTTGGAAACGAATGAACCAAGGACTCTTGGGGAAGAACCGGATGCTAAGAAATAGAAACAAGCTTTAGCATTTTTGCTTCAAGCAATACCGGAAGAGATAGTGATGCAAATGTCAAGTCATGCGGATCCGAAGAAAGTGTGGGATGGTTTGAAAATACGGTACTTGGGTGTAGATCGGGTAAGGACGGCTCGAATTGCAACATTGAGAAGAGAGATTGAAAGCTTGCGGATGAAGGAAGGAGAGCTAGTTGATGACTGCGCTGCTAAGTTGAGCGGAATGGCTTCAAAGTTTAGGAGTCTCGGGCATGAGATTGAGGAAGAAGGAATGGTGAGAAGAATACTAGATGCAATGCCGAAGTCGTTTCTTCAAATTGTAGCCTCAATCGAACAGTGTTTCGGGTTGGATACGATGCTTTTGATGAAACGGTTGGAAGGCTCAAGGCGTATGAAGAAAGATTAAAGAGTCATGGTGAGAAAGAAGGGGAACAAGGCCAGCTTTTGATGGCCGAACAAAAGTATGGTGAAAGTAGCGGACGAGGAAGAGGCCGCGGAAGAGGCTACGGTAGAGGTGAAAGAGGTCGAGGAAGAGGTACGGGTCGAGGTGATAAAAGCGGGTTCCGGTGCTTTGAATGTGGAGAATTTGGGCATTTTGCATATGAGTGCACTAAATGGAAAGAGAAGGATAAAAAAGCTAATTTAATTCAAGAGGAAGAACCAACACTTCTTTGATAAAAAAAGGGGTCAAGATTAAGGGGGTGAATCTTAGTTTAATCTTGACTTAGTTTAATTAATTAGTAATTTCTAGTTTGTTTTTTTTTGTTTAATCAATTATGTTAGTGGTAGAACATGGTTGTATGGGGATCATGAGTTAGTGGTAAGTTACTCACGTATGTATGTTTGAGTCTATTTAAGTGGGTCTTATGTTCAATGAAAGATGTAGCAACATTCAATCGAGAATTCTATGTTTTCTGTTCTATATCTCTTTGTCAATCAATCTGCGAATCAAGGCTGTAATCCAACATTCATCATCTAGTTTCTTACCGAGGATTGCTAATTCATCAACAATTGTTTTGACCTCCTGCATGTAGTCAGTGATTGTTTTGTTTGGTTTCTTGGAACATTGCTTGAGCCTGTGTTGTAGTTGTTTAATGTGGCCTCTTGTAGGAGAAGCATATGTGTTGGAGAGGATTTTCCAAGCATCCAAGGACGATGATGCGTTGGTAATCAAAGGAGTAACTGATGGTGAGAGACTTCCCACAAGAGCCCCAAACAAAAGACGATCTTGGCGGAACCATGTAGAAAAATATTTATGCGGGGTCACCGTACCATAGGCTGCTGTGGATGGTGATGGAGGAGGGTGGCTGCCATCAATGAACTTGTAGAGATCTAACCCGTGCAAGAACTCTTCAATCTGCGTTTTCCAGCCCAAATAATTGGTGGAAGTGAATTTAAGATGTGGAGGAAAAGTGACCAAGGTTAGGTTGGCAGTGGTGCCATTAACAATGATCACTTGGGTTGAGTTTGGTGATTTTCTCAATTAGTACCGGTTTCTATTCTTTGTAATCTCACAATGTTGGTATTTGATTAATGATAGGTCCGTTATTGAATGTGTGAGTTGTACACGATCTTGTTGTGTCTTGAGTTTATTTTTGAATCGTTTGAATTGTTGACATATTCTAGTTTGTTTTTGTTCAAAACAAAGTGAATAACCAAAGTAACACAAAATTTCCATTATTTTTGTGACATCTTGGGGTTGGGGTTCCACTTGCTAACCTTACCTTTAAAGTGCAAAGAATGATTCTTCATTTTACACCATCTCGAATCATGTTATCTTATAAAAATAACATGACACTAATGCTACATATTATTAATATAACCATATCAAAGAAAAACATATTTTTTAACACCATATGGAGAATCAATTGTGACCGACGCAACAAAACTGATCAACATGATTAGTAGTTGACCGGAAGAAAAGACATCAATAGTAACTCACATGGAGTTACTATTGAATATTTTCAGCTGATATAACAGTCCAACTGTGACAACTTATAACCGTCAACCGATAACGACCACCAACTAGTCTTTGTGATTGTTCATTTCCTATATAACGATATTCGTTTAGCTCCTACACAAATACACAAAATGTAGTGTAAGGCTGAGTACATCAGATCGCGAAGCGATCCGCCCTCCTTGGACCCTGCGCAAAATGGGTCTTAAGTCAAGCGCCTAGTACCCTCATTTAGCTTGTCTATACAACAAATCTACAACTTTGAATTTGAAAACATTCTAAATTATATTTTATCCAATTATTGATTCTGTATACCCACAAAATGCTTTAATCTAAAAGTAATCTTTAATAAAATTCAAAATCTACCTATGAGATTTCAAAATACAAAACCTCCACCTAGGACAAAAAAAATGCCAGCTGGATAGAAAAGAAGAAATAATTGAGAGTACTACTATACTAGTACTAGTTCTATATTTCTTGCATTAATTTCATTTTTCAATTGTATCCTCTCATTATCATTGGATTCTTGGCTAATATTTCTGCACAATTATCTGCCTATGAAAAGGAGATTGGACATCATCATCACATAGGAAAGTAAGCGGAAATTTCTGTGCAACCTAATTATAAGCTTTAAAGTTTAAAAAGAATAGAATATGTGCTTCCTGAATGCATGCATTAGCAATATTGTACAAATCTTTAACCGTAAAAAGCATCTTTCTCCTCTAAAGATAAAGCTAAAGTGATAGAAGCATGGAATAACTTAATAAACAAGACTGCAGTTAACTTCCCTATGGATTTTGTGAAACTGCGTAGAAAGTAGCAAAAAATCAACGATAAATCGCCATGATAAGGGTGCTTGTGTAGAAAAAATCTACACAAAATGAGATTATGGGCAATTATCTATCTGTGATTTGTGGCCTAGGTGGAGCAAGGAATACACCAACAAATAGATCATTGTCATCGCAACGAGACACATCGAATAATAATCTGAGTTTTGGCTCTTCAAAGTCTGGGAAAGGCAGCATGAACAAGTATGGATACATCCCAGACAACTATTCATCCCTAGAACAGGTTCAATATTCTCTATAACAACTTTTATAAAGGAACTGTTTTAACTCTAATAAATACATATGAATGTCACTGAAAATTCGTAATTTCGGTTACTAGTAATGCATAAAGAGATATTAATTGGTTTTGTTTTTTTGTTTTGAAGGTTACAAAGGCACTAAGAGAATCTGGATTGGAGTCATCTAACCTTATCCTGGGGATAGATTTCACCAAGAGTAATGAGTGGACAGGTTTGTTGCCTGAGAAAACTCTAATTTTATAGTTTGTGTCGCGCTTTCTGCAATGATTTCTTATCATTTTCCCAATTATTTGATAGTTTTAGGATCTAGATTTTGAGTACAGTTGTTGGATGTATTCTTTTATTTACCCAGAGAATTTATAATCTAGTTTGACAGTTAGATTATTTGCTTTTATTGTTGGATGCTACTATGAAGTCATTAATAGAGTGGAAACCTTAGTATATACCATAGATGTAAGCACATTGCTAAATCTCTTTTTGCCACAGTTATGATGAGTTAATCTAATTTAACCCCAAGTTTTGTTTGTGATCAGGTAAAGTTTCGTTCAATAATCGCAGCCTTCATGCCATTGGCGATTCTCCAAATCCATATGAGAAGGCGATATCAATTATCGGACAAACTTTAGCTCCTTTTGATGATGACAATTTGATTCCTTGTTTTGGATTTGGTGATGGTAAGTTACAGTTGCAAAAAACCATTTCGACATGTTTAATACTAGTGTGTATAGGCCAGTTTGGTTTGTTTCGGTTTTGGCTCAAACTGAAACCGAAAACTGATATTTTGTTTTTAGGTTTTTAAAACCGTTCGGCTTTGGTTATTCGGTTTTTAGTTTTCGGTTTTCATTTCGGTTTCGGACTTTTTAGTGTTACTAATTAGGCTTCAAATATTAGCTAAAAAATTGGGCCATAATGAATTTGAGCTTCACACTTTGGGCTTACGTTGTTTTAATAATCTTTAAAATTAATATTTATATATTCTTACAAATTACTTGATATTTAATTTAAGTAAACTACAATTCATAAACTCCAATACTAAACAATTAAATAAAAAGATTTAATCCTTCAAATCAAACAAAAAGTTTAAAAATTATTATACTAACCATCATATCATATTAATTTACTTACTAAAACATATGCAAAATTTTGATGTATTTATATCGACTAGAGATGAAAAAAAATAATATCAAAAGTAGTACTTTGATATTGTTATAATAATAGAAATTAGCCATTATTATTGGATCTTTAAAAAAGATTTACATGTTTGGTCGTATGATTTTGCTTTGGTTTATTTGGTTTCGGATAAAAGCAAAAGCAAAATTGAACCGGAAATATCAGTTTTTGATGTAGTATCAACCAAACTGTCAGTTTTTTTATTGGTTTTGTCGGTTATTTTGATTACAGTTTGGTTATTTCTGTTTCATACACACCCCTAGTTGCTTGTACTATAAACATGCTCATGACTTTTCCTAGTAACAACACGTGATCAAGAAGTGTTTTGCTTTAATGATGATGGCTCCCCTTGTCATGGTTTTGAAGAAGTCTTAGCTTGTTACAAGAGGGTCGTCGCAAACGTGCAGTTGGCTGGTAAATCTGATATATCCCTATTCTCGTAGGAAAACTCTAAACATACTATACATGAAATATGAACTCATAAAACAAAATTTTTGTTTGAAGGACCAACATCATACGCGCCGGTTGTCAATGCTGCTATAGATATAGTAGAGAAAAGTGGAGGTCAATTCCATATACTAGTTATCATAGCAGATGGTCAGGTTGGTGTTAAAGATCACTCTCCCTATCTCTAACATATAACAATGTTGTCACCATGATATTCTACTGCAAATGCAACTTTATGCATTGAATGATGTTGTAGTGATGAAGGTTCTTGTTGAGTGAAGGTTACAAGAAGCATTAATACAAATGATGGAGAACTTAGTGCACAGGAGCAGAAAACAATTAGCTCAATTGTTGAAGCAAGGTATATTTATCTTTAAATGACAATTAAGTAGTCCACATTTGTATTCCTAATGTTTGATAATGAAATAGATTAATAGTGGACTATTATTTTACTGTTCTAAGTACCCTATTTCAATATCAAACATTAGAAATATAAAGTTTAATTTTTTTTTCAGCTTGTATCCTCTTGTAATCATTCTAGTTGGCGTTGGCGATGGTCCTTGGGACGACATGAGAAAGTTCGATGACAAGATTCCTACTCGTGGTTTTGATAACTTTCAGGTACAAACACACCCCTTTAATTACTTTCTGTATAACGGTTTTGTTATTAAGATTATTCTTAAAAATTTGAGCCATTCATATCAGTTTGACGATGAAATCATCAGTGTTGATTTCAAAAGACAAACTCATGGAATTTAGGCTTTGTTAACTGCAGTTTGTTAATTTTACGGGTATAATGTCCAAAGATCTAAGCCCAACTAACAAAGAAGCAGCTTTCGCACTCGCTGCACTTATGGAGATCCCGATACAGTATATGGCAGTCACTGAACTTGGCTTACTTGGGTATGTATACCATCAAATTTTGTAATGGACCTGAAGAAAAACATGATCAATGATAAAGAAAGGGTACACTTAATTTCTCATCCAGTTTCAGTATATATGATTAATCTTGAATGATTCTTTTGATGTTTGATTTGGGCAAATAAGACGAGTGACTGGGAATGCGAAGAGAGTAATTCCACGCCCACCTCCTCGTCCAAGGGGCCGCACTCATGGTCCTTCTGCAAGCAGCACATCACCAACACAAGATGATGGAAATAAGGTTATACCACTTCACTCAATATACACAGTACTTACATTGACTTTTGAGGTCAAACTGCCTATTATATGTTACTTCAAAACTGATGCCAAACTATTCTAAATTTTGGAAATAAAGTATCATATAATTGCAGTTATATTGTGAAAGGTGTTCTAACTAGGGAATTGTTTCTTTTAGTGTGTTACAAAAACTCACCTCCCTTTTGAATCCAATAAGTTTGACCTCACAGAGTATATATATATGTGTGTGTGTGTGTGTTAATTAGACTTGACTCCTTTCTTTTATTGTGCTTTATTGAAGACCTGCCCAATCTGTCTAACAAACGAAAAGGATATGGCCTTCGGATGTGGACATATGGTGAGTCGCACTGCTCTTATTAAGTTTATATTCCTGTTTATGTATAAGACATTACAGATCACCTTTTTTGTCACCAAACACGCGTCATAAAATGTAAAAAGCTACTTTAGAATATAAGCAGTGACCCATACTTTTGTTCAAAGGTGTCACAAATCATGTTGTAGCATGCCATGCCCATTAATCTGATATAGCACAAAAACCATATGTTGTCACTAAAATCATTAGTAAGTTATAAGCATGTGTGGTTAGTTACAAAACTGTTAGTTGTAGTGAGATTTATCAATTATTTATCAACATAAATGATTGCAACAGGCTTGTAGAGAATGTGGATCAAAATTAAGCCGTTGCCACATATGTCGCCAGCAAATCAGCTCACGGATCAGGCTGTATACCGGGTGATTATATAGCCTATGCACTGTATGCAAGCTAATTAAACTATGTGAAAGTTTGTAAGTTGATTGATCTGGTGATATCTAATGGAAAAATCCATTTTATATCTCAAGATGGGAAATTGGTAGTACTGTAACATTCTATGTATCCCTTAGACATGTGAATTAGCAATTAAGAAAACTTATGTACTTTATGTGATATAGAGTTGTCTGGAAATAAAATAGTATTCTTTCCACTTTTTATGTGATCTAGTTGGGTGAATCTTCTACTTCAATAGATTGTGGTGATATGGATAATACTAAGAACTAACTCTCCCTGAACACATGACAAACCCTATGCACAAGGCTTCCACCTGCACTGGGTTTGAGGGTGTTCCGGCACTTGACTTGATATATGCATCCTTACATTAAGTGTTTACAAGAGGCTACTTTCATGACTCGAACCTGTAATCTCCAGATCATATGGTACCAACCTTACTATTAGTCTAAGGTCCGCCCCTTAACTCCATATTCCTTGCAAATTTGACTCCTAAGAGTATTCACACCAGCTTTCCCATCCCCATCCTCTAGTTTACATTAAAAACGCTAATTTTTTACTCTCATTTTCAATTAAATAATACTTTTGTATATCTTTGTTATTACCTTTTCTCTCACATCCACTTACAACCACTTTTAAAAATATTTAAATATTTATAGGGTTTGTGTCGTGTTTCCCCAAATACGAGGAATCACGGTACAATCCTTAAAATTTTTCTCTTTTTCACTCACAACCACCCACAATCATCCACCATAATATAAGGCACACACTCACATCAAAATGGTGCACCTACTTTGAATGCTCTAAGTCATACCATTCTATAAGAAGGAATTACCATATAAAAAACACATGAAAATTTACCAACATTTATTTATTTATGTGGGCTCAGATACTATGTATTTGGTTAAGGCCGGAAGGGATGGACAACGGGTTTACCACCGGGTTTCTCGAGTAGGGTGGTAACACCGTCGCCACCCCCCACCCACGTGGTGGAAACGGGTACTTGGTCCGGGTACTTTTTGCCAATCTATTCGCTCACAGTTGAGCCATTGGTGTTGTTTTGACCGTTTAGAATTGGAAAAAAAAAGTTTTCTTAAACATTATAAATATATATACACCTTACAAACCAAAAATATATATCACTCCTACTTTTACACCATTTTCATTCTAATTCTTTACTCAACTACCTACTCTACAAAGTGAGATGCAATATTATTTTTCTACCATCACCACCTGACGATTTTCTATTCATCCGAATATACCAAGGTTTAATTCTTGCGAATGTTGTCGCCTTCACATCCGAACTTGAAGATTCGACACTTAAAAAAATGATACGTACATTAAAGAAACACAAGTCATGTCATTCATATAAAAAAGAATCACCATAATAACACATCAAAGAAAACAAATGGAACTTTACCAACATATATTTATGTAGGCTATAATGCTATGTATTTGGTTAACAGTCATTGGGAGTTTCTTTATGTGATTGTTGCAGTTTGTTTGTTGAGTCAAGTATGAGTTAGGAAGATCAGGTAGTAGAGTTAATTACTTGTTTATATGTTTTTAGGAGTTAATTACGTGCATGTCATGATGTCAAAGTATTATTTTTGTTGCTTCTATTCTGTTGAGTTTTGTTGATAGCACAGAAATACTTTAATGATATGCAAACGATACGGAGGGAATTTTAGAGGAAAAACAGGAGGGAAATAAGAGACATCGATTAACAGTGAATGTTTACATTTTATCCCCTATTTATATTAATCCAATCGGTGTATAACTAACCTTCGTATCGGTTCACATCTAGCATAACTGCCATATGAGCCGATTCCTTTCTAAACATCGAATAGAGACTTAGGAGACTTATTATTTACATAGACATGTCACACATATTTTCAATAACATAATACTAGACTTATGATAATGTTTTTAATGCCAAACATTAATTCTAACATTGCTTCATCTAATTTTGGCATAAATTTTTCGGTCTCTTGAACCTCTTCTTTGGTGGTAACTCAGTGTCCTTCCGGATTCTTTTCTCCTTTCCTTTGGTGGTGTTACTAAATTCCCCAACTTCCATTATAATCTCTCTTAATTTATACTTTAGGATGTACCATTCAATCATTTTTAAATACCTTAGATATACAATTTTGATTGTCTTCATAAGGCCACTTTGGTCTTCTGTTTTAGTGGTTTTAACTCGTAGCCCATTTATGAGACGACCTCTGCCCATTGCTCATTTTTATTGACTCGTTCTATTCTCCAAATCTTTGGATAATCATATAAAGATTCATAAGGCTAACTCATTGTTTAAATGAGTCTTGGTGGCATAAGAGCAGGAATTCTGAAATCTATGAAGTCCAATATGAAGCAAGAGATAACCTTTTAAAACTTTTACTCAAAATTGTCTTTGTGTTCTTGTACTTTTACTCAAAATCGCCAACATGCGATTGCTTCTTCTTTCTTGTCTGCCTTCTTAACATGACAAACATCAACTTCAAACACCAATTCAAACCTTGTCTTGTTAATTAATCGATACTTGATTAATTCTTCTCGAGTGTGGGTATGTGATATCCGTCTTATATCACATGAGAATTCGTGTTCTTTTAAATCATAACACTACATTTGCCTATGAAATAATCACAAATATAACCATCCGTACTTCCTTCAATACCAAACAAATTATTCATCTTCTTGAGTAGTCTTTCTATTTCATGTTGTGTGTAGTTTTCAAAAAAAGGCTTAGGTACCATAATGTCTTACCACTTCTGATTGTTAGTCCCCTTGATCAAGATTTCTTATTCTTGATTCTATCTGGACAGTCTCTCCTACAATGGAAGGGTTTTGCTAAAATAACTGCAACACGCCCCCTTCTAATAACTAGAATACATCCCTTTAGACTTTGTCTGTCGATTAATCTCATATTGGGCAGATTTCTTCTTTTCTGCCATTGATCGACCATCTTCCTTGAGTTGAAGTTTATCTTGACGCATAAAGAGTCTACATTGCCCTCTTCTAGATCTTCTCGATCTGCCATAGTAGTTTTCTTGAATACACTTTCTGAAAACTCAAAGGATATACAGGGAATCTTCACACCTGTCTATACTCCTAGACACATATGCGTCTTCTAACTCCCACACTGAATCGAATCTCCCCTCGATATTGGATCTACGCTTTTATACCATGTTGAGTTTTGTAGATGATGTTGAAATACTTTGATGATATGCAAACCGATATGAAGAGAAATTTAAAGGAAAAACAGAAGGGAAGTAAGAGATTTTGATTAACCTTGAATGTTTACATTTGATCCCCTATTTATACTAATCCAATCAGTGTATAACTAACCTTTGTGCCGATCCATATGTGGCATAACTGTCATATGAACAGATTCCTTTCTTAACACCGACCAAAAACTTAGGACACTTATGATTGTATAAACGATTGGACACCACTTCCTAAGATTTTGCAACAAGTTTCAGTGTGAAAACTCAGATTTCTTTTTCAAATATGGCATACATCAAAATGAAAATTTATCCAATATTTATATTTTTTATCTTACTTTGTGTTGGTTTATTCTTATGGTTGATTTTATTACTAAAACACACATTATGTATGTATGCTGGTTTAACAAATATAAAACTACCATGAGGTGATTATGAATTATTAAATCTTAAACTAACGTCTAGGTTTACTACATGTGATTATTAAATCTCCTTATACCTTTTATTTGTAGAATAAATTATTCACTATATAAAATAACATAGATCCATATTTTGGTGAATAGTAAAAAGATTAAAAACTTGGTGATAAACGTAAAAATAATGGTTTATTGATTTTTTATTATTATTTAAGTTAAACTAGTTTTTTTTACCAGTCACGTGTTGTGGTATCATCATACGTAGCATGATAACGTGTAGACTACAATCGACCCAACTTGTTTCTTAACTAAATTTACGTCAATAAACGACTACTAGTCGTGTATTACACATTGTGGCATAATAATTTTACAAATGTAAAGCGAAAGATCTGCGTATTGCGGCTGAGTCGTACTATGCATTAACGTGGTTTAGTGTTATGTTGTGGCGAGTGCAGTTTAATATTATAAAAATAATAATTTAAATAAAATAAAAATTAGAAAAACAAAAGATAAAAATATTAATGAAAAGAATATAATAAAAGAAAAGGAAAGACCAAAGCACCATAAAAGAAAAAAGAATGTAGCATACGGCCTTGATCCGCGTCTCCTTTAAAAAGAAGTGTCAACACGAGTGACCCAAAACCACTTAGAAATACATTTGTACTTAAGTTAAACTCCTTAGAAATTTTTTTAACCAAAACTTATTTCAAAAAAACCGAAAAAATGGGAAAAGTTGAGGACTAATGAAATTGCAACACGTGGTAAGGCCGGTACCCCACCGAACTTGGTAAATGAGTAATAATTACAACTTTTTGTTTTTATTCGTATTATGATCATTAAATATATAACCAGGTGAAAATCTCGTGTTTTACACAGGTTAACCTTTAGACTTGAATCAAACGTATGATAATGCTAATATACAATCCTTGAATTTTCTTAAAATTAAAATTGAATTGTGACTCCACTTATTATAAGTATGATGCTTAAACATAGATTTAAATAAGAAAGAGGTTCAAATACAAAGTGTATTTTTGCTACAAAGTGTGAGAAGACACAATGAGTCAAAAAAGTCACAAAAAAATTATATCTCACAATCTAAATCGAATTTCAAAAAAGTAATTCTGAGCTTTTATTTCCCTAGTCGTCCTCACTAAGACACAATGACGTCATTGTGTCACTATGAAAGACACAATGATGTCATTGTGTCATTATAAAAGACACAATGACGTCATTGTGTCATAAAAGACACAATGAAATTTTATTTTATTTTTTTTTATTTTTTTCTGAAAGAGGACGACGAGAGGAACAGAGACTCCGAATTACTTTTTTGAAATTTAATTTAGATTGCGAGATATAACTTTTTGTGATTTTTTTAGCCTCATTATATCTTTTCATATTTTGTAACAAAAATACATTTTATAGGATAAACTTACCTTTTAAGTAATTACCGAAAGTATGATAGGAAACACATAACAAATCATTGACATTGGATATGTAATACATTCCAATAATTAAATAGTAATTGAATTGTTAACTTTTCTGAATGGATGACAAATATAAATAAGAGATTTTTGCAAATTAGAAAAAATTATAGAGGAGCTCAAATGAACAGAAAAAATAAAGGTTAAACTTATATAAAAACAACATATGACAAATAAATTTATTCATATATAATAACAAGAGCCAAGAGGAAAAAACACACATAGACGTTTAACTTGGCTCCTGCGTTATACAAGTATTAAGATCATGTCGTTTCACGATTTGATTTATATAATTTTATCTTATACTTTTACGTAGAAGACTATTACCATAATAACTAAAATCTATGATATTCTGGACAAAGCAGTAAGAGATTAACCGTTACTCTAAATCTCACACTCAATCAAGTATATAGTCAAGAAAATCTTTTAAACTAGGAAACATTATAAATCCATTTATTTAATTTTCATTCTCAAAGTTCAAACCATGCAGTAAGTAGCAAAGTAAATATAAAAGAAAAAGTAAAAATAATAAATATTTCCTCTTCTCTCTCCTTCAAATTCTCAGTCAAATGATATTCTCGACGGAATCCGTTTCACCGAAAAACTTTAAAATCACCGTCGATTACGCTGCCACAACACCACCATACGCCACCGTTAACTAGCCGTTCGCCTCCGCCGGAGACCAAGTAAGTACATCGGAAAACGTTATCTCTTCACTTTCCACCTTAATTCGAAGAAATAAGATCAGATTTGGACTCCGTAAGTTTGAAATGAGTAGTTAGTTCGATTGATTGTATCAATATGATTGTTTCTTTGCTCTACTGGTGAACCACGTGAATCTTGATTGTTTCGATGTAAAAGCCCTAATTTCTGGACTAGGTTGTGTTAATTTCAGTTTTCAAGCCCTAGTTTTGTGATTGGGATTTGTAATTATGTCTATTTCGCTAAATTTTTAATTAGTTTTTAACTTGGAGTTAACATGCTTCATTTGAAAAGGATTATATGTGTTTAGAGCACTTGAATCCCATATATTTACAGGCAGAGTTTTTGCATGATGGAATATATACCAAATCTGTTGAGTAATATGGAATCTTACAATGGTTTATACTCTAATTTGTTTTTAATTATTTATGCTTGTTATCTAGATTCCTGTTTCCACCATTTCATGATGTGTTTTTATCTGCAGGTGAGTAGTTTAGACACTCGGTGTCCACCGGGCGTGACGAAACTGAGTAGTCTTGTTTGCTTATTTTTTGGGGAGCTGAATACCTTCCTGAAATAAGAATGATCTCTGTTGTGTAATGTCATAACATGGGTCCTGTTCTGGACCATAAAGAAAGAAAGGAAACCGCAATGGAAGCGTCAACTAGTAAAGTTCATACAAACTTCGTGTCAATGTCACAAGATAAGAACATGAAACATGAAAGTAAGAATGAGAAATTTGATATGGTAATATTATTAAATGACCAATCTGTTGACATAATAAAGTGTACAGATGATGATGGTGGTGGTTCAATTCAACCTCAATCTGGTGATGCTACTGCATCTTCTTCAAGTTCTTTTGGTGACACATTTTCTGATGTGAGAGGTTTTGAATATGAAAGTGACAATGAAGTTATGTCTGATTTTCATGGGGATTTGTTTCCTGTGAGGTAACGTCTCATTAATATCTTTATTTAGCTTAATATATGCATACGGGAATCACTTTAGGATGTTTATGCATGTGGACTTCTTAATTAATATGATTATTATAACAACAACTTACCATTTTTTGTCTTAAACTATTAGGTTAGACTAAAGTAATCAAGAGGAAGTGCAAAGCAGTGAACTTCAATGGGCAACCTCTTGTTTGATAACAGTCAAATTGTATATATTATCTAGGCGCTTGTAACCAGTAAATGTTTTCAACGGGAGTTATAAAATGTTTTTACAAACTGTTTATTCGTCCACTTGGAGTGACAATAATTTCATAATTGTAAATTTCTGCTAGATGAGATCTATGGTGACTCCCAACTTGATTTTAATTGTGAAGTACTGAGTTTGTAATTGTTGTGTGTAGGAATTTATGGATTTGGTCCACATGCTTTCAAAATTTCATTTATTGTCCATTCATCCTTACATTTGAGTTTTAGTACTGACTTGGTCCCTCTGCCATCTAAGTTATTAGTTATTAGGACATCTGCTAAGCCTAATGGACCCATTAATTAGTAAATTGATTGAAATTGCCACATCTAAAACTTTAGGATTCTGTTGCCTTTTATTCTCATTCCTTCAGGATTGTTTTTTATGATCACGTTCTCTAAACATTAGGATGAAATATCATGGACAAAATCACATTTAGCATGGATGTATGTTAACTTGTAAATGTTGGGTTATAGTATTATTTCTAAAATTAAGACAATGGAGACAAATATTCAGTATGCCAAATGTTGATTATTTTTTGGGCTGCACATTAGCTTACAAGTTCAATGTGAAAAATATTAAGAGAAATTGACCAAGAAGAACACAAAGCTATATATGCTGAAAGCACGAAGCCACTAACTATTAAAAGTTTTGTTTTTCTTAGTCTAAGCTGTTCATTTTGCAAATCAATTGATACCAACTGCGTTTATAAAATGTATATCGTGCCCTATATTTTGATGCATGAGATGATGAATTTTTAGGAAGAAGAGGGTAACATCCCATTGGAGGAAGTTTGTACAGCCTATTATGTGGCGTTGTAAATGGATCGAATTGCAGCTTAGGAAATTCCAGTCCATGGGCATCATGTATGACAAAGAGATCGAGAAACATAATCAAACAAAACGATTGAAATACAAAAACTATGAATTGGAGGGTGGTTGTGCAAAGTCTATGCCTTATTTTCATGATTCTCAAAGAGAGAAACTTATGAAGAGAAAGATAAGGAAACGACAGGAAGAGTGGGACCCAGAAGTGTACATGTCACAACACAACTTATTCTCCTATTTTGGTACATAACCTTTTAATTATTATTGTAATTACTTTGTCTCGTACATTAGATTGTTTTAGAGGTGCAAAAAGGGGTAGGCTAGGCCATTGGGTAACTAGTTCGGGTTGAAATGGTTCAGTTTTGGGTAAGAGCCGGGTTGGGTTGACCCGCAAACATTTCAATTTTTTAAAGTCTTCGTATTAATAACTAATGTATTACATGTACAGCTACTTGCAGGTCACCTCCTCATGGTCCAACAATGGATGATGATCTGACTAATCTAGGTAACTAAGAATTTTTCTTTTACATTATTCTGATGATGATGAATTCGCTTTCTTTAATGAAAATATTATTGTATAGTGCATGAAACAATACATCACCTTTGAGAAGATTTTAGATAATGTTTAGTTTGTAGTTAGAATTCGGTATGGGTATGTTCTTGATAATAGGGTGGAATGTGAACAGATATGATTACTAAAATGTTATTTGCTTTATGCATTGGCGTTAGGTATCATTCTTAAAACCAGTGAATTAAGGTTTACCACTAAGGCCCAAACTCACGATGGTATAAGAACTTCAAAACATAAAACAAAGAGTATGCATAATAGTTAGAGATAACCCCTGCACTTACGTCACAAAACTTTTTGGGGTTTGTATATTAACTAACTGGTGTGCACACATAAATAAAAAGAAAATTGAGTTCATCAGCATATCCTTATGCACCTGAATTTTTCACAATTTTTTAGAAGAACATATGCGTTCAAGCCAACATATCTGATCATATAAACTAAATTTCACTTTAGCTTAAGTGAAGTAAATCAAGTCAAGTGCTTTTATACGAGCCAAACCTAATTCAATTGATAATCAAAGTAATTAAAGTACAAAAAGAACAAGGCAGTGCCTTCAACACGAGAAGTGGGTGATCTTCTATTTACTCAAGACTCAAAAATCTAATCAAAATTTGAAACCTTTGAATCTAATAGAATAATACATTATTTATTTTTAGAAGATCCCAGCTTACCATAAACCCATAGCTTAGCCAAATAGTAATATTTGCTAGCAACCCGTTATGATATGTGGAAACTAATTCTGTCACTAAGCCCCTTGTAGTCTCACAAATTATCCCACAATCCCCTCAAGTTTGGTGATGGATCGTATCATGCTTTCTTCTCGATTGTGAGATGACTGAAAGTAATAGTAGGAAAATAGTTTGTATAACTCTTGATCTTGGTAATTTTATTTTCTGTCTATGATTTTTTTTGGATATTTTCTTGACAATTGGCAGGTCCATCTTCCCTAAGAATGTGGGTAACGAGTTTAGGATTCCAGATGAATTGCTATCTCTTGAATTCAGAGGTGATTATTCATTGGAACAAATACTGTGGAAGATTGAGGTTTCACAGTCCCAAGTCTCTGAAATGAAGAAAAAACTTAACACAATAATGACTGAAAATTCTGAAAGGATCTTATCTACTGAGGACTTAATCTTGCATGAATCTAATACGGCATTGACATGCCCTGTTAAGGAACCGGATTATCCAACAAACATGGAAGGACCATCTGTAGTTGCTTCATTTGCATCTCAGCTAATTAAATTAAATACATGTGGTGATCTGGTCAAACCTGATGATCTGGTCAGACCTGACGATCTGGTCAAAGAAGAAAATGCAGCTTTTGAGGGGAGTAATCTTCAAGATGCATCTAAACCCATGGAACAGCCTCTTGTTTCTTCAAAAAAACGAGTGAGTGTCTACATTTTCTTATTGTTTTGCTCTCATCCTTAAAAGATTGCAACCTGAGTTGAGGCTTAGGGTTGCGGGGTATTTTACACCTTCTAAATGATAAGTAAACACTTCTTTAAACTTTGAGGTGGCGAGTGTTAACTAACGAGTAGGTTGATTCAGGTTATGTCTTATTTTAAACCGGGTCATACCAGAATAAATAGCTAAAAAAGTACATAAAATAGTTTGAAAGTGAGTCAAGTGACATAAGTGGGCCTACAATCTTCTAAACCATTCTATCCAAAGAGTTGTATTATTGTTGTCAAAATGTAAAATCACGCTTATCAGTTATCACAATATATTTAAAAAAATATATTTCGAGAACATGCATTTTTGGGGCAATTCAACTCGACCGCCTTACTGAAGCTAAGAATTGCTTATTTGAATAAACCCGATTAAATTTGTTTTGTAACTTGCCCGCCCGCCCGCCCATTTTCCACTTTGATATGAGATTTGAATGAGGGGTATAATCTGTGGCTGGTGACAGTTCTGTTATAACTGTTTCCTTTTCTATACTGCTGGTGTAAGTTGTAGTTTGGGAGATTTTGTTCGCTACTTTCCTTGAATAACCTTACGTTGTAATTGATCGTGGTTCCCATTTACCTAGGTTGTACATAATTTAATTTGCCATTTTGATTTATACAGAGTACGGATGGAATCCTGATATACAATCGCAGAGCAAAGAAGCCACAATCGGATCCAGGGGCTGTAAAGATTCATCCTGTAGAGAATCTACAGGTACCCGTAGAAGGAAAAAGCAACACAGCTCCCGCTTCAGCTTCTGAAGATTCAAGCCAAAATGAACATCCGCCTCCAAAAATACGGTCTGTGTCCAAATTAAGCACCCCAAGTAACACGAAAAAGAGAGCTGCTAGAACCCGGCGCAAAAGTGGTTCGAACCTATGGACCCGAAGAACCTCAGGTTAGGCCTTGGCATCATCTTGTACATCCCCTAACCAGCTTTATTCTGTTATCTTATTTCTTTTGTGAATGAAAAAGTCACAGAATTTACGTTATGTTTCTTTTAAACTCTATTTTTCGAGACACATGT
This sequence comes from Flaveria sonorensis, assembly GCA_025506505.1. Classification (NCBI taxonomy): domain Eukaryota; kingdom Viridiplantae; phylum Streptophyta; class Magnoliopsida; order Asterales; family Asteraceae; genus Flaveria; species Flaveria sonorensis. Next base: position 8,649,149 of record CM046429.1, read on the forward strand.
ATATGTTTCTTGGTAGATATCATGGTTTTGCAATGGTTTGATTCATCTTTGGTCATTGTCTGAATACAATAGGCATCCGATTTCTTATATTTTTATGGTTATAATTTTACAATTATGATGCTACATTTCCTAAGAATATCTTCTTGGAGAGCTTAGCAGATATTAGAGCCAAAACAGTTGCAGATGGCACAAAGATGACATCAGGGATGACTTTGACCATCTTTAATTGTGGTAAGCTTTCACCTGCTCTTTTTGCAGCCATAGCTGCTGGCGGGGTCACTAATCCAGTAATCAGAGCCGAGTCATCAAATTTGCTCATACTTACACTCGTTTTCATGAAATCGACAAACAATTTCTTCTTTTCAGTCTCTCTAGCTCCTTCCCACTTCACAAATATTTCCTGCATTATAGATGAACCCATGGCTTGAACCAATCACACAATTATAACTTTATTATGGACTTGTTAGACCTGTTATTTAACCCGAAACACCTTTTGCATGTTATATAACCAGCTAGTTTAAACTATATTTGATTCATTTTCTTTTAAGCTAATATTTTTAAGCATTTTTATGTTTTGTAACAATATTAATTGTCTGCAAAATTATAATTATGGAGATGTACAGAGGAGTGTCTGTGACCTGAACTTTGTCTGGTGGTGGAACATCATAATGTTTCCCAGGCAATGCTCCATTTATGGTGCTGCATATAAAGTGGTAACGGGTCGAGTTCAACACATATAACAATATGAACGGAGCAAATGAACATATGCAGTTCTTACTTAAACATGTCGAGGATGGCGACATGAAAGTCGTCGAAGCTTTTGATCTCTTTCTGCATGAACTTACCATATAATGTGCCCATTACCACATTCAACATCTGGTTGGTTGGCAAACCTGCAAAAACATCTATAATATCATATAATTTTAATCAAAATTCAAGAAACATGCAAGAAAGAAACAAGAATTTACTTTTGCCCATGAAGCTCATAAGCAAACCCATTAAAAGCTTATGGAGAAGATAGTGAAATGAGGGTGAAGGTTATATATGGAAAAAGGTTTTGGAATAGCTTTGGTAGGTTAAGAAGGCTAAATGCAAGCAAGGTATCAAAGGACCATGCCTCATGGTTTCTTGTGGCTTACCCAATGCATGAGTAAAAAGTAAACCTAGAACATAATCTTAGACGTGGTACGGGCACATACTGGTGTACTGAAAACGCAGGTTAATGATATTAAAAGTTGTTTATTAGCTTATGTCTAATGTTAATCGGTTTTTGGGATGTAGAAACCGCCCTCAATGCCAACCAAATGTACGACCACTCGAACTAAATCATTCAAAATTGTTTACTGATTAATTGGTTGGGTGGTCTCATGAAATGCTATGTGCTACATGTATACATGAAGAAATTGAGATATTTAATTATATTTACTTTTATATATTGATAGTTTTTAATTAATTTATTTTTAATATATGCTTATGTTCCACTTTGGAACATGAATACACTTTGAGAGCCTCATTTTTTATCATTTAAACTAAATTATTTTAAATAACAATCAAATTTGATTTGGTTTATGGATTATGAGGTTCTGTTGTACTGGTTCATGGGTCCACTATTTTGTTCATACAAAGGATTCACATATATTAACATATACAAAAGCATACTCGCGCAATGCGGTGGGACTACATTTTACATCCGACATGTGTTTTTATTTTTTGTTATTCTTGTAGTAATTTTACAAAAGTCTATTATATTTTTTCTAACCTCAAATTTAAAACATCAAATAAATGGGTTTTGCATGCCGCCTTGTACATTTACGTATTAACTTATTGTATCTCACAAAATACAGATAGGTTCAGCAAAAATTTTACATCAAAACATTTAAAAAATACATAGGTTACAATTGTAGTCTCAAAAAGTTTTTAAAGATGATAGATTAAAAGATATAACTGAAATCTAAAACAATTAAGGGTTTTTTTTGGTTTTGGTGTAGATAATGTAAAATTTTATGTAAGTTAAAGTAAGTATAAGGTTATTATATAATTAATTGTAAGGGGTAACCTGTAAATAATGTTAAAAATACTATTTTACACTCAAAAGTGGTTGTATCTTATGCACTGAGTAAAATAATTATTTTTAATTTTATGATATCTTAAAATACCTCTCTCATATGTTTTATATATAATATAAATAAGGGGATAGGTGGGATGGAGTCATTTCGGGCAAAAGTTTCACTGGATTTTACTTTTTTCACCCAGGAACACCACCCATTGATTCAGGGTTTTTTTGAGTCCATTTTTTTAATGAATTTTCGTCATTTCTCACAGACTGAGTTCCCTTCACTTTAGACCAATAGGAACAGTCATTTGACAGTTGGATTTTTTATTATAAAAAAGTAGTTCTCTAACCTTGTAATACAATTTAATTCTTCAAACTTTTTTGCATTAATGTTTACTCTCTCGACTCTATACTATCTACAATATAACGGACCCATCATTTTGATCCTTCTAAACATCATCATCTCGATTTGTCAAGAAAGCCATTCTGACGCCTCAATGCAACCAACAATCATACTACAATCTATAAACAATTTAACTATATATTTATTTTAATGAAACTTTGTTTTTAGTTATATTATTTATAACCTAATTCTATAAATTTTACAAATAAATTATATTATTTCTCTATATAATAGAGGAATGGTAGCTACAGTAAAATGCATATATATTTTACAAGTAACCAAAGCACAGCGTTATTGTACCATTATTTAAGCGCATGGTACAAGCAAAAGTGTGGGTTATATAACCACTCCTCCCCTTTTCACCTCTGTCCGGCTTCATCTTTCTTCCATCTCTCTCTTTATGTTCTCTTGAGACATTGAGGATGGTCTTCATATCGTTCTTGCGTGTTTGTTTTCGCTTGACAATTTCAACATCCAATAATATGGTTTAACTTTGTTATGTTTTGAATAAATATTGAGCTCTTATTGTTAGGCTTTCGCACCAACAAAGTGATCGAATCGAAGCTTCCCGATATCATCAACATCCAGCTTCTGTCTTGACCCGTTATACAACCATTCGTCACATACTGTTTATCTTAAATAAACTCATTATTTGAAATGGATAACACCATGTATGATTTGATGTATAAAGGATGATGATTTAAATGTATGCATGCTTTCTGTATGCTTCAATTCATGCAATGGTTTTAAATTGCGATTAAAAGCACATATAAAGTTATTAATGTGGTTTTTTTAACATGTATTTACTAATGTTTCTACTATTGTTATTGTATCTTTAAGTATTATATACATGTATGTGTTACTAAAATGTAATGTTTTTGGTTGATTTCCCTTATTTTATGTTCACTTACTAATCCACCATTCTATATATATGTATATACATATGTATTGGAATTGTTGGCTTTGTGGAGTTTTGATTTGGGTTCGGGTTAAAGACAACTCAGTAGCAGATTAATTAAATTAAGAGCTGGTCCGTTTTTATTTAATTTTAGCCCATTAAGGTTTTCTAAGGGATTAAGTTGTAAAACCTAATTTTCTCTATTTATATTGTATCATTGTACTTGTAATTCCTCACAATTGAGGCAGAAAGCAATAAAAGAGTATCCTGGTTGCAGCCCGTGGACGTAGGTCACATCGACCGGACCACGTTAAATCTCGCGTGTTCACCTTTGTTATTATTTTCTCTCACGTGTTTCTGCTTGCGTGTTTGTTATTATTTTCTCTCACGTTTTGATTTTGGGAGCTTGATAGAAGCTCCATCCCGGCGCAACGCCCCGGGGAACACTACTAGTTAGGAAAATGAGAAAATGAAAGGATTCCCTTAAAAATGAGAAAAATAAATTAGTATGAGATGACGCTGTGATATGACATATGAGACTTATGACCTAGTTGTACAACCATCTTTAGAAATATGATTTCTAGGCTTAGTACACTTAAAATTCACTAAATAAATGTCTAGACTACCGCTATTCAAAAGAATAAACTCAATACTAATTTCTTGAGGGTTAAAAACAGAGATGAAATAATGTAATTTTTATCTTGCAGACGACACTTTGAATTCATAAGAAACAAACGATCACAAATCAAAGTAATGTATTTTGAAATGTTACATAGGGCAAGAATGAAATAAAAAAAAAACTTATCAAGCGCATGCCTCTTAGCAAAGGCATTAAAACGTAACCAAATCATATCGTCTAAAGATGACTAGAGTACTTTTAAATGATTTCTTATTTTCATCCTTTTATAAATTTTTAAAATTTAAAAAAAAATGTAAGAAATTCATCAAAATCTTTACAATTTATAGTATTTAACATTAAATCTTTATATTTTAAAATCTACTGTTACACCATATCAATCCTCTCTCTCGTTTTCCCTTTTAAAAAGCCCTCTACTTCCCTCGCATATCGGCTATATCCCCTTGTTTCTCTATATAAAACATACTTTCTCTCATCATTTAACTTCTCTTGTGATTCATTTGAAGATTGTTTTGTCGATCCCATTTCTTCTCTCATGCGTTGCCCAATTCATAATTCTTCATTGATTTTAGGTATATGCTTCAAATTTTTGTTTGATTATCTGGTTTTATGTTCTGTTTTTCAAGTTAGTAATTTTTAGAATCATGTTAGATATTTTATATAATCGCATTGACTTGTCGACCAATATAAATTATAATATTCATCAAACAAGTCAGGGATGCAGAGTACAAACTTGTTTGAGTTTACTATGATCTTCAGCATCAAAACCTCATTGGTTTCTAGGGGCGAAACCCCTAAGCAATGGAGTTCGAAATGGGCAACACCACCTGAGCAGGGTTTTAATAAATTAAACTATGACTTGTTGTCTTATAACAGTTTATATGAACCAGCTTGACAAATGTCACTCTCAATTTTTTATTCTTGTTGTCAAAGCCAATGCAGGAACATAATAATCATAGACTTTCACTTAATTTCCCTTTTCGAGTGTACACTTCTTCATTCATTCACAATCACTATGGTGAGTGATAGTGGCGGAGCTTGAACCAAAGCTTAGAGGGGGCGGGGACGAAAGTAAACTATTTTAGGGGGGGGGGGGGGGGGGGATTCTATATTTATTAACAAATTTCTACTACTGGACAAAAAATTTACACTATCGAGCCGAAAATTTACACTACTGACGAAAAAAAAAGGGGGGGCGGGGCCACCCCGGCTCCATAGAAGCTTCTCCCCTGGTGAGTGAAATCAAATGTAAATGTTAAAGTTTATGCCAGAAGGATTTCACTAGATAATTTAAATGAAATTAGAAATGTGATTAGTGAAATTGTTAATTTTTAAATCCATACTTTTCCAACATTTATAATCCTATTCAATGAATCGAATTATATCATAGACTTAAAAGAATTGTACAACAACCGGATAGTCTTCAACAACCCTATGTACCATTACATTTTATACAGTCATACATAATGTGCAAAGGACAAATTAGTAATTTCCAATAAGAACATCCGATTGTTCTAAGAAGCGTCTACAATTTGGATTTTATTAACTGAAAGAACCAAACACGTGAAATTGTATCTATTTGACCGTTGACTTCAAATTAGTCAAAATTAATAAAATAACCTTGTACACACTACCCCCTAGCCGTTAAAATCTGATCTGATGGCTGTAAAAAATCATTTTAGTTATTGAATTTTCTAATATCCGTTTATAACTTATTAAAATGACCGCCTTGCCCTTCTTGGTAAGAGATGCATCGAATATAGTATAGTTATTCAAGGGTATTTAAGTAATTAATTCCAAAGACACGTGTTTTTTTACCTTTTGTACGTGGAGTTGTTGTAGCCGCCAGACCAACACTTGGAATATGTGATAACTTTTAGAAAGACAATGATATTTTTTATTCAACTTTATATTTGCTTAACGGATTGTTAGACAAGAAATGGATTAGAGTCGATATAGTTTAATAGCAGGAGTAGATATATATGTTATCATTGTTTAAAATAAATTTAAAATTATTTTTTTAAAGCTGGTGGTCATTAAAGTTTTTTGTCCATGAAATGTTTGAACCCGTGTTTTTTTTAAATCTTTTAGATATCTTAACACTAGGTTATCTTATGATGGTAAAATAAATAATTATTTAAGTGTAATGTTAGTCTTATCTAAACATTTAATATATATATAAAAACTCCATCATCTTTTATTTATTATTTTAAAAATAAAACTAGTTATTCGTACATTTTTTCGGTAACTATTCATTTTAACATTTAGTGTGTGAAAAATTTATGTGTAGCCAGCCCCATCGAGTTCAAGCTGGTGGTAATATGAGTTGAGCCAATTGAATTCGATATTTCTAACGGAGCCATTCATTGAGCCATAAATGAAGCTTTCATTATTGGTTGTTTTTCTCAATTTTATTATTTTTTTTTGAGTATATCAACGCTATGGTTTGTACGGATTAACTGTTTTCTTGCAAGCGAGTAAAAATAATAATTTTAATTATATAGTTTTCGTTAAATAACATTTTACATCCACTAGGTTAACCCGTCCACAATATTCATTAATAGCCCATCATGTGCCCCTCACATGAGATACATTTTAGTCAATTTAAGTTGGGAAAAATACCCGTTGTTTTCACCAAATGCAACCATAAACATGCACTTAAACAAACTTGAGAAAAATAGCAATGGTAGTGAACAAAATTTTGAATGAAAATTAATGCACACTCATCATAAACCTCGTAAAGGTCAAACCCATCATCTTGTTTCCGAACGAGTGAATGAAGCAGATTGCAGGCCAGTGTCGATCGACTGAAGCAAATGGTTTAAGGCCAGTTTTGATCAAAGCTTATCGATGGTGTCAATTGAATGAGATAGTTTGATTAAATGGAGTTGTCGATCGAATGAACCTTGCGACTGGGAGCAGTAGAGATTGCACATCGACGCTTGGGGTTTGAGGCAAAAATGTTTGTTTTTACCAATTTAAATTGATTAAAATGCCCCTCATGTGAGGATACATGGGAGGGTTCTAAAAGGTTCTACAAATAAGGTTATTGGAGTTTATGTAAAATCTAAAAATGTTACTTAACAGAAATTATATAATTGAAGCAGTAACTTTTAATCTTTTTGAGTTTATACAAACCTCACTTATAAAAATAGTAATTTTGCTCTCTTTTTCCTTAATAAAATCTCAAATAATAAGTAACAAACAATCTTAAATTATACTACTTCAAATAATACAACAAAACTATTAATATAAAAAGAAGAGTGAATTAACGTTTTACTCCCTATTGTTTGATCACATTTGTTATTTTCATTCTTTTTTTTTTTGTTGCATCTGGCTTCCCAAGATTTTAAAAAATTGTTATTTTCATTCAAAAAAGCTCTGTTACTTTAATTTGTTAAACATGCAATAAGTTCCGACCACCACCAAACACAAGCTGAGTTCCATTCTCCTCAATCTCGTGATTCAGTCATGATGAAAAATCTGGAAATGAAATGTCTGATTTAGGTTTCATGAATGGAATAAGAACACGTAAATGAAGTTTTAACAATAGTACGTTAACATAAATTAGGATTTTATTTGTATATGCAAAATGCCAAAATTACATAATTAACTCTTTTAATGATAGATGGTTTAACATTTAAATTAACATAGTTAACTTTTTTTGATGAAAATAATAATTTTTTGAAATCTGGGGGAGGTAGATGCAAATAACAATCTTTTATAAATTAAAAGTGAAATATGTGACTAAACCACAAGGAAAAAAACCGTGATTCACTCTAAAATCTAATTTATACAAGTGGGTTAGCGAGTTAATCAGCTTAAGCAGATTATTTTTTTTTTATTGTACAGACTACCTTTAGGTCGAACTAGACACAAACATTTATACGAGTAAACAAATTCAATCAAATCCACTTTTAAGGTATTTTTTTTGCAAGCTAATACCAGTGTTTAATTTGAAATTCCAAACGTTTAACTGTTTGTTTTTTTCTTTTTTTATCTTTTATAAGCAAAATTTTTACTCCCATGAGATTTGATCGAAGACCTTCAAACAGGGTGCTTCAAGAGGTTTAATTATGCATCAACCCGTGGTGTTTAAGTGTTTGTGATTTATCTTTAGTCAACTACCTTTGAATGTAATCAACTAAGTTTGACTACTTTTTAGTCAGTTTGGTTGAATTGTATTGATTGACTGCAATCTACAAACCAAATAAAACATCTTTATCAAAGAAAAGCTTTTTTTCAAAGCTTTATTTGAAAATTGAAATATTGAAAAGAGAAAATGACATACAAAGATTATGTTCAAATAAAATTTATAAATATAGGAAATAAATTGTTTTAATCAGTGCAAGAGTTTTTTAAAACCTTAACAAGTGCTCCTCATTTGCCCATAGTTCTACGCAAACATGTGAAGGAAAACAATGGTCAGTCGTAGGTTTTAATTCACTAATAAGTTAATTATATAAAATACTAATTATCAAATGGTATGTGCATAGGGGTGTGGTATTTAATGCTTATTAAGTGGTTTGTGTTTGAGAGTGTTGTACCATATGCTTTGTGAGTTGTACCCATCTTTTTGTATTTTTTTTTTTAATTTTTAACTTTTTTTTATTTTATTTTAACCATATACTTTTACATTTTATACAAACTATTCCCAACAGTTTTTTATTTTTAACTTTATCCCCCTATACTTTTTATATTTCAGAAATGTTTCGTTTTACGTATTGGTTTAAATTTGCGAGTTAACACGCCATAACGTGCGTTGTAGTTTAACGTTTTTACGCTTATTTTTCCCCATTTAATGACATTGTCGCAACACTCTGGTCCTAGATCGCTTACTTATTGTTTTATATGCTTTACGTCTACTTTTTGTTGGGTTTCATTTTTTTCGTTTTTACACAAGTGTCCTGCGTGTTTCAACGTTTTTACGTCTATTTTTCCTTCAGTCTTTGTTTTTTCGTTTTTTATTTTCTTTCTTAATACGAGTTTTTTCAGTGTTTGGGGTCACTGATGGTGGTATGTTATTGGTGCTACTTGGTACGGTTTTATGTCCTCTGCAACGCGGGAAGCTTAATATTAGTTAACAACTAATAGTCCATATCGAATTTTACGACAGTCTTATTTAATAAATGATAGCAGAAAAGTTATCATTATAGTTTACAGAAATGTGTTTAATTTTATTAATATATTGATAGTTTTACGATCGTTAATTATTTCAAAGATCGAGTGAAAATAACTACATGTTTTATCGATCTGTGAGGCCTTCTAAATTATTGTAGCTTTTATAAATATCTGAAAAAATGACCAAACACTTTTTAAGAATATGCCGTTTGATCAAATCATATCGTAAAAACCATTAACATAGGCTCAAAGGGTTGCTTGTTTAAAGCAAAAAATGTGTTAAAACATTCGAAATAGTTTATTTGTAAGGTCACTAGCAATCATTCTGTTTTTCTTGTTTTTTCACGTGTGACACATCATGGTCGCATTAGCTTTTTTCATTTTCCCTAGTTTTTCCTACTTACCGTTTTACATGACGTCGTCGTCGTCGTCGCCGTTTTTCCCCGTTTCTCCATTCAACGGTCGAAATTTATGGTGGTGTGCACCGGTAAATCATGGTGAATATTCATCGGATTGCGACACCACGTACCCCGGGGTATGGTATTCCCATCCGTCCCCGGTTTTTCTCGGGCAATCCCCAGCTATTTCGTATCTCGACTCTGTCCCCTCCCTTAAGCATATTCTACACCTTAGATCATTGATTTTACAGTTAGTCTTTCTATCTCACACCTGTATCTCTTTCTAACGTTTAAGTGACTCGATTTGAGACATAAATAGTTAAGGATGAGGGAATCAATCAATAACTGATTAAGAGAAATTTAGTGTTTGTAAACTTCTAATTAATGATCCAATTAGGTAACTTAATTAGTTAAACTAGATCAATAATGTAGTTTAATATACATATTTCTAAGAATATATATAACCTAGAATGCATTGATGATCATATTATTAGGTAATACACTAAAAATTAAACAAATTTAGGGGTCGTTTAGTTCCCAAAATGTTTTGCAAAAGGATTAGAATTGAATTGAAATGTAATATTGATAAAATTAATAAAGTATTTAGTTGGTTAATTTTAAGTAGAATTGAAATGTTAACATTTCATAAGCAAGTGGAAATAATACGAATTCTAATGAATATGTGAGAACTTTTTAATTTCAATTTCATCCGTTGACCAAACAAACACAATATTAAATAGTTTATTTAATTCTAATTTTAATACCTGAGAATTCTATGAACTAAACGGAAATTCTACCGGAATACAGTCAATTAAATACACCAAAAGCTCTAACCAATAATTTAAATAATATTAAAAGTTGACCAATACTTTACTAATAGAGTAAATTATTTGAGTACCACCACGTTTCATAAACATGCAAGTTGCACTTTATTGTAGTTGCATGGACAACGAACTTTCATGGCAGGTGACATAAAATATTATTCAAAAACATATAAAAACAATGTCATAACACTTTATCTTATTCTTACCTAATATAAATACACCAATTATTCAACAGCATATCACAAAACTAACTATAAAACCCTAACATACATCAATAACATACACACAATTAACAATGTTTCAAGATCAACAATTCATGTCAGAATCTGATCTCTCTTTTCTTGATTCAATCCAACACAATATTCTCTATGACAACCAAATCTCCGACCTTTTTCCGGCGACCACCAGTGGGTTTTCCGGTGACGGAGGAACGGTAGGGGACGTGGGGGTTTCTGGCGGGTTGAACCCGCCGGTGGTGAAGCTTGAGAAGGCGGAAGAGGTGGAAAAACAACAAGAATTTAGGAAGTTTCGCGGTGTTAGGCGGCGGCCGTGGGGGAAGTACGCGGCAGAGATACGAGATCCCGCAAAGCGCGGGGCGAGGGTGTGGTTGGGGACGTATGAGACCCCGGAGGATGCCGCGGTGGCGTATGATCAAGCCGCGTATAAGATACGCGGGGCGAGGGCTTTGTTGAATTTCCCGCATCTGATTGGGACGAACGTCGCGGAGCCTGTTAGGGTGGCTCCGCGACGGAAGACGATGATCGGGGCCGCGTCGCCTCCTTCGTCGTCGTCAGAAGATTGTGGTCCAGAGGTATCAAGAAGAAGCGGTGGTGGTGGTGGTGGTGGTGGTATGAGAGGGGATGGGTGTTACTATAGGCCTTATTAAGATGAATGATTTTTCATCGGTTTATCGGATTAAATTTATTCTTTTAGTAGAAAAAATGAAATTTAATTTGTGTTTCTAATTTAAATAATTGTATGTTATATACTTATATCTACTCAAAGCTTTCATAACTTGTCACATCTAAATGTAATTATGTTTTGGTTATTGAATTAATTAAATATCAAATTCGACAGTGTAATTTTTGTTTACATTACTCTTTGATGTGTTCAACTTAAAAAAAGTATTGAACACATCAATTTAAAAACGTTAAAATTTTGTTTGATAGTTAAAAATTTTGGGGAGAGATATTGTTATTAAATAAATTTTTTTACTCAGAAAGTTTTTGAAGTTTTTTACTCCGAAAGTTGTTCGTGAAAATCTCTTTCTCTAGTAGTAACCTCTAGAGACAAAATTAAATAAAATTTTGTGGAAAACTTGTTTCACTGGTCCTAACCCCATATGGATCAACAATATGTCTAATTTCGTTTCAAGGGTTGCTTCTCGAGAGCAATGGTTAGTTAACTTTTAACCTTCACTCGCCTTTATATAAGCGAGACCAAATCAAAACGCTCTAATGTCATGTCGTCATTGTGACACGGTCAAACCATCTTAACAACATACTTGTCACAAATCAAAAATTCGTCTATCAAGTAATTAGACATAAGATTTGTACTTTATCTTAAATGATTCTTTTATGAAAAAAGCTAAAATTATTTGAGAACTAGACGTAGAACAATGTCCAAACATTGTTTATTTAATATTTTCTTGATTCGTTGTTGCTTGTGTCGGTATTAATTAATTAATTAATCTTTCCTCTTAGTAAAAAAGGCTTTTATTAATTTCTAACTATTTAAATTGCCATCAGGTGACTGCGTAAGTTCCGTATGCCTCTTCCTTTTCATTAAAGTTTTTCTTTTTGGACAAGTTATTTATTTAATTATATTTTAAATGGTTTGTTTAACAATTTAAACACTCAACTAATCTTTCAATATTATTTTTAAATTATTTCGATTCTTAAATTATTAAGATATGATTGCCACTTGATCAAAAGCAAAGAATATATAATATGTACCGCTTCAAGTTCATATATATTTTGGTATAATATGACGTTATTCATGCATGTAACCTTCTAGAATAACATATAAACACGTAAAATCATTCTGCTAATATTATGTAAACCCGGAATATAAATTTTCTTTTTATACTATTTTCATTTATATTACCAGCCATATCGTATTTAATATTATTTCTTGTTTTTATTCACATACGGAATTCCCGTCGTAACGTGCAGATGATTTTCACTTGTTATTGATAAGAACACAATTCTTAGTAAAAGAATTACGAAAAATATGAAAGTATCACCACCCCAATAACGTGGCTAGGCCGATACGAATAGGATTCCCCAAGCTAACATGAACATGTCAAATGTGTATGGAAAGAGCTAATTCTTCAGCTCATTAGTTTATGAAGTCTCTAGTTTGAGAAACCAACAAAGTGTCGATGGTTATTTTAATGCAATTTAAAGTTTTAATAATCTAAACTATTATTAATTGATCGATAAAAATGCTACTAATAGTTAACAATTTACACTCAACTTTCAGTTTTACTGCTAATAACAATCTCATTGCATAATTATCATATATTCAAACTTGATTTACATCTATCATTCACTTGATTTTGTCTTACGTTTTTTCTTTTCATGCATAGTCATCAGTGTAAGCGGAGTCAAGTGAAAATCAAGTATTAATAATTGATAATTAAGCTACTAAAATTGTTATTGATAACAAAAATGATTGTTGAAAGTACCATTGATAAAATCGTTAGTATAAATTATTATTAGTCAATTGATTATGACTTGGATTCATAAAATCCTATTAGCCTTATTTTAACCAATACCATATTAATATTTTTTTCATAATTTTTACCTTTTGTATCCGATGTTATTTTGAACAGGCCCTCACTGTGGTTAATGGACGAATGATATTTGAATTAGAAGTGCTAATGTCATTAGAAACATATTTTTAGCTTCAACTAATCAACTCAAGGAGACATCAATAGTTTATACTTACAGGTTTATTATGTATTAAAATTGTAGCATGTGATTTAGTTTTCAAAGTAACCAAAGGTGTTACTAGAAAGGCGTCTTTTGCGCATCTCACGAGCATGTGGACCGACTATCATCGGCACAAAACCAAACACAGAGTAGCAGATTTTGCAATCATATGTTGTTACACACACTTACATAAAACAACCAAGTTGTGCACTTGTGCGTGTGCCAACCTTATAGAGTACAAAAAAGTAGTACTCGAATCATAAATGCATATTTTTGGTAGTAATATCAATACAAACATGACTATTAGTGGACAAGATGAAAATTTGCATACACATAAACAAACTTTCTTCAAAATTATAACACCGAGGCCAGCGCAGCCCCGAGTAGTGTTCATGACTAATACACTTCTTGTTTTTTAGTGCAATCTATACTTGTGTGCAAGTCTGAACGGTAAAGTACCCCGAAGAACCTGAAAAGAAGTAAATGATCTCCATTAGACTCGTGATTATAAGTTTTAGCACATAAAGTAGACGCATCATTTCCTATTTTTAGCATCATTGTAAGCCAAAGTCATCTTTAAACTTGTGCTAGATTTGGGCACTTCACTGCTGGAAAAAAGGTTTACCTGAACCTTATCAGGGTAAACAATGTGAGAATATCAGACGAGTTATTTTTTGTACAAATCTGGTCGACCTAAAACATACTTTTGTACAAAATTGTATGAATATTAGAATAAAATCATAATATTATACTATTTCAGTAATCATCTAATTTCAGATAAAATGATTTAAAAAAATTATGCATTAAAAACGCACATTAAGCGACTTTTGAGCTGATGTGTTCGACCTTTTCCCATCTAATTGGTTACCACCTATAACCGTTTGACACGCTAAAGATAAGATACAACTCGAATCGGGCCATTCTCGTCTGAGTACTAGGTACAGCTCAAACTTGTTATGTTCATGCCAAAGAATTAACTTTAACTTCATCTTGCTATGCAAACTTCCATGTATAATAACATTTTTTTGGGAGAATATACTAGTTATTTGAATAAGAAACTTACAGGAAAGGGAAAAGGAAAGTCAACCACCAATATGTATCATTGGTCTATTTGGCGTCTTGGCGATATCAAACATTCCAGCATGAGAGGCTTTCTTTCTTTTCACCTGAAACAAGCAGCATCAATTTTGAATTGATTGTAATCCAGTCACAAAGAAAAACCTGATTACTTACACCATCAATAAAATTTTATATGCTAACATTAAAGTCAAGATGTAAAAGCAAATTCTTATATAAATGTTAACTCTTTATATATGGTGCATGGGAGATGATAGAACATACCGCCGCCCCAATAATTTGTCGTAGCTCATTATCATCAGCACCCTCACGAATAGGATCCCTTAAACTAACCTGGAAATATGAAAGAAAAAAAATTGTTAAAAGTTAATACAAGGGGTTTCATAAATATCAAAGAAATTATTGAAGAAGAAGCCTATTTTTGTTAAAAAAAGAATGAGAGCATCAAAGCTAATATACCTCTGATGGACCAAACAAGCATACTTTTAGGTTTCCATCAGCTAAAAGTCGCAATCTGTTGCAGCCACTGCAGAAGTGATTTGTCATTGATGTGATAAAAGAAACTGTGCCCTGATGCCCATCTATTGTAAAATTTTTGGCAGTCTCCGTTGGGTGATCTTGAATTCTCTGAAGTCCTGTAAACCGTTTACCCTGTTTCACTGATAATCAGTGACTAGAAATTATAAGAAAAAGAAACAAGAAGCATAGTGGGATTAGCTGCCAGAGTTGTACCTTACCACTATGTCCAGCATCTCAGCATAGGGTACAAGTTTCTTCACATTCCAAACATTACCATCAAATGGCATGAACTCAATGAAACGTACATTTATTGGTTTATCCTTTGTTAACTCTACAAAATCACAAATTTCATCATCATTGAATCCACGCATTACAACACAGTTCACCTGATAAAGAAAAAGGAGAAAGAGTATGTTACACATGCATAAAAAGGCTATTCAATGGCTAAAACTCGAGGTGGCTATTTCAAACTACTAATGAGAAATTCCAGTTATGTTTATCTCTAACAAGCCAGCAAGGTAATAGAAAATTAGCTAATAAATAGAATGGGTCAAACAGGATGAAACTTTAGTCGCCCAAGGTGAATTTATAGTGCGTAAAGCCTCCGAAAATATTTTTATCCAAAGGAGTAGATAATTGTTGAAATAACATAGGATGCAATCATATTTTAATAGCTAGTTGGTTATTAAGTTTAGGACAAAGAGTGTCAGATCAACCAACATGCGTGGTATCGACCCATACAAACATTCACCTGTTTTGACCCATTGCACAACCCACCCAACCTGCACGTTAAAAAGAATATGAAATAGAAGAAGAAAGACACCTCAGCGAATACAATTACCTTAACAGGGTTGTATCCAAGGTCTACTGCGGTGTAGATTGACTCCATTACCCTCTCATGACCTTTCCGTCTAGTCATGAATTCAAATTTTGCAGGAATAAGTGTGTCTAAGCTGATATTAAGCAAATTAAGTCCATTATTTTTCAATTTTGGAAGCTTTCTTGCTAAAGCAAGTCCATTTGTAGTCATGGCGAGTGTTTTCAGTCCTTTCAAATTAGATAGTTGTGAGCATATCTCTTCAATATCCTTCCTAATGCTAGGCTCCCCACCAGTCAACCGAATTTTATTCACTCCAGAACTTACAAATAAATTTGCTATACGTATAATCTCTTTTTGTGACATAACTAAGGGGCCAGGTGTCAGCTCCACACCTTCTGCTGGCATACAATATTGGCAACGCAAATTGCAACGCTCTGTTAAGGATATTCTTAAGTAAGTGTGTAATCTTCCAAACGAATCAACCAACATATTAGAAACATGATCATCTTTCACTATATCTTCTTGGATTTTTTCAGGCATAGTTGCATACCCCTTTGAGCATGAATCTTCAACATGATTAGTAGTCAAAAGCTGGCTATGATAAATTCCAAACTGAAAGTGGGATTTCAGCCTAGATTTGACCTGTTTTGTCAAACGTAAAAGAATCAACTGTACTTTCTTGGAATTGATCTATAGCATTTCTATCATATAAACAAGGTAAAGATTATATAAAATGTCTACTCATCTCTTAACATAATATATCATTCTTTGTAGATGCATATGGCGGAGCACCTAGCACTTCGTGTCTCCATCACACTTTCTAACTTATGATAAATAAAAGAAACTTGAAAAATCAGCAACAAGAATGAAGTATAACTGTAAGTTTTACATCAAGCATCACCAATTTCAGTATCAATGTAATATTTAAACTCAGATTACAGCGTATACTTAACTATCAAAAACAAGAAATTGTGCCCCTGAAATATTGGAACCTAAACTATAAACTTTGAAGCATTTTAAAAACTGTTTGGACACCAAAAACAACCACATACAATCAGAAAAAAACTATCATATGACTCTTTCACCAAGTTACTAATGTTCAATCGTAATCATAAACTTTGCTTTAAGCACGAGCAATTTAACCAGAAGCACTACCAAAATACTCCCTAAGGATTTAATTAACCACTGAATCGTAATCGTAAAACTACCAGAGCAAGCCTGATTCTAATGTTTCGTCTCAAAACTTAAAACTTCAGAACTATTACATCCGAAATTCAGTTGCATAAGTCTGATTCTAATATTTCGTCTCAAAACTCAAGTTTTGTTCTGAATCGGGAAAACTACGAAATCCCCAAATTTCTAAAATCTAAACCCTAAAGCGAATGATTTACGCCATTAACGACCAATCAGCATACACAGACCAAAATTCAACAGAACAAACATCAAATCAGAAACGAACAACAAGTTTTGCGTAAAATCAAAAAGATACGAACCAAAGTAAATCTTCTGAAACCGATATGCCAGTTCGAAGCTCCGCATAAATAGGGCCGCATGGTCTGTTAATCAGAATTCAACGATGAAGACTAAAAGTTGGATTATGAACCCTAGATATTTGGGGATTCAAATGAGTATATGCAAGAGAAAAGGAGAGAAAGAGATAGAATTTGGCGTTTACGACGGTGGCCTTCATCTACACGTCTATGCATAAGCCAATTTTGGTATAAAAAATACAGCTACCGCTTGTGAGCTTGTGAGTGTTCCAAAGGGCATTTCATCGATTTAGTGTAAGATTTGACGTGTGTGTGTCATTTCGCAAAGGTGTAGGGACAGATATTCTAACCAACTGACGTACTACATTCAAACCAACCACTTTTTTTAAGGAGCGGTTTTAATTTGTTATTATACTGGTATAGAAATCCGAGTATTATACGTGTTAAATTAAAATATTAAATTAATAGTTATTTATTAATATTTAAAAATTATAAAATATTGTTTAAGATAAAATATGATTGAAATTATATAGAGTAAATTAATAGTTATTTATTAATATCCATGACGTTTGCTCATTTTAACCACTTGCATCCCTGCAGTTTCAAAATTGTCATCCGCCCCCTGACGTTTCATTTTTATTTCCATTTGAGTCCAACATACTAACGTCGTTAGATTTTTCCATTAATTTTTATAAAATGACAAAACTACACTTATTAATTAAATAAAATATTCACATCCCACCCCCACCATTCTATCTGATCTCTCCATCTCCTCTTTCTTCTCCCTGTAAATCATAAGATCCTCATCTTTCTTCTTTCTTTTTCTATGATTCCATCTGTTTCATTATCCATCGGTGGTTGTAAATTCAATTGCAACCACATTTGTTGCTTCAATCGAACAATAGATTTGTGGAAAACAAACCCCAAAGCTTCAACATCTCTGGTAATCAAACTTTTTCAAAAATGTCGCAATTAGGGGTCGATACACTCTCCGATCTCTCCACAAATCACTCACCCATGACAGTAATAACACCGATAAACCCAACTTCCGAGAACTTGATTTGGGTTTGGGTTCGCTCATTTCGCCGTTAAGGGTCGGACCAACTGTTAGCAGCAGCTCTACTTCCCCGGCATGGGCCACTCCGGCGAGCTCCCGGACAACACCCCTGGCAACCTGACCTAACTCACCACCCTCAGCCTCCGGTTCAACGCTCTCTTCGGTCGACTCCTCCGGTTAACAGCCCGGTTTTGGGTCGGGTCGAATAGGATCTAGCTCAGCATCATGTGGGTTTCAAGATCCGATAGCAGAGTCCGATAATTGCCGGAGGGGAGTTTCGCCAGCGACAAGACGAGTTCTTTGGGTTGAAGAAGGTGGTGGTGACGTTTGGAACCAGTCGGTGGGAGTGGTGTTGGTGGATTCGACTTTGGAGAAGATGAGTTGTTGGTGGTATTTGGGGTCAACGGAGGAAATGATGTGGGAGGTGGGAGGGGATGGTGAGGTGGTGGTGGTAAGGCGGCGGGTGGGGGTGGAGGAGGCGTCGGAGAAGAAGGTCCGGTGGGCGGAGGAGAAGGCGGTGGTGGTTAGTGGGTAGACGGTGGAGGGGTAGGTGGTGGTGCAGATAGTTTACCAGAGGGTCTGATCGGAGCAAAGAGTTTGTAGGTGGGTTGGAAATGAATGAAATTATGAAAATAATAAAAAATAGGATTAAAAAATGACAAAAATACCCTTACAAAAAACAAATAATATGGGGCCTGTTAACAGACTTGACTAACACCGTTAGTCATTTTAATTCAAATGGTTATATAATAAAGACATTAGTGATGCAAACGGTTAAAACTATAAACGTCAGGTATGCAAATCGAGGCTTTGAAACTATAGGGATGCAAACGGTTAAAATGGACAAACGTCAAAGATGCAAATGGTAATTTACTCAATTATATATAATTAATTATTTTAGGTAATAAAATAATTACAAAATTTTTCTAATTTTTCATCTTTAGAAAACATTTGCTTTAAAAAATTGTCTTTTTAAACACTCCAAATTTTTTTAACAATGTCATTTTTAAAAGTCTTTTCGTATTAAAAACTTCATATTTATAATTATTTGTTTTTAAAAAACTATATCTTTAATAAAAACATGTTTTTTATTTATCAAAAGACTATCTATAATTTTAAGAAATATACAAATAATCATTAACATTAAATATATTATTAAATTAATAACTTTCATTCTAATAAGAACAGTTATTCAAATCTTAGGTGGAGTCACGAGGTTGAAAAATATTATTAAATATCATACCACTTTTATATAAAATTGTCTTTTCCTTTCGATATAAAAATACACACCATTATTCTGTCAATTCCAGAGTAATCTCGCAGCTTCCATCTCTTGTTCGTACGAAATCGAAGGTTCGATTCAATCAGTTTCATCGATCTATGTTCTCTTATCTGTAGTTTGTTATTGTTAGAACTAACGCAATGAAAATTGATTTGTTTATGTTTGATTAGAATTGTTAGGTCTTTATATTGCTCCTTTTTGACGAAATTGTTCGTGCAATATACGCAGTGTATTTGATCGTTAGCGATGGTGTTTTACAGGAGTGTTTCACTGCTTTCTAAGCTAAGAAATCGTGCTGTAAGTTGGTTTTTAACTTAAAAGTGGATGTCTATACTTGCAAATAGCACAACGATTACATTTTATACGTAATCTCAAGTCTCAACACAATAGTTTTAGGATACAAATTTGATTCAGATTATGATTTTACTTTATGAGTAATGTAATAGACTAATAGTAGTTGAAATGTTCAAAATTTGGGCATTTGTTATCAGGAAATCAGCCATTTGATTTTTGCTGTAAATTTGCAGTTCTATTTTGGAAATTGGGAGTCTAGTTTCTCATATATGAAATGTGATTTGTTGTTCAGAATTCAGATTAATGTAAAACTAATAAATCCACAATCACTTATAAGGTTGATGCAGAAATCACCTTTAGCAAGCAGCAATCAGTATATTGGTGTTCAAACTTAATTAGCTTTCTTTTTATTTTCGATACCCCATAGAACCAATAGTTGTGTTATTTGACAGGTTCAACAGCATAGTCTGAACAATTCAGTAAGGTGGCTTAAAATCCAGACCTCCTCTGACCTTGTGAGTTTCCATAGTTCATATTTTGCTTCAAGTTAAAAACTTATATGAATTTACGAGTAAAGTTTTTAAATTAGTTCATTATAATTGTGCTGATTTTACGGTTGACTATTCGGATTGCTGGTTATATAGTCCAGTCTAATAATCCTCGCAGAGTCACATCCAAAACGGACAACATCAGATTTGTCATTTTGTTTAATAACAAATTTTCACTATTGATCAAGTGTCTAAAGGGCCTAAGGACAAACAAGAAAAAGTAAACTTTTAAATTGCTTATTCATTTAGTGTTTGCTAATGTGTAAAAATGTAAACTTGGATTGCGAGGTTACTAAAAGGAGTGACTCTTTGATTGGCAACATGCAAATTAGTTAGCCCCACTAGAATGTGTATATATAAATGCAGCATATATACATGATCTTGGATATGCGATTATTTATCTTTCTTTCATGTACCTTAGGGAACTAATTCCAGAACAGCAGGTGCATTCTTAACGTTGGTGGATAACTTGTAGCTATAAAAAGTTAGGTATGTTGCAAAATTATTGATCATTCATTTATTGTGCAGGAACGCCTGAAAAAGATCAAATCAGAATACGGGAAAGTGCAACTTGGTAACATTACTGTTGATATGGTAAATCGAATTTTTATTTTTTTTACTTTTGGTTTTACCATCTATTTTCAGGTCTACTACTCTAGCAAGTTAGGCAAATTGGGTGTTCTAGTATGTGTGTGTATGGTATATATGATTGATTATACATGTTCAAAATCTATTATTTTCCCATGTGAAAGTTACTTTAAACTCCCATCATCTATTTATTAAACCAATTTAATATCTGAATATCTAAATTCTAACGTTGTGTTTTATTAATTCAAAAGGTACTTGGTGGGATGAGAGGAATGACAGGTCTGCTGTGGGAAACATCCTTACTTGACCCCGATGAGGTATATACTCTAGCCGCTTGTCAGTATATCTTTATCTACTTTTATGGATTAGGAGCTACAACTGTTGATAATATTCATATTTGTATATTACACAAAAAAATAAATTGGTGGAATTATATTATAACTGATCCTTTTGTTTTAATTATTCAGGGAATTCGCTTTCAGGGTCTCTCTATACCAGAATGCCAGAAGGTACTGCCAGCTGTAAAGCCTGGTGGAGAGCCGTTACCTGAGGGTCTTCTTTGGCTTCTTTTGACTGGAAAGGTAAACTGTAAATGTGCATGATTTTGTTAAAATTTAGTTTTAATTGTTTATTTTGGCATCTGATATAATTGGTCAACATTATATTTGTGTTGACCTTGTTTTTTTCTCTTATTTTGCTTCATAAAGGTGCCCTCTAAAGAACAAGTGGGTGCTTTATCTTCAGAATTACGTAGTCGTGCCACTATCCCAGGTCTCATACTATAATACTATAATTTCCATTTTAAACTAACAATATAAGGGAAACAATTGTTTTATTGATGAATCCTGTTTATTGTTACAGATCATGTGTATAAAGCAATTGATGCTTTACCTATAAAAGCTCATCCAATGACTCAATTTACAACTGGTGTTATGGCTCTACAGGTAATTATAACTGTGATTGTTCGACCCATTTACCTTTAAAGGGTGGTTTTGGATTATGTTTGACCCAATTAATAGTTTAACGCCAGAATAATAACTTGAGTCCTTTTCATCATTGGTACAAAGTGAATTCTCAAAAGCATATGAGAATGGAATCCATAAATCCAAGTGTGTATCTTCTGTTTTATATATTTCTTATAAACAAACCTAGGTAGTCAAAGTTGCAAGGCACACTCAAGGTGCTAGGGGCTCGCCTAGGCGTAAGGCACTAAAAAGTGCACACCAGGGACAAAAAGAAGTGCAATCATAAGAAAGAGAAAATATATATAATAGGCATAGAAAATTCATTCCATTCCAAAATTATAATAGACAGCCTAATATAATTAGAAAAATAGTACAATTCTCATATTTAGTTTATTATTGATGGAATAACTCTTAAGTATAAAAATTAAAGTAAGGATAAATATATAAGTAATTTATAATTTAATTTGTAACTATATATGAACTGACTTTATTTAATTTAAAATCAAAGCCCATAAAAAAGAAATTTGGTGATTTTCATCCCTCAATCCTTCACATAAAGAAAGTTTGCATGGGAGATGGCTATAAAGGGGAGGCGATGCAGGTTCTGAAGAAGGAACCATAAGCCTGTGCTTGGCCTGTGGCTAAGAAAACCAGGGCTGGTTCTAATTGGTTCACGCAGTTAAGGCTGGTGCAGTCCGGTTTTTGTGTTTGGACCGAACCAAGCTATCGCCTTGCCTGCCCCTGGAGGAAGGGCAGCACCTTGTGTATGCCTGAGGTGCCTAGTTTTAGCCTTGCCTCTTCTGAGCGCCTAGGCACGTTTCTTTAGCGCTTTGACTACATAGAAACCATTTTGTTATCTTATGCAAACTGATATATATGCTTATTAATTATTATTATGTTTGAAGATATTGGGAGCCAACATTTGAAGACTCTCTTTCATTGATTGCTCAAGTGCCAGCTCTTGCTGCATATATTTACCGTAGGATTTATAAAAATGGAGAAATTGTACCTGCAAATGACTCATTAGATTATGGTGGGAATTTTGATCACATGCTTGGATTTGATAGTCCTGAAACGCAAGAGCTTATGAGGCTTTATGTCACTATTCACAGGTATGCTTTTAAATTTCTACACACTGATTGTGATTTATGAATACAATGTTTATATTATTGAATAATATTTAATTTGTCACAGTGATCATGAAGGAGGAAATGTCAGTGCTCATATAGGTCATCTTGTAAGTGTTCATATAATTAGCTTGAGAAGTATAAATCCCATCATCAATCATATAGTCTGATGTTTGTGGCCATTTCAAATTATTTACCATTTTATTTCTCAATTTTGTATAGTTATAGTATATATTATATGTATTATATATTTGTGTCTGACTCAGAGTAATGATTATTGCAGGTTGCTAGTGCCTTGTCTGATCCATATCTCTCATTTGCTGCAGCATTAAATGGTCTAACTGGACCTCTCCATGGTTTGGCTAATCAGGTGCCCTTATTATATTCTCTTTTTTACATAGGAAACTAATAAGGTTTTTTTGTATATGCTTAGGAAACTAATAAGTTTTGTGGTGCAGGAGGTTCTGCTTTGGATTAAGTCTGTGGTAAATGAATGTGGTGAGAACATAAGCAAAGATCAGTTGAAAGATTATGTCTGGAAAACCCTCAACAGTGGAAAGGTAAAATTAAAAGGGTGTTTTAGACGATTAGCTATTTAACTAACGATACACTTATTATAATTAAATTTTATATAAATTCTTGTGGTTTTCATGGGACGGATGGAATATCTACTATTTTGTCTCCTCTATAAAGAGATATAATAGAAGGGAAACAATGATGTTGCTTGTTCCATATTATTAACATATTTACCCCATCCTCACAAGTGTTTACTTTATGACTACTTTTAGGATTCTAAAATTAAAATTTGATAATTATCTTTTAACCAACTTGAAAACATCAGATATTAATTCTCACCCGTTATTCTGAAAAACAGGTCGTTCCTGGATTTGGGCATGGAGTTCTGAGAAAAACGGATCCCAGATACATGTGTCAAAGAGAGTTTGCATTGAAGCATTTGCCTGATGATACTCTATTTCAGCTGGTTAGCACCTTGTTATGTGGAAAAATGAACGGGTTGGGTAACAGGTCGAACTAGGTTTAGGACAGAGCGGTTGATCATTAATACGGGTAAAAGTGGGTTGGGACTTGGGTCATACTAGTTGAGCTGCAAACTTCTTTTTATCCCTTTTGTTGGACTATATAAATATATAATGTATTAAAAATATGATTAAAAACTATATTATTATTATTTCAATATTTCTATCTGCTTTTTGCTAATAGCTAATCTACTTTTTGTAAATAAGGTGATTAGGAGGTTGCAAGCATCTATACAAGCTTTGGTTATGACCCATTTAATCCGTCCCATTTTTTAACCACGTTTTCAAAATTTATCATCAGATCCGCCTACTACGGGTAAAATATAACCCAAGTCAACCAAATTCTAGGAAACAAGTTATAAGTTCCACCAATATAGTTGATCCTATTTATTCTTTTCTTTAGGTTTCAAAACTTTATGATGTGGTGCCCCCAATCCTAATAGAACTCGGAAAGGTAACTGCTATTTTTTTGATTACTATTTACATGAATACTTTTCTTTTGCTCATTAATTCTTTATCTCAACAACAAAGAAAAATAATACACTAACAGGTTTTCTTAGTTTTTATCCACTTTTGCTTTTACCAATAGAAGCTAAAGCCCTTATTTAGTTTTCCGGTTTAAACAACTCCTAAGAATGAATGAATAGGTAAAATAAAGAAAGTGGTCATGCTGACATGCTCCTTTTATACATTTCAAATATGTACTTGAAGAGAGATTTCTATTCATGTGCTTATACTCTCTAAGTCATTAAGGACGCCATTTGTGTCTAATCTCCATTAAATCACCTGACATAAATGGCTAGTTTGGGAGATGAGGGGAGCGCATTGGGAAGAACAGTTCTACAGAAAGAGCGTTAGTCCTCTTAACCACTATCAATGATTTACATACAATTAATTTAATTAAAGTTGCATGAAAATAATGTAATTGATATGACAACTAGCATTATTAAATATTCAACAAAAGTTCTCATGAGCTCACATCTTTTAGTTATACCGATTTAAGTGGTGTGTCAAGAAAATTATAGATATGATACCCAACATTATTAAATATGAAGAGATATTATTTGGGCCCACCATCTTTTAGTTATGATTTAGGTGGGCAGAAAAGAAAAGAAGATATAGAACTTTGTCATTACCACACATATACAACTATTTTTTTATTTAAGTTTCCTTAATTATAAAATTTATACAAAATCATTTTAATTTTTCCATCACCAAAAACAAAATATGGAGTTGTATCTTTAGCAATACATAGTAGGACCAAAGACTTGTCCCGACAGTGCCTTATTTACAAGTCATACATTTGATCCATTATGGGATAAATATTTGTATCACGAAGGACATGGATAGGGTTCAGATAAATACGTCAACTAAATCTGTAGTTGTGTATTTGCAGGTGAAAAACCCTTGGCCAAATGTTGATGCTCACAGTGGAGTGTTGCTTAACTATTATGGTTTAACTGAAGCAAGGTATGCATTGGCTTGTTCCAGTTATCTCTAAGTTCACTACAGGTGGGAAAATGATGTGTTGAAATGGGCCGGGCCAGCAAGGTTTGAAGCTTTTTTGTCCAGATTTTTATTTTTTTTAATTAACAATCATCGTGCAAATATGATAATAAAAGATATGATATTTCGATAATAATTTACTTCTCTAATTATGTTACTTTCATTTGACCCCTTCAGTTGTTTCATTTTTAGCTATTTTTCATTATCTACCCATTTGAACACTACACATAAAACATAATCCAAATCAGGTCATTTAAAAATAAATGAGTTAAAATTTGCATCTTAAAATTTTACTATACGGGTTCCATCTCATTTATCTTCAAAGCAGGTAAGATCCACAAAATGAAAGCGGCTGAACAAGTTTTGTTTATATTTTCTTCTAATTATTTTTACTTTTTTGCTATTTGTTACTTCCAGATATTACACGGTTCTCTTCGGTGTATCTCGGGCCATTGGAATCTGCTCTCAGGTTTGCGTCACACTATATCCACCTTTGGTTTTGATTCATCTGAAAACCTCTATTCTTCCTTTGCTTCAAAATGCATCGTACTAATTGGCACATAGGTTACAAAAAGTGTTTTGACTTGGCCAAACGTTTTATTATGTTGCCCAAAATAAATGCAAACAGTTAAGTCTTGCCATTTTTAAACGGGAAATGGTAGTGCAAATCTCATTGAGTATAATTATTTGTCGACAACATGCCGTATATTCTAATTGTCTTGGTGATCTATGGTTTCACAGCTCATATGGGACAGAGCCCTTGGGTTGCCACTGGAGAGGCCAAAAAGTGTTACAATGGAATGGCTTGAAAAACACTGCAACAAGTCTGTCTAATTTTGCATTCCAAAAGTAAAGAGTACACTATCATTTGGCATAATAATAGTTGCTCAACCTTTGTTGGAGTATTTCCGCTGGCGGCAAGAGGCGGTGAACGGTGTTTGAGGTTGTTAGAGCAGTTGCTTGAATCAAGTAGAGTAAGAAATTCTACCTGCTGAGTTTTGGTGATTGTACAAAAAAGTTTGTATATTTGACAATGCCCTTGTCCATTTGACATTTTGGTTGCATGAGATTCTTGTTTTTGGTCGACTAATGGTAAATCTTTACCAAAACTGTGGGGCCATTTAGACTTGATAGGTCCACTGAAAAAAATAAAAACAACTAGTCAGATGGCTTAACATGTTTAACTTAGAATAAAAAAAAATTTAAGGTCATATCCCATTTAGGGCATTTTAACCCAGTTATTGCAATCATTAACATCTTTCGAACTTGATTATAGTGCATATACAACTTCCCCTTTAGATAATGAGTTGTAAAATTTAAAAATATTTGAGATTAGAGTTGATAATTTTGCCACAAATAAATATGAGTTGTGTTTGGGTTTATTAATTAGCTTAACATGATTTTCACCTCTAAATTGATATCAATTCATGGTTGTAAAAATCACGATTAGTTACCAATTAATTGGCAACTAATCGCTAATTGGAACCCAACCTAGGAACTTTTAACTAATTAGTCAATCAATCGATAGGCTGTCAATTGTGGTTTAAATTGGGCTTAAGCGGTCCTATTCAGCCAACTATCGGCTATTTTCAAGCAATTCTGATAGTATTCTAACCCTTGGAAATTCTGGCCAGACCTTGGGAATTCCGGTCAAATGTGTGTATACATAAATCTAGTATTTGTATAAAAGTACCTATAAAAATGTGTGTACATATATATATAAAGCTTAAAATTACATATAAAGTTTCTATTCCAATTAATTCTGATTAATCCCCTACCCCATCGTCCGACCAACATCTAGCGAGTTGTATAACATTGTGTGTGCCTGTGTGACAACAAATGTCTAGAATTTTCTAATAAAATGGTAGGTTGAATTTGTAAACTCATGGGCCATGGCAAACAGAAATTTGCATAGAAGAAATATACGAAAACTAAAATTCAATAATATCTTTTAAGTAAAAGAAATAACAAAAATAAGATAGGTTTTATGGTGCAAATATTTAATAATGGCTAAAATTTATGTTAATAGTACTTTTAGGTATTATTTATCATTGTTTTAGCATATGTTTTTATTATATATCATGCATTTATTAAGAGTATTTTTATTTATTTTGTGTAATGGTTGTTTTGATAGAATTGAGTCTACATTGGATATATTTTATTGTTTTGTAGGTGAAAGACGGGTGCATGGGTTGAAAACAAAAATAAGAGTAAGCTTAGGAAGAATATTAAAGATTAAGATTGATTTGTGAAGATTTGAAAAGATTAATATAATATATAATATAAAAGCTTATCTTCTAAAAGATTTAGCTTGTTTCAAATTTTAAAAGTTAAATCTTGACAAAAGAAAAAGATATGAAGGTTATCTATATATATATTGCATGTTCAATAAAAGAAAAAGACATCTTTTTCTAATCGAGTTCGATGGCAGGGAGGAAAGCAAGACTCCTTTTTGGTGATTTTTACATTTTGGGAAGAAAATTAATTGTATCGTATTCATAAGTTTTTATTTATATTTGTTTTGATTGACATAGTTATCATGTCCGGTTAGAACAATATTAGTTTCAACATTAAGGTTTTATTTCTTTGATTTGGTTTGAACTTATGTAAATCGTTTATAAGATCTTTTTGTTTTAATAGTTTGTTTGTTTGATTCTTGATTTTAAACCCGGATCTATTACGATATATATATTAGATTTTTAATAAAATTGGCAACTTTATTAATTTCTCTAATAAAGTCATTCAAGTTTTAGAAATCTAATCAAGTTTTATTTTTTTATAAGGAACAATTAAGGATCTGAGTTTATCTATGAATTCACTCTCGTTATGGACCATACAATCTAGTTAAACATATCGAACGAACCGCGTGAGCTTAGAGTAGTGAGTTGACTCTAATCAACGAACCACGCTTGATTAGACATTAGATAGAGTGGATGTCCGCACGGTGTGATGTCTAGTATCAATACAAGTCATTAATTAAAAACGATAATTGCACCGTAATCGTTAGTGATCGTAAGCCGAATCGTATCAAGAAATTATTTTAGCGTTGGAATTAGTTTTCATTTTTAAGTTTACTTCACAATTCAATTAAGGTTGTTAGTAATCCTTTTTCCTAATTAAAAACAACAAAAAATATCAAAACTTTATTTTTTTTGACAGAACCTTAATACAACTGCGTGGAATTTCCTTTACAATTTTGACACGTCCGTGTCAGCTTGCTAGAAAATTTTTACTTTTTGCAATTTGTTTTTAGTTGTAGTTTCTAATTAACCCCCCCCCCCTATCTTCCTTAACAATAACCAACCAAAGTAACTGTGCTAAAGCGTTTTTTTATTAAAATAATTAACCCGTATCCTTAAGGACACGAACTTACTTCTGCTCATACTATTCTTAGTGTGTGCATCGTAGGTTCATATTTACATATTTTATTTGCTAGATTCAACACCTAATACTTTCAGCTATCACAATCATAAAATTTAATAACTGAAATTTCATAATATCTATGTATAAACTTTAAAGTGCAAAAGTTTTTTGGTTAGCTTTAAAAAAACAATGGTTTGGTTATTTGGACACCCCATTATTTTAAATCAACATCCCAAAATTTTTATATGGGTAGTATAGTCCCATACGCGTCGTATAGTGTAGTCGTATAGCCTTATACGGGGCGTATAACCCCTCTAACAGCCCCCTGAATTTTTCTCGTAGTCAATGTCGAAATTTGTTATACGCGTCGTATAGCCCTATATGTTTCGTATAAGGGGGGTCGTATAGGGCTATATGGGGGGGGGTATAGCTCTCTGACACCCCCCTGAATTTTCCTCGTTTTCAGTGCATTCGACCCTATACGCCGCGTATGGACCCGTACGCGGCGTATAGGGGGGTGTCGATTTATATCGGTGGGTGTATAAATATTAGGACCCAAAAACAAATACTATCCCATTCATAATGTCACATCACAGTTACTAATTATATTATACTAGCCTAACGACCCGTGTGTTACACGGGTTGAAAAAGTTAATTCTTAAATAATTATAATTATAAATTGTTGGTTACTATAAAAAAACCATATAATATATAAATATGTGAATTAACAGGAAGGATTATTAAGCTTGTATTATATAAAAAAATGAAGATTAAATATATACGTGTAGAAATAAATTACATCACATAGTTAAATACGAAAAAAACAATATATGTTTACAAATCTCTAAAAATCTCTTTGTATACAACATTTGAAGTTATACTTGAAAGATTACCATTACCATCTAGTATAACTGTCTTTAGTTCATCTCGTCTTGTAACTTTTGA
The DNA here is from genome assembly GCA_025506505.1 of Flaveria sonorensis. Lineage (NCBI taxonomy): Eukaryota > Viridiplantae > Streptophyta > Magnoliopsida > Asterales > Asteraceae > Flaveria > Flaveria sonorensis. Next base: position 8,679,037 of record CM046429.1, read on the forward strand.
CAATGCGACATATAATTGTCCGTGTGTGAAAACAGGTTGTTTAAAAAACAAACCAACTCTTGATAATGATTGACCTTGACTCTTGTTTATGGTCATCGCAAAACACACAGTAAGGGGAAACTGCCTCCTTTGAAACTTAAATGGTAGTCTTTTGTCAATAGGTATTAAAGATATTCTAGGGATAAAAGTACGTTCTCCAATATTATTGCCAGATATAATCTCTGCTTCTATAACACGATTACCTAGTGATACCACTTGTACTCTGGTTCCATTACATAACCCACTTTTCTAATCAATGTTTCTGAGCAACATGACTGGAACACCAACCTTTAACACTAAGCTATGATTCGGCAAACCACCAAGCTTGATTCCATTAAGAACATCCGGAGAGTATAAGCTTTCTTTTATATTTGAATTCACCAATTTTGTTTGACATACAGTATTAGAACTTAAATATTCCCTCTCCTCTCCTGGAAAAAGTGAAAGCAGCCGATCATTTATTTCATGAACAACATCATTCTTTGGTGCGAGAATTGCCCTTTCATGAAAATAATTGATTTGTTTATAATTCTCTAAAATAGAAGGATATACAAAATTGATTGGCTCAAAAATTGGATCTATCGAATCTTTTATGAGAAGATCATCGGGTATGTCTATAATGGCTTCACCATCATTCATTCCACCAAAAAAGATCATATGTCGGACCTCTCATTCATCCCATTGGCCATGCTCTAAGCTTTAAAAAACTCTCCAAATTATACTCAGCCTTTATGAATTTCTTAGAAGGTCAAACTCATGTTTTATAATCATAATACAAATTCTCAAATTTCTATCTCTATGAAGTCACCTAAAGCTTATGTCCCTTATAAGCAGTAATTCATTTTCTTACCGTATTTAAGGCTTAATTTGATCCGGGTGACAAATCCTCTAAAATTATACTATCAAATTACCTCAAAACTTTATCCTGGCTAAAATTCCTCAAGAATATAACCTTGAATTCTGATGAATGCAACTGGCCTGTTCAACTATATAGAAACCGAGGTTCCTTATTGCATCTATATCAGCTTATTCCTTTTTAATTAAGCTTCAAACTCCTTATTCAAAATAGCTTAATCCAGTCACAAATAATTAGAGAAGCATTTTGAATAAGCAGTCCCAAACAACATGAAAAGAACTAAGTATTGTATCAAAACAGAATAAGCTATAGCAAGAGATGAATCCGTCTGCTTATGAAACAACCAAATTCAGATACTAATATTAAGCTATTACAAATGAAAAATATAATGGCATCATCCAATAAGGTTATGAAGAAAACAGTACACCTCCTGTGATCTTGTAATCTATGAAACCACAATATATCATGCCAAATTTCAATCCACTAATCAATCAATAATTCATAAATCTTCAATATTAAATTAAATCCCAATTCATCTTCTCAAATATAGTCTGTTTCGATCGATTAGTGGCGCATCTCAAAAATAAAAAACAAACCTATTAGATGACATTATATTAAATAGATATATAAGAATAAGAAATACAAGAGTTATATAGTTGAATTAAATTAAAGACCAAACTTTGAAGAACTAATAAATCACAGAACACTTATATCGCATCAGATATACGATTTAGAGAAGATGAAGAGTAATAGAAGATTACCTTAAGAACAATAGGCATGAGATGACCAAAATCGAAGTCCGAATACACACAGAAGAGGCTGCCGCCACCCTGCGGACGACTCTACGATTGAAATCGGCAACCGAATCCAGACAAAAGATGTTGCAGTAGGTCGGAGTAGTTGCAGAAGAGGATTTCGGTAACACCGGTGGATGGGTGGTGCAATGGTTGTGGCTTTCGTCACTTGCAAGGAGAGGGGGAGAAAGATGAATTAGGGTTTGTAGCCTGTGTGTTGATTAGGTTATGTGAAACCCAACTAAAAAATCGGGTCAATAAGAATCCGCGTTTTTTTTAACCAACTTGGTTGTAATGTAGAGAAACGGACACGTGACAATGGGTGCCTGGAATCATGTCAAGTGGAAACACCTACCTTAAAATCATGACCCATGGCTGAAACATTTTCTTTTATTATATATGAAGATGAAAATAATAATGTTTCATAACGGAGATGGTGGATTTACGTTACCTATGTTTGCCTTTTCAGGTCTTGCTTTCTCAGAGGAAAAACGGTCTTAAAAAGACGTCCATTTTTCCACTTCTTCCTCTCTCACACGATTTATTTGAGGACATTTGAAGATCAGATGCCTCTCCTTTTAACTCTCATTCACTTTATATAATATAATATAATATAATATAATATAATATAATATAATATAATATAATATAATATAATATAATATAATATAATATAATATAATATAATATAATATAATATAATATATAATATAATATAATATAATATAATATAATATAATATAATATAATATAATATAATATATAATATAATATAATATAATATAATATAATAATATAATATAATATAATATAATATAATATAATATAATATAATATAATATATAATATAATATTTTATAGTTTAATATATAAATTTTAATATTATCACAGGAAAAATCATATTATTAAATATTTTAATGAATGCCACCCTATCACCGTTGATAATCGATTATTTGAACACATAGACAATATCACTTTACTTTGCTATTCTAATTTAAGTTCTAATAATATTAATTATCAAGTTGTTTATTTATTATGCTATTGTACAATGAGCTTTGTGTATTTTTTGTGTATATCTTTGTTGTACCCTAGACTTTAAAATATGACTGATGGTGTTAAAAACCCTTCCAATAATCATGCTACCACCATGCTCTTGACCCACCTCGATACTCCAACTTACAGTTTTGACCAATATACATCATTTCTCTTTTCTTAACTTAACATACATGTCACAATAGATTTAACTTTTTTTACAAATATAAATATATTATTATATATACATTATATTTATATATATATATATATATATATATATATATATATATATATATATATATATATACACACACACACACAAATTATTGGTTATATATTATGAGTTGTATCATGTGTTTAATGTGTTATATTCATCTTTTATCTTATTTTTAATCTTTAACTTTTTTATTTTAATCTAATTTTTTTTACATCTTTTTGATTTAGCCCTAGCATCTTTTTACTTTCAACTTTGATACCCTATGCTTTTTGTATTTTAAATTTTTTTCATTTACGTTTTAGTCTAAATTTTAAGGGTTAACACGCCATAGCGTGCGTGCGTGGTTCAACATACTTAGGAAGTCTTTTTCTCGTTTAACGGCCCCTACGCAAGTCATAAATCCACTTACTTATTGTTTTACATGTTTTACATTTCGCCTACATGGTTCAACATTTTTACATTAACTTTTCGTTTGGTTTTATTATTTTTAAACGAGTTTTTTTGGTGTTGGTAGACACAAACGGTGGTATGTCATTGATGCTACTTGACATAGTTTTACTCCCTCGCTGCAACACTGGAGGCTTGATACTAGTAAAAAATATTTATTAAAACAAAATTTCTATAAATTTGGACAAATGTCCATTAATTATAGAGTTAATTACACGATTGGTCCCTGTGGTTTGCTCATATTGCAAGATTGGTCCCAACTTTTGAGAAATTACATTATTGGTCCCAACTGTTTACGAAACCATAACATAATTGATCTCTGACACTAACTTCTGTTAAGCTTCTAGGTTAAGTGGAGATGAAAAGACCAATATACCCCTTTATTAAAATAAATAATAAACTCAATATATTAATATATGTAGGACCCACTTTTTAAATTAATTAATTAATTAATTATATTGTATTGTATCGTATTGTATCGTATTATATTATATTGTATATGGATTTATTCATATGAAAATCATGTTTTTGGAAAAAACTATGAGAACTAAAACTCACCAATCAGATTTTTTAAAAATATATTAGTTTTAATAAAAACAATAAATATAAAAAGGATAATATGGTAAATTAATGAATTCAAATTTGTTAGTGGGCTTTGATTTGTAACTGTTTTCTCTTTCCTAGAAAACTATCGACCTGAAGTTGTATACCCTGCCCTGTTTTGTGATCAGAATCAATCAAATCCAAACATCATTAGCAGATTGTGAGTGCAACGAAATTGGCTCAATTACCTGCCTCATCATGGGTAACGATTACTGTTCCAACATTTTATTGCATTATCATCCAAGTTTAAGAAGCCGATTATATGAAAAGCAAAAAGTTTTTCGGATATGAATTATATGATAGTAGCGACTGAGGATTTTTTTAATGATGGTACAGATCAACAATCCGTGACATATCATATCGAACGTGTTTTATTTTCATATTTACAGATCGGGATGGGGGATTCAGGACAACATCAACGGGAATTTACGGGATGCAAGCAAATTCGGATGTGGAAAATGAAAACACAGGCAAGATGGTTCCAACGAGCAGTAAAGCTAACTCTAAGGATGTTGGGAATTTAGAAGCAGTTGAAGATGTTGGATATGATGGTAGACTAGGAAATGACCAGGATCTGAATTTCACATCCTCATATCAATGGTTATTGATGCTGGATTCTACATATCAGAATAAAGGGAAGGGAGTAATAACTGAGCCCATTGATGAAAGAGATTGCTCTTACGATATAGAGGGACTCACGGATAAAAGAATGTATGATGCAACTTTTGAGACATTGTCTAACTGGGATGACACAGGTATTCTTGTTCATGACAATTAAAATTGCCTCAACAGATAATATGGAGAAAAAATATAGTTTTACATCACATGAAAAAAGAATGGTTGGGATAGAAAATACAAATCTAAAAATTTAGGAGATGTTATGATGGGTTATGGGTGTTGGAAAGGAAATGTAATAGGAACAGGAAAATCCAGCCTCTGTTAAATTGGTACAAAGAACTACAACATGATGGACTGCTGACCGAATAGATTAAATATGGACTGAAAACTATCATTAAATAAAAGAGCTGATGAAAAATATGCATATATACATAAAAACCAAAAGGGAATTTTGCATTAGTAACTCACACAATCTATGATTATGGGGAGTGCAAAATCATAATTTGACATAACCAAAAAATGAACTCACATTACATTTGCTTCACTCTTTTTTTATTTTTTCAACAATTTATTAAATGACTAGAAATTAACAAATTGGGGATTAGTGAATAGCAAATACAGAAAAAACGAAAAAAGTAGAATTGTTACAATTTACTACTTCTGGTTTGATGATATATTTTTTCTACTAGCAATACTAAAATGATGATGCGACGTCTAACATGATATGAATACTAAATTCTTTGTCATAGAGGGTCAGTAGGCTTATGAAGAGGGCGATACAAAAACAATTCACTCACCAAATGGATCGACATATTGGATCCCTATAGTACCACAAGAACTTAAGCCCGTTGTTGGTGTTATTTACTCTTCTTTTGAGGAAGCTAAGAAGATGCATGATTGCTATTTAGATAATGCTGGTTTTTCAGCTAGAAGGGGAATGGTGAAACGAAAGAAAGAAGAGTTGTATAAATATATTACTATATATACATTATATTTTTATATATATATATATACACACACAAATTATTGGTTATATATTATGAGTTGTATCATGTGTTTATTGTGTTATATTCATCTTTTATCTTATTTTTAATCTTTAATTTTTTGTTTTAATCTAATTTTTTTACATCTTTTTGATTTAGCCCTAGCATCTTTTTACTTTCAACTTTGATACTCTATGCTTTTTGTATTTTAAATTTTTTCATTTACGTTTTATTCTGAATTTTAAGAGTTAACACGCCACAGCGTGCGTGCATGGTTCAACATACTTAGGAAGTCTTTTTCTCGTTTAACGGCCCCTACGCAAGTCATAAATCCACTTACTTATTGTTTTACATGTTTTACATTTCGCCTACATGCTTCAACAATTTTACATTAACTTTTCGTTCGGTTTTATTATTTTTAAACGAGTTTTTTTGGTGTTGGTAGACACAAACGGTGGTATGTCATTGATGCTACTTGACATAGTTTTACTCCCTCTGTAACATCCCGAGCGTTTAGGTCATATGTAATAGTTAAAATAAAAGAAATATGAACTTTACATTTTGTATATTGTTAAACGAGTAACTAATGAGTGAAATGATTATTTTAAATTTAAATTTTTAGACGAGTTTTAGTGTCATAAGAGACCGTTTAAATATATATAAATATAATAATATATTATATTTAATCGTGCTCTGTTTTTAACGAAACTTAGGTGGACTCGTAGAAAAAAATAAGCTCGTTCCAACGACATATTCACAATTTTATAGACCCTTATATTTTAGAAGTTATAAGAGAAAAACAAGTTAAGCAGCTGAATTAATTATAATAATATAATAATAATACAATATTTTAATTCATAAGAAATTTGAACGCAAGGAAGCTGCTCAAATTGTGATCTCACATCGACCAGAAGAAAAAAAAAGCCTTCAGAAGCCATTATAAATAGAAACCTTAAGGTTGAGTTTAGATTATAAGTTTTCTTGAAAAAGCTCTATTATAAAGAGAATTCCAGGTAATCGATACCCCATTGAGTATTGTTATTAGTCGTTTTTGGAGCTCGGGTAGGAGCGCGAGTAGGGAGACTCTACATCAGATTGCCGTAGATAGTTTTAAGGTATGTTCTCGTTTAAGTTTATGTCAAGTTCATTATTGTTTATTTTAGATTATTATTAGTATTAGAAGTGGTTTTAGTATTATTAGTATTATTATTTTTAGGTGCTAGGGTTATTGTTAGGAGTGGCTATTGGGTAGCATAGCCTTAGTTAGGTATGGACTGATCACCCATGCTTAAATAAGGTAGCGTAAACTAATATCCAATCATTACAATAACCAGTTAGTTGTACCATTACCTAACCTAGGATTACTTGAACTGTATCAAGACTTAAAGATATTACCAGATTGTATTAGGAAAGGTTATCAACTGTTGGACAACTTCTAAACCGGTGAGTTCCTCTGAACTGTTTTCTTAAAATGGGATGTGATGTTCTGATAACTGGTAATAATTGAAGAATTGACCATCAATAGCATCTGTGATATGTGGCAATGCTTGATAGGATGCTTGAGGGCTGCTTGTATGATTCTGCTTTAGCCAGTGGAGTTTGCATACATAGCCTGGTTATGTGAATTTATACTGTGCTTACTCTATTCCTATCTGTTTGCCATGGTTGTATTTGCTTGATGCAATAGTCAATATTAATATGTTTTGAATTTTAAAGAATGTTATGTTCATGAACTCACAAGCTTTATGCTGAGTCCCAAATGTTTTTATTTTATGGACATATATCCTAGGTTCCAGGTGATTACAGGAATAAGAGATTATGGACTAAGTTTATGAGGAGATAAAAGACTAAAGTGTTGCCGAAGATTTTGAATCCCTTCTATAGTTAAACTGATGTAATTTTAGTATTGTATTAGAAGACAGATGTATAATACGTTATAATTTATAATTTGACTTCCGCTATGTATGCTCTGATTACTGTGTGTTCTGTATATCCGATGCGTAACGCTCCCCAGGGTGTGCCTTGGGAGGTGGGCGTTACACCCTCGCTGCAACGCTGGAGGCTTGATACTAGTAAAAAATATTTATTAAAACAAAATTTCTATAAATTTGGACAAATGTCAATTAATTATAGAGTTATTTACACGATTGGTGCATGTGGTTTGCTCATATTGCAAGATTGGTCCCAACTTTTGAGAAATTACATTATTGGTCCCAACTGTTTACGAAACCATAACATAATTGATCCCTGACATTAATTTCTGTTAAGTTTCTAGGTTAAGTGGAGGTGAAAAGACCAATATACCCCTTTATTAAAATAAATAATAAACTCTATATATTAATATATGTAGGACCCACTTTTTAAATTAATTAATTAATTATATCGTATTGTATCGTATTGTATTATATTATATTATATATGGATTTATTCATATGAAAATCATGTTTTTGGAAAAAACTATGAGAACTAAAACTCACCAATCAGATTTTTTAAAAATATATTAGTTTTAATAAAAACAATAAATATAAAAAGGATAATATGGTAAATTAATGAATTCAAATTTGTTAGTGGGCTTTGATTTGTAACTGTTTCCTCTTTCCTAGAAAACTATCAACCTGAAGTTGTATACGCTGCCCTGTTTTGCGATCAGAATCAATCAAATCCAAACATCATTAGCAGATTGTGAGTGCAACGAAATTGGCTCAATTACCTGACTCATCATGGGTAACGATTACTGTTCCAACATTTTATTGCATTATCATCCAAGTTTAAGAAGCCGATTATATGAAAAGCAAAAAAAATTTTGGATATGAATTATATGATAGTTGTGACTGAGGATTTTTTTAATGATGGTACAGATCAACAATCCGTGACATATCATATCGAACGTGTTTTATTTTCATATTTATAGATCGGGATGGGGGATTCAGGACAACATCAACAGGAATTTACGGGATGCAAGCAAATTCAGATATGGAAAATGAAAACACAGGCAAGATGGTTCCAACAAGCAGCAAAGCTAACTCTAAGGATGTTGGGAATTCAGAAGCAGTTGAAGATGTTGGATATGATGGTAGACTAGGAAATGACCAGGATCTGAATTTGACATCTTCATATCAACGGTTATTGATGCTGGATTCTACATATCAGAATAAAGGGAAGGGAGTACTGACTAAGCCCTTTTATGAAGGAGATTGCTCTTACGATATGGAGGGACTCACGGATAAAAGAATGTATGATGCAAATTTTGAGACATTTTCTAACTGGGATGACACATGTATTCTTGTTCATGACAATTAAAATTGCCTCAACAGATAATATGGAGAAAAAATATAGTTTTACATCACATGAAAAAAGAATGGTTGGGATAGAAAATACAAATCTAAAAATTTAGGAGATGTTATGATGGGTTATGGGTATTGGAAAGGAAATGTAATAGGAACAGGAAAATCCAGCCTCTGTTAAATTGGTACAAAGAACTACAACATGATGGACTGTTGACCGAATAGATTAAATATGGACTGAAAACTATCATTAAATAAAAGAGCTGATGAAAAATATGCATATATGCATAAAAACCAAAAGGGAATTTTGCATTAATAACTCACACAATCTATGATTATGGGGAGTGCAAAATCATAATTTGACATAACCAAAAACTGAACTCACATTACATTTGCTTCACTCTTTTTTTATTTTTTCAACAATTTATTAAATGACTAGAAATTAACAAATTGGGGATTAGTGAATAGCAATTACAGAAAAAACAAAAGAAGTAGAATTGTTACAATTTACTACTTCTGGTTTGATGATATATTTTTTCAACTAGCAATACTAAAATGATGATGCGACGTCTAACATGATATGAATACTAAATTCTTTTTCATAGAGGATCAGTAGGCTTATGAAGAGGGCGATACAAAAATAATTCACTCACCAAATGGATCGACATATTGGATCCCTATAGTACCACAAGAACTTAAGCCCGTTGTTGGTGTTATTTACTCTTCTTTTGAGGAAGCTAAGAAGATGTATGATTGCTATTTAGATAATGCTGGTTTTTCAACTAGAAGGGGAACAGTGAAATGAAAGAAAGAAGAGATCGCCCATCGTTACCTAGTATGCAATAAATATGGAAAGTCAAAGACAGTTCCATATGATACTCTGGAACAAAAACAAGGAGGATGTCCCAAATGGATGAGTAACTTTAAAATTACAAATTGCCAAGCAAGTGTGAAGTTTAAAGTCATGCCTGGAATAAAAAAATAGTGTTTGTATAAGTTTATAGAGGCACATAATCATGACCTATTAGAAGATGATAAAAAGTACTTTAGTAAAGCTAGAAGAAAACTGTAATACGCTGATAAAAGGTATATCCTTAGACTGTCAACTTCTAATATAGGACCAAGTATTGCTTATAGACTTAGAACGTTGTCTAGTGGTGGTCATAGCCAGGTGCATGGAAATATGGAAGATTTCAGAAACTTTAGGAGAGATATGAATGTTTACATTAGGTCAAGAGATGCACAAATGCTGATAGACAGAATGGCAAAGAAAGAAAAATCACCCAAACATTTATTGTTAGATTATTTATTTGAAATTCTTAAATGATGAAATTGCAAAAGCCAATTATGAAGCATTTGGAGATGTACTTGCATTTGATGCAACGTATCGTATGAACAGGTACCACTATTATCATTCATACATTTATTGTTAGATTATTTATTTGAAATTCTTAAATGATGAATGTTGAATTGGTTGGGCATGAAGGTATAAGATGGTGTTTGTACCATTCATAGGAGTTGATCACCACACAAAAAGCATTACATTTGGAGGAGCTTTGATTAAGAGGGATAACATTGAGTCATACCAATGGATTTTGGAAGCGTTCAAATATGCACATGGCAAGCAACCAATGATGGTTCTTACTGATCAAGATCCGGCGGTGAAGAGGCAGTCCTACCAGAATCATCTCACTGTTTGTGCATGTGGCACGTAATGGACAAGTTGCCAATTAAGGTAACTAATATTGGTATTACCTTATGTATATGGTTTACTGGCACATTAATATTTTCTTAATATGAAATTATATACGAATATATTTTGCAACATCAATAGATTTCCGGAGATATTTTGGCAAATATGGATCTTAGAAAGTGTATCAATAAACTAGTTTGGAACACGAATTTCACACCATCTCAATTTGATGCAGGCTGGATAAAGATAGTGGATGATTTCAAGTTGCATGACAACAAGTGGTTGCAAGATATGTTTGATATAAGAGAACGGTGGATTCCGGGATTTTTCAGGGATCTCCCCATGTGTTGTTTGATGAAAACAACATCAAAATCAGAGAGTGCAAACACTTATTTTAGGAGATATGCTAATCCAAAAAACACCTTTCTACAATTCATGGTTAGTTTTGAGGCTGCTATGGATGACCAACGATACAACCAGAAAAAACTTGATCATGCGACAAAGGATAGCACACCTTCTTTTAAGACAAACCTAAAATTGGAGCGATATGCGGCTAAGGTATATACACGTGAAGTATTTTTAGAAGTCAGAAAGAAAATTTGGAAGGGTGACGCGTCGTGTGCTATTAACAAATTCACCACCGAAGATGGTAATGATCTATTCATAGTTATACATAAGGACAAGATATTGAATTCAATGGAGGATTTTAAGGTAGTCATAAAAATGTACCTTATATTTATTATTCCAATAATATGACAATACATTATACCGCCATTGTAAAACTTAATGGAAAACTTTTTATGACGTTGAACAAGTTACTATAAATAGCAAGGCCCAAGAGATGGACTGCTCCTGTCTAAATTTTAGAAGGATTGGGTACTTGTGCAGACACGTATTTTATGTGTTAAAGTATCTGGATGTTGATAACATACCACATCGATATGTTTCACGCTACAAAGATTTAAAATATTTATATAAAAACTTACAATTTAAAGGGTGCAAACAATAAATTAAAACCAAAATCCAGGTTTAGAAATAGACTTACATATTTAACAGTAGTGTCTGTGTCGTTCTTAATAAGCGTGAAAATGCTCCCATAACGGTTCTCAACCAGAGAGTCGATAGATCCATCTGGGAATTCAGCCTTAGAACTATCGGGAGATATGTTATCAATCACAATAAGAGATGGGCTCAAGAGGTCAAAACATATAAGGTAAAAGTGGTTAACATCATGGACAGGGAAGAATACAAAATCATATTTCAAAAGGTTTAGCTTCTCAACATTGGTGTCAAGAATCCGTATCATGTTTTTCCTGAATACTTCTAACTTTGCATCAGCAGACATCTTCCCCTCCTGGAGCATTCCTTGGGTCTACATCAGAACTAATTTTCAGTATTTATGAGAATTAACAGATGCAAATATTACAAAAAAATTTAACCGACACTTACTATTACATCCGTCATGCAGAACAGGATGTGGGGGGATTCAGCAGATCTATATGACTCCTCGTGGTTCAACACAACAGCCCAACAATCAATAACACCATTAAACAGCCACGTATCAGGCTCCAGCGACTCAAAACATTCAAAATCTGTTGCATAACCTTCGTTGTACCAAAAATGATTTTACTACAAAAAGAAAGGAACGCAGAATTATCAAACCCTTAGCGAATACGCATGACTTAAACCAGACCCGGAACTTATACCATAAACACACACATTGTTATTCAAAATAAAATTTAATCGTCTATTTAATAAGCCGAATGTACAATTTCAACTTTATAATTCGATTCAACGGTTACCTATTGGGGTATGGTAACGACCATAAATAAACTATGAGAATAAATGCATATATGTAAGTTGGCATGCATAAGGTACACAACAAGTACAAATAAATAAATAAGAAACTAAGCTATTTAAGACATAAAGTACAAAGAAAAGAAATTAGCTTACTTGTGCGAATCAGCCGGCCAAACAGAAATCGCCAAATCTTCTCCTCAAAAGTCATTGTTCTTTGTGACAAGTCAACAATAAGATTGACATAAGGAGATTTGGCAACGACTGCCTTTGTGATTTTCCTTTTTTGACGAACCAAAGGTGATTTGGATTTCATTTCCTTGAGCCGGTTGGCTAAGGTGTCACACCCTCAAAATCCGCGTGCGGGGTTTTACCGCGAGGCGCGTGACATACCAGGATCTCAGTCATTAGTTACCAAGAACGACTCTATATGATTAATAAACAAAACCAGAGTTAACGTTTAAAATACTGCGGAAGTCTTTTTTAAACCAGAAAACTCAAAACAAGTAGTATGTAAAGAGAATGCGCAAAACATACGCGCCCCAAACACAATTGTTTAATATGAAAATAATCCCAAATTTGTAAACAAGGCAAATGTAGACAACTCAACAATGCTGACGTGCTTGCTCCTAGGCAACTGGCAACCTTAACCTGAGAATAGCATACTAAACAAGTCAACACATGGTTGGTGAGTTCAAGAGTTTGCGTTAATAGGTAAACCGATAAACAGTTTTCAAATCATAAGTATTGTATTGCAATAGATAGCTAGTCTATTAACATAAAAATATTAATCATAGTGATTTCACGATTGAAGCTGACTGTGATAGTTTGTGCCTCCCATCACGACTTACCAGGTCGTGACGAATATATGTTAGGACAAAATTGCACCCGTATGACCTCGAGTCACACAGGTGGGGATCGTCAGACCCAGTAGTACTACCCAAAATTTCCCCGCTGGTCAATATTAACAATCCAAAAGTGTGAGGACTTTCCATGGTAAACAGCACTATATCAATATTATACACACTCATATATAAAAGCGTTTGTGATCAACAGTATGCTATCTCCCCCAAAAGAGATTATGTAAAATGAGTGGGGCAAGAACTCACCTGATGCGCGCAAGAATTAACTTAGAGCTTAACTTGAAAGGAAGAGGGGAAAGACAACCTTCAAAGGTCACCTAGAACACATGAGTACATAAGTACGTGTACACAGAATCAATATGAAACCCTAAGTGCTTTACAACCCAAAGAACTCAAGGTTTTAGAAAGACAAGACACATTTGACCCAGTTGACCCGTTTGACCCGTTGGTGACATTATAGGTGATAATTCGTTAATACTAACACAACAGCATATCATACATGATCAACATACAACTTGATTACATATAGCACTTCATTAACCACATGTACTACCTAGATCATCATACAACTAGATATCATACAAGTCATGCGAATCTCAACTATTATCTTGCTCATAACATCTAAAATGTTCATTCTTAATCTATCATCAATCCACAAAAGTCCTAGCTTACCTATATTACTCATACCATGATTTTTCCACAAACAGGCCAAAACAGGTAACAAACCAAATCAACATTCATATAACCTAAACAACACATTTAATCACCTTAAAAATCATCCATGAACACACTAGCATGGTCCTACTGTCCCAAACATACCCAAATCATCACATTTAAGAGATTTCACAATTAAAGTTTCCCTTTTGGGAAAGTTCATCCCAAATTCATCAAACTCACACTACATTCATGAACTCATCAATTATATACCAATTCAAGTCCATGACAACAACTAAACATGATCAACAACACCTAATCATCATGATTCATCAACATTCAACACCAAAAGTTACTATTTTTAGCAATGTATGAACTACAACATGCATTCTTGAATTCCTAACATTCATATCAACCATCTAGCATCTAATCATCATCACAAACACATCCATAACCTTCATACATCATCAAATCATCAATTCATGCAAAATAAAGTTACTATTCTTAGTAACCTATGAACCATGAATCAAAATCGAAGCTTTCTTGCATGATCGACGTTAACTAGCATCTATACAATCCAACTAACATAATAGCATCAACAAACAACCAACAACTAACTTCCAATTCAGATTTTCGAATTAGGGTTTCGGCCCTAATGTAAATTCCATAAGAACTTGTAAAAATCCAACCTTTATTGCATACTTGACGTTAATTAACATGTAATCTACCTAACAAACACATTAACAACAACAAACAAGCATCAATCGACCATCAATTGCAGATTTCGCATGGAACATTTGGCCAACATGAAGAATCATCAAAAACATATAAAAATCTAACCTTTAAATGTGTAATAGTTTGCAATTGAAGGTTCTAACTTGTTGTATGCCTTGAAATCGATCCAAATTCGAATGTGAATGCTTGTTCTTGGCTGAATTCGTGATGGTGAGGGTGTGGGAATGAGGGTCAAGGCCGAATGGGTGGGATTAGGGTTGGGTTTTGTGTTTTGTTTAATTATTTAGCAATAATTACCCTTTTAACCCTCATAGTTTGTATTTTATAAAGATTTGGCTTTTAAATACTCTTTTTAAAATGTTTTTAACTAGAATAATAAACATGTAAACTAGTAGTAACAATTATATGTATTATCTTTACAAGCTACAAAATTTACAAAGTAATTACACACGTTTCCACGTTACGCGATAAAATTCACAATTAATATTTAAATCACATAATCACAACCAATAATCAACATAGAAATTATTGTTTAACATTATTAATTATTATTCAGTCACCAACGTTCAACGACAACTAGTGTGTGTTCCCGACACGTGTATGCAAGACTCAACGGAACTAACGAAGTTTGGTAACGGAAAATTACCGGATGTCACATAAGGGAACATTGTCTAATTCATTTACATCATGTGTTGCTGCAACATCGTCAAATAATTGGGATAGACCCAAGCTGAATGATGGATAATCCATTTGGGAGCTACCTATTTTATCCTCTTTCTTTTTCTCTATTTTATCCATTTGGTCAATAATTTGAGCAGTAACCACAGGATCAGACCAGAAAGCTTCATCTGAGGATGTCTCGTTTACCATTTTTCCTTGTTCTTTATTACAATTCTTCGCCTGATGAGTATCCTTTTGAGGGGTTTTGGATGACAAGTTATCTATTGGATCAGGGACTTGAGCTGGTTTGATAAGATCACCTTCTGATGTAACAAATATGAAAAGATCTTTGAACTTTTGTTCATACTCCAGCCAATCCTCATCTCCTAGGAAATCTATAATTGCATCTCTCAATGTACCACCATATCATGCCCTATATGCTACCATCCTCTTAAGGTACGTGTCCAAGGTGTCCTTGTACTGTTGCATAATCAAAAATATAGGAATTAACATCAAATGAAATGTGACTCGTAATATGTGCATTAATGCATCATTACTATCTACCTTACACATGCTACATATAAAGAGATCATAGATGCATATTGAAATACAATATATATGATAAAATCCTGTGATAAAAGATCGGATATAATGCGATACCAATTTATCAGATGATAAAAACTACCGAGTCTACCACACCATAAAAAATAGTTAGGAAATTAGATATAGTAGAAGACTATATTTAGCGTTACAATCCACCAAACCCACGTATCCTATCCATTTATCTTAACGGAAAATAAAACATGTAACACTACAACCAGTACAACATCAGGGCATAGAATTGAATAAAAAATGAAACTTCAAGTATAATCAAACATCTGAATAATAAAATAATAGAATGATATGATATGGCACTTTAGTTATACGATAAGGGCGGCATTTTAACTTAAAATCCCAAGACATAAACTTAATAAAATCTTCGTATGATAATATACAATTATTATGGTACTTGCATTAGACATTGATACCTGTTTAGATATGGTATGGCCTTCTCCCCTACCATCAACCAACCTCCCCCTTCCAAACCCTCCGTTTCTGATCTCAACTTCTTCACGAACCAGATCTTAACTTAAGGCTCTTTAAAAGCTTCATGTTGATGAGACCAGATTTCATGCACTCAATCTTAGTTATGCAAAACAACATAATCATATCGAGCTGGAATTGACGGTCGACGGTTCTATTTCTAAAAAGATGTTCCATAATATCGTTCACGGTTAGGTTGTTACGGCCATAAGTTTTGATCCATTCCTCAATAACATCATACGACGATTCGGGTTCTTCAGCGGCAGTAATGTCTCTACCTCCCAATGGTAACCCAATAACATCATGAATGGTATTGACGGTGAGTGGAATTTGGCCATGAGGAAGACGAATCGACATCGATACAGGATCAAAAGCTTCAACTACAAAATATGAAAGCCTAGCCGAAATCCCATCCATGTTAAAATACCTCAAACGCTTAAAACTGATCTCATATAGTCTATCCTCTTGAAAAGGGCTGATGTTCTTAACAGCTTGACAAAGCGGCCGTGGACTCGTACGTACATGAAGGGAAAGCAGTTTTTTGGAACCAACCTTTGGTTTCTTCGGGATTGTAGAAATCTTAACACCCTTCACTTTTTTCGAATGACTACCTTTGCCCCTTACAGAGTGATTATTACTCTTATTACTGCCCTCACCACCCAAACATCCTTTACCTGTTTTGGAATTAGGTAAATCTTCAAAAAAACAATGAAGCAGAGATTATTACTAATAAATTTACAAATAAATCAAACATCAACATAATAAAATAGGACAATCTTTAAGAATTTTACATACAAACATAATCTTCATGATAATCAGATTATTTTTCAAACAACATCAGTAACAATCGTAATTATAGATGGGAGAAACTATAAAGAAGCAGGACATAATCTATGTTATGAACACATTCATTCCTCTTGAAAAATCAGAAAAAAATAATATATGCATAAATGTACATTTACAAAGTAACACCAGGAACCCAAGCTAAAACGAACACTTAAAAGACACTTCTAATTTGTCATCATCTTTGACATCAACTTTGACATCAACTTTGACATCCCAATATAGTAAACAATAAATATCAGATAAAATACTCAAATGAAATTAATAATTGAATAATGATAAATATACACAGTCTATAACTTAAACAAAACCAGAAAATATAAAGATTGCCCATAAAGTATATAGATTACACGTGCATTTAACTAACAATATAATCATGTAAACATTATTTATTCAGTTAAAATAAAACTAAGGAGATATACAAAACAATCAAAATCAAATAGGAAAAAAATAGATACCTCTTTGGCAGGCACCTTTCTCTTCCTCTTTTTAACATCAATGCCTTTCTTCTTACTTGAATCAGATAATGACAATACCTCATGTGCTTGAACTTCATCATAAGCCCTCTTTGGGAGAACCTCTTTGGCTACATTGACATAATATTTAAATATGAGAAACAATGAGGATTTTATGATACAAACATGGTGTTCAAGATCACTATATTATTTTTTAAACATCCTCAAATAAGAAACATAACAAAACATGAAATATACAAAAAATAAGAAAATAAGAAGGACATAATTTGTGACAGTCAAACATGCAATGCTCTTGGAAAAACATTATAATTTGATATATGCTTGGATACACATTTACTAAGGAATATCGTGAACCCAAGCTGAACCATGCCCTTAAAACAAAGAGTTTATTTAACATCAACCGGTGATGCACTGGCCCCTTCTACCAAACCATACTAAACCCATTGACTTAGACACTCTAATATACTAAACAATTAATATCATATAAAAACTCATTTCTGAACAATGAAGTTATGTACCTAAAAAGATACACACTTGCTAACTTAAAACATAAGCTAAGAATTCATAACATGCCCATGAATAATATAGATTACACAAGCACTTAACTAAACATATAACCCAATAAACATTATATATTCAAAGAAGTTAATACCAATCAGACCTTCCAAACAATTATAATAAAATACCTGAAAATTGGCTACCTGGATTATCAGGCATCTTCCTTTTTCTCTTGTTAACATTAACAATCTTTTTTTTAGTAGAATCAGATAGTGTCATGATCTCAGGAGCTTGGCTTTCATGGTTAGCCCCCTTTCATAGAACCTCTTTGGCTAAATTGATATTGTAAAAAAATAAATAATAATTACAACAATATAAGTTGTATGAATCAGATGCAACATCAAGAGTATATTACCAATCATTGACTTCGTATAACGTCTTGTATTAGTATTATCCGAAATTATTATAGGAGATGATAGAATGGGGCCTGATTGAAAAACATTATAATAAGAAAAGATTAAATACTAAATTGAACAGATATCCTATAAATTATATCTGTGAAAACAGAATCTGGGTAATCATGTATAAGCTCATAAAATTTTACCTTGAATGATAAAGGGAGAGACTAATTCCCTTAAATGATATGGAGCATATGGTTTACTCCTATAATAGATTGACAATTGATAATTGTATCATCCGGCACAAAACTGTGTAAAATCATGAGACTATGCTAAAATATCATACTAGGGTACAAAACATTATTATAAGAATAAAATTGATACAAAAAAGGAAAGAATAAATCAAGCCCTACTATAATCTAATAACCGAAATAGAAATGCAATATAATATATGAAACAAGTGCTCGGGCATTCGTGTTGAATGAGATTAGATTGAGAAATAATAACCTGAGGGTGCATCCGAGGCTCTTCTTAATTTGGATATATCTTTAGAACGCTGATTACTTAACTCAGGAGAAGATACAGGCTCATGAGGATGTTCTTCATGTTGCTTAATCTTTCCCAACACCTCTTCAGCTGTGTTATAAATGTTTAATATAATTTAGAGCTATACATCTATAGTATACTGTATGTTTATCTCTTCGGATAAAATGGAGAAATTACCGATCATTTTTTTGTTGTATCGTTTAGGTTGAGATGAATCTGGAATAATAATCGAAGCTGGATCAGGGCACCCTTTTTTTGAACAGTGTTAGATAACAAAATGTTAGGGAATAATAAATCCTTATTGAACGAAACTATAATGAATATCATTATAAGCTTTGAAAAAGAAATACAAATAACATATTAATGGAGGATGAGGAGCTTGATGACCTTTTTGGGCAGGACTAGCATCATGAACATGCCCAATGGAACCTTTTGAATTATCAGAGATAATTCTCGGACTATTTGAATCTCCACTTGGTGTCTTGCTTAGGGCTCTTACTTTGGAAGCAATCCTAGCGCTTTTGCGATCTGGTGAATAAAATAAAAGGGACATGTTAAAGTCATCAAACATAAAGAGATTATATGGGGGATTAAAAAACTAAATTACCTACGCTCATGATTCCATCTAAAACAACTTCTCCTTCCAAGAATATATTGATATATTGCTTCAAATAGGTCAATAAACTTAGATCAGATAAAATAAGTTGCATATATTTATCCAATTAAATGAACAAGAGGATTAGGAGACATCAAACAACAAAATGATCAAACAAGACAGATACTGATCATCGTGTATCAAAAAACAATCACTACTATGTTTAGGATAGAGTGAAATACAGAAAATGCCTAAAACTAAATATATAATATTAAATAAGAAGTTATGTAATACGATCGTCAAGTTTCCCACCAAAATTAGTAGTCTGTGTAAGAAATCTAATACGAACAACCAACCTTCATTGTGCATAGATGAACAAAGAAGTAACAAGGCTATAAAAGGGGGCTGAAAAACATTGGATTACACTGGACCTAACTTCATATTAAAGGACTAAATAGATATAAATGACAAGGCAGACAAGATAACAATGATGACATTATCACCATTATAGGTTGATAGCTACGTTACTGTTTAATGAGTACAAGCTATCAAAAAATGATAAACTAAAAACAAACATGGATATTTATAAATTAAACTTTGACACCCAGGACACCATTAACAAAACATTGTAAAAGCCAAGGGAAAAAACAATTTATACTCATACATCTGCTCATTTCTGACATCAACATACAAACCAACTGCATACTACAACCAAACCCCACTTTTTTGAAAGGCTTTTAAGTAAAACTCAATTCACCAATTAAAATTTTAAATCTTCTTACACGACAAGTAAATGGACAATAATTATTAAAGCAAGGATGACCATGAGCAGTTGCATAAATGTTTAAATTCTATGATATCAGGGGAATAACTTCTAACAATCATATAGATTCAATGCTATTATGAAATACGACATAATTTTTAAGACAAAGAACAATAAAACCGAAGCAATTACGGATACAAATTCGATAATTTCTTCGGGGGCTAATACACTATATGTGCTAGATTTCATAAGAACATTCACAAAAATTGATATTTGGGAGGCAAAGCTAGTTACATACCTCGAACTAAGTTGAAGAAACGATTCAGTGGCTTCATTGACGATGAAGTGATTTGATTCTGACAATGGGGGTTTTATAGCATGAAATACTTCTAATCTTCAAGGAAAATTAGGTTGTTTATGTGTCGGATTGGGTCGTAACTCTGAAAATCTTCAATGCAGCAACAGATTGTGATTGATTTTGGCATACAGATTGGTTCGATTGTTGAATGCGAGTATCAATTAAGGAGATGGGTTTGGGATTACTTTCAAATTTTTGATTCCCGAGAGTATCTCGTAGGCGGTTAATGAAGGGGGTGAGGGAAAATACCATTACTGTCCTAGGTATATAATCTTTCACCTATTTTAATAAAGGGTAAATTATGGAATTACCCTTTAAATCTCAGCCATTGAATCTATAGATCTAAGGCTACCATTTGTTCCTTTGGTTTTTTCCTAAAATTGCTTTTCACTACAATATCTATATATATATATATATATATATATATATATATATATATATATATATATATATATATATATATATATAGAGTGGTTTTCAAATGAAAACCAAAATTTTATAAAAAACCAAAAGAACCAACAACAACCAATCATATTTTTTTATAATTATTATAAGATTTTTATTTAAATATTTATCCAAAGGGGCAAGAATGTAATTTAATATTTTCAAATGAAGTTAGTGGGGTAATATACAACCGTTCCCTCCCTTCTATAACAACATGTGATTCTTTAGCCATCGATCTTTCTTATTTCATCATGGAGTTAAAAGAAATCGATCTGGAATGACCAATTGATTTAATTGATCCCACGATTTACACTAAAAAATAAAGATTGTTGTTCCAATTTCGTTTGACTGATGCTTGCTATTTTTCGCCTATCTTTGGTAGGTAACTTACTCCATTCAATGTCCTTCGTTTTTCTTTTCGTCTATAACTTATTGTAATGTTTTGATGGTATTGCTTGCAGATGAAAGAAGTCATGACCCATACAAAAGCAATGTGTAGTTGAATTTCATAATGCTTGTGTTGCTAAAACTGTTTTGAACAACAAGAAGGCTACATCAGCATTGAAAGAGGTTGCTTGTATTGATTCAAAATCAATATGTTGCGAATGAGAGTTTTATGGGATAAGGGAGGATGCTAATTACATAAAGTATACAAACTGCCATAGTTGACCATTGAATGCTTTTAGCTTATAAAATTTAAGTACTTAAGAGTGGATGATGGTGTGCAATCAAGGGCTGCTAATTAATATGTAGGTTCTTAGTGAAATTGGATGCATTGAAAAAAAGGTTTTAAATATTTTGGGTTTGATGAAACAAGAAGGCAAAAGATGATTTAAGAAGTAAAAATTTGATGGGAAAAGAAAGAGACATGGAAGCAAATAAAGGTGAAGAGGAATCTAAATTATTCTTCATTAGTGTTATTAATATGTACCAATTCAAAATGCAATGATGTATTTTTTTACAGGTAATTTCTATCATTTTGGGTATTTTATTGCTTTATAGAATGATAATGGTTGTAATAATGGAGTTGCTAGTTGATTAAAACAATAGCGTTTGAATATTGTACATATTGTTATGAGGTTAAACTTGAATATGAATCCATACAAAGAGGCAACAGTTACATTCGCCTATTTAGTAGCAAGAATCATCTATTAAATATTTGTTACTCATCAAGTCTTTTCATATAAACACTTGTTTATATGGTGTGCATTATGATATGTGTAATCTAACGAAACCTATTCCTAAGCTTCTAAAGGGTTTAAAACTTTTAGGTGATGAACTATTTTACCACTTCCATGAGATATACCATTTTGAGATGATGTATGGACACATACATTGCTGTAAAAATACTTTTTTTGATATAGGCACATTATTTTAAAAGGTACATATGTGTTCCTATTTTAAATGCCTACATATACACATATGCATATGCATATATGCACGTATGCATCTATCTTCTGTATATATAAGTGAGTTAAAACTTTCAACATATACCTAATTTTAAATACTTTATATATAAATATGCATTCTATGTAAATGGAAATGCACATATGCATTCTATGTAAATGGAAATGCCCATATGCATTCTATGTAATTGCATTTATGCATTGTATGTCTTTAACGAAATTAATGAATCAAATAAGTTTTTTAAAGGTAAATTTGTTTTAATCAAAATATGCAGTTTGATAATACATAAACAAAAAATAAGTATTTTACTACTACACCACTTTTCTTCGCCGAATGTGTGCATACATCCATGCTAATACAAAAAATAACTTAGACATTGTACATTATATTAGACTTAATCTGTACAATCTGAATATACTAGTAGCTTTATCTTACATATAAAATTAAAGACAATTTACGGGCTTAATAAAGATATGAATGAAACCAACTGTCCCAATTAGTTGTATTACATATTATCAATTGTTTAAAGTGAATATGTAGTAGTATGCATATGCATTAATGCACAAATGCATCTATAATTGTAATTATTACTTATTTCAATTGGTAAATTTCACATTTATTAAATAATTTTTCAAACTAAACTATGTAAGAATATACGTAGTTGGTATAATCTTAGCAAAATAAACGGTGTTATGTATTTTTGTTGTCTGTAATGATGTCTAAGCAACATAGGATCTCTAAATTAGATAATTAATTGAGTATTGAATCCAATAACATTCACATTCTATGAAGAATATGCATATACTAAATATTGACATGCATTATTGTACATAAGAAATATATGCATTAAACCACTTAAGCAGTTAAGCAACTCATTTTGTAATGCACTTATGCAAATTGTGCATGATTGCGAAGTTGCATAAAATGCACTTAGAACTTAGCAGAAATCAAGTTTGTCGAGTATCCTACAATGTATAGCCCTAAAGGAACTCAAGGAATAAATTCAAAAATGTAAAATAAGTAGATGCAATAATGCATCCAAGCAACAGTTGCACTAATGCACACATTACACTAGGTAATATTCTTCATAGCTGATGTAAAGTGTACTAATGATCATAACATTTCGATTCCAATCAAATGGGTTCTTAAAATCTGCATAATCACAAGTTCTAGTTGTCTTCAGATGTTCAAAACAACTTATATTAAGTGGTCATAAAACAACCAAACATAGTGCGACGAAACAACAAAGTTTAAAATTGACATCGCATGTGATTAATTTTTTCCATCTTCGTCTTTTTCTTCTTGGTCTTTTTCTTGTTTTGGCCTTTTAATTTGCTTTAGTCTTTCAAGTTCACCTAAAACTTCTTCCTTGTTCGAGTTAATTCCTGATAGAAGTCGTTTTATTGCACATTTGCACTGTAGTTGTTGAAGATGGGTTGTTTGCCTCCTGCCTTTAAGTTCGAAACAACAGTCTCATGGTACAATTAATTCTTTGTATGATTCTATCCCTGACAATCGATCATTCACCTATGTACTATAGTGTCAATAAATCAACTATTTCCCATTACATAATATCATTGATTTTACTAATAAATCATTCGCCTATGTACATCAAAATGCAAGATCATTCTTACCTTGTCATAATTTCCTTCAAATCGGGTCCGATGAAAAGGTGCCGCACTTCCCAGTTCGTCTTTGTTGAATGGATGTGAAATCTAATTTTCATAATCCCACTTCTAAGATTAAGAATAAACATGACCCACAAAATCTCGATTGCAGTTGTGGGTTTTGATTGAGTTTCCAATTATGCCCTTTTAATTGTTTCATCCATGTAGTTTTATAAATTAAAATTTACATATTTACCCTTTTATTTACAAATTACAACCATGGATCTAAATGATTTGTGGTGGCGATCGGCTACTCGGCGGTGGTTACGGTGATGATGGATCTCCGACGGTGTCCATGGTGATGGTAAGGTCTCGAACGGTGGTTATGGTGGAGTTCAGGGTAGGGTAGTATTTTGTTTAAATATTAATATAAATATTTATTTAATTAGAAAGCAAGTGGGTCCCATCCATATTATATGCGCTTTATGTATTTTGTTTTTAGTTCAAGTGTATTTTGGTATTTTTTTTTTATTTAACTGATAAATTTAAATTTAATAGAAGTTAGTGTTAGGGATCAATTGTGTTACGGTTTGACAAACAGTTGAGACCAATGATGTAGTTTCTCAAACGTTAGGACCAAAACTGTAATATGAACATATCATAAGGACCAATCGTGTAATTAACTTATAATTATATAACAAGATAATATTGTCTTCATTATCTGAAAAGAATTAACCAACCAAAAACACAAAAAAAAAATCAAGTCAAAAGCGTCGTGAAGACATCAATACGTTGAAATCTGGCCCCTCATCATATCGGATCCCAATCAACTTCACTCTGCAATAATTGACCTCTGTGAGTGATCTACACTTCAATCTGCAACATCAATGGGGAAGAAGGCGGTGTTGATCGGCTGCAACTACGCCGGAACCAAGGCGGAGCTCCGGGGATGCGTCAACGACGTCAAGCGAATGTACCGTTGTCTCGTCGATCGTTACGGCTTCTCCGACGACGATATCACCGTCCTCATCGATTCCGACGACTCCTACACTCAACCTACCGGCCGAAACATCCGCAAAGCTCTCTCCGATCTCGCCACCTCCGCCGAGCCCGGAGATTTCCTCTTCGTTCACTACAGCGGCCACGGTACTCGCCTCCCGGCGGAGACTGGAGACGATGATGATACTGGATATGATGAGTGTATTGTTCCTTGTGACTTCAATCTGATCAACGGTATGGTAGATAAGTAGATCGGTGGTTTGAGTTGATTTGATTTTATTTTATTTGAAGTTGAGCTTTTGTTTGGTGAATTTTGGATTCGGATCGTTGGATTTAGGATCTGTGTTGGTGATTTAGCGTTTTGACTTCAAGTTCTAACGAATGGTTGAAAGGTGTTGGTGATCGTCTGATTATGTGTCGAAATGTTGGGAAATTGAATTTGTTGAGGCTCAATCGTTGATCGTCAAATGTGTTATTTGGATTAAAGTAGTTACCGACGGTGTTTACGATCAAGTGATCGTGATTACTTTCGGTTGATTAGAAGTTGATCTTCCGTTTGGTGAACTTTGTTGGTGATTTAGCGTTTTGGATTTAAGTTGTAACGAATGGTTACAGGCTGTTCGTGATTGTCTAGTTATGTTGATTTGAATTTGATCTTTTGTTTGGTGAATTTTAGGTTCTGCTAAACGGATTTAGCCTTTAGGATTTGTGTTGTGTTGGTGATTTCATGTTTTGACTTCGAGTCCTGGAGATGGATGAAAGCTCGTCGCGATCGGAATTGAGTTTATTGTGTTTTTTTCATTGATCCTCAAATGTGTCATTTGGATTGAAGTGATTGCTGACGGACTTTATGATTGTGATAGCTGAAAACGTTATCTAGATGAATGTTTTCGGCAAATGAACTGCTGGATCCGAAGCAGTCTTGCTGTTATTCATTGAAATCGTTTATTGTTCTGGATTACGGTCAATTTTGCAATCCGAAAAACTTGATTACTCTAGCATTATCGGATCTGCGTAAGTTTACTAACATCTGTGTAGTTTTGTTATAATAGTCAGTCCTGCTAGAGAAAATTAAATTCTGCTAGATGATGATACTGGATATGATGAGTGTATCGTCCCCTGCGACTTTAATCTGATTAACAGTATGCTACTTTCAGTTGATTCGGAGTTGAGCTTTTGTTTGGTGAATTTTAGCTTCAGATCACTGTATTTAGGAATTTTTGTTGGTTGTTAAACGTTCTGAATTTAAGTTCTAACGAATTGATGAAAGCTCTTCGTGATTGTCTAATTATGTGTCTAAATGTTGGGAAATCGACTATGAATTATAACTGAAAACATTATCTAGATGAATGTTTCTAGCTAATGAATTGCTGGGTCTGAAGCTATCTTGCTTTTATGACCTGTATGCATCGAAATCGTTTCATGTCCCCTGTTACTGTCAAGTCTGCAACCCGAAAACTTGATCACCCTAGCATTATGGCCTTATCTGATCTGTATGGTTTTATAAAATCTGTATCAACTTAGTTATAATATCCAGTCCTGCTAGAGGAATTGAATTATGATAAGTTGATAACCTGCAACTCGATTAGGAAGTCTTGTTATCTCTGTGTTTGCATCTACATCATATGCATCTGCTTTTCTGTTGAATTCCTATTAATGGGCTGCTTTTGATGACACGATCCCATGATGATCTATAGCATAGGATCAAAGAATTAAATTAAAGTAAATCAAATGTTGTTTGTATCAAAAGTGATAACTTTATTGTCTTAGGTAATAAATTGATGTTATGTTATATGGTGCTTACAGATGATGACTTCAGGGAGCTTGTTGATCAAGTTCCTCAGGGTTGCAGAATAACCATTGTATCAGATTCATGCCACAGTGGTGGACTAATCGACGAGGCTAAAGAACAGATTGGTGAGAGCTGCAAAGATGATACAAATGAAGAAGAACAAGAAGAAAGTGGGTCTGGTTTTGGGTTTAGAAGTTTCTTACATAAAACTGCTGAAAATGCATTAGAGTCCCGTGGCATTCATCTCCCTTCTGGCTTACGCCATAATAAACATCGTGAAGAAGAAGTAGAAGAAGAAGAGAGAACATATGGAGATCTTCATGTTAAGAACAAATCGTTACCTCTTTCTACTCTCATTGACATACTGAAACAAAAAACTGGCAAAGATGATATAGATGTTGGGAAAGTGAGACCTACATTATTTGATATGTTTGGTGAAGATTCCAGTCCAAAGGTGAAAAAGTTCATGAATGTGCTTTTAAACAAGCTCCAAGGCAGTGAGGGTGGCGAAAGTGGTGGTTTTCTTGGAATGGTTGGGAGTCTAGCTCAGGAGTTTCTAAAGCAAAAACTGGATAACGATTCAGAATATGCAAAACCTGCAATGGAAGCAGAGGTTGGAAGTAAGGAAGATGCATACGCAGGATCAAAGAAACGAGCATTGCCAGAAAATGGGATTTTGATTAGCGGGTGCCAGACGCATGAGACCTCAGCTGATGCAACACCAAGTGGCAAACCAGATCAAGCCTATGGGGCGCTTAGTAATGCGATTCAAACAATTCTTGAATCGAATGATGATGTTACTAACCACAAGCTTGTGACCGAGGCGAGGAGGATGCTAAAGAAACAGGGGTTCACTCAAAACCCAGGTCTTTACTGTGATGACACCCATGCCAAGGCTTCTTTTGTGTGCTAAACATGGCGTGACGCGACTCCATATATGATATCTGTGAGCCTCATATGGTATGTTTTTATGTGTTTTTACTTAAATGTTGGTTTTCAAAAATACTTCTGGACTTGATATTTGTTGGCTTGCATTGTGTTGTCTTTGTACTTTAATTTATATATGATAATTTAAATATAAACAGTGTGGTTATTTCTATTGATGACAAACTGTTGCTTTGAATTGTATGTACCTTAACTCATCTTTGTTTTTTTTAATTATTAGAACTAATTTATCCTTAAATATGTCACATTTTATTTATATTAAATCTGATAAAAACACATTAGAAAATTATAAAGTGAATAAAAACTGAAGGTCTTTTATGTTTTATCATATTGATAAATATATTTTCATCATTACACATGTTTTTTAATTGAATCTGTTATAAAAGAAACTCCATAATACATGCCTGGGTTGTCTAAAAATAGTTTCAAGATATCTATGGCCTATGACTAACCCTATAAGAACGGGCTGGTCGGGTAAAACTAGGTTTGAATCGAAAGGGGTCATTCTAAAAGTTATCAATTTGGGTTTGGGTCAAAACTGGTTATTACCACAATGGATCTAGGAAAAAAAATGATCATAATGTGTTCACGTGTTATATTTGTTTATGACGGCTAGTTGCGACAATGGTTGAGGCAGTGGCGCGCGTTTGGCCGGAATGACAATGGCGATGAGCGGTGATGGTAGCGGCGGTGAGGGTGATGGTGACTATGGTTGTAACATGCAAGATACAATCAAAAGCTAATCCAAAAAAGCAATCTAAGATCTACTTGTACTATATTCAAATCAAATCAAACACATAAGCAGACGAGTGCATATTGCATAGTAGTACTTGTTATTCATGTCTAAGTACATATCCTACCCTTGATTAAGACCAATTCATCACAAATTTAGGATTAAGTCAATAAGTCCAAATCATATATTAGTTACAAATTCAAGGTGATGATCACATAATCAGTTTCAAACACAACTTAAAACACCATACAATCATGCATAAAGAACACAAACAGCAGTAACCAAGAAACAACGCACCAACAAAATAAAAAGACTCAAAAACCATCACAGGACCATACCATCACGGCATCACCTCTCTATGGACCTGCACAACTCTAGCCAGCCAAGTTAGCCAGGCTCCTACCCAAATTACCGAGAAGCTCGGCTCGCTTACGAGTCATATCCATTTGAAACTCAAGCCTTATGCGTAGGGTTTCTGGGTCAAGACTGCTATATGCCACGCTATCCACACAATCCAAATGCATTCCATAATCGCATGGTTCACAGTAGTACACCCAACAGTCCTTTTCAACAACCCCATAACAAACATCACAGAGAACCGTAGTGTCTTCGTCTTTCACAGGACACGAGTAAAGTAGTTTAAGCATATGCTCGTGATCATCTCGTTTCACTGTTTCAGGTAAGCTTGCACATTGGGTGTGCAGATCAAATTTGCAAATAGAACAGTGATAGGTAAAACCTGTACCATCACCAGAACATGCATTGCAAGTAAAGTCACCATCTTCATTGTCGTAAGGCGCTACTGGGAGGAGGGTTAGAGGGTGTTTCGGGTGTGACTTGTGATGGATCTCTTTTTGTAAATTAAAGCATGATTCGTGAAGATGAAAGTTGCACTTTGGCTCGACGCATGAATATCCGTCGCCAACTAGAGTTTCTTTACATCCTGCACAAATAACCTCATCATCTTCATCTTCTTCATGCTCTTCATCTCCTTCATCCTTTTCATCTTCATCATCTTTTTCATCTCCTTCATCTTCTTCATTATCTTCTACATCTTCTTTATCTACTTCATATCCTTCATCTTCTTCACTTTCATCTTCTTCATCTTCTTCACTTTGTTCACTTTCTTCTTCTTCTACATCTTCTTCATCTTTTTCATCTTCTACATCTTCTTCATCTTCTTCGTCTTCTACTTCTTCATTTTCTTCACTTTCTTCATCTTCTTCGTCTTCTTCTTCTTCTTCATTTTCTTCACTTTCTTCTTCTTCTTTTATATTTACTTTAGATAAACGGTGCGGGTGGCTGAAATGCATTACAATATCTTGATCATTCAATCCATTTTGATGCATTGAAGGATCATGAGGGGTAGTATTGGAATGATCTGATGAATTATTAGTGGGAATAGAAACAGTTTGTGCCATGAAAGCAAGTGTTTTTTGGTGAGATTGGAAAGAGAGTGTATCATATGACCATAAATAGATGGAATTGAAGTAGTTGTTTATCAAGTAGCCGTAGAATTGGTCATATCGCCAACTATTTTATCGTAGAGATTCTTATTCTCGAGAAGTTGACTTTATAGTTATAATTTAGTTGACTTTGTGATGCAATGAATGGTTATTTACAAAAAATACTAAAAAGAACATTTGACCATACAAAAAGCCAAATAAAATACTGACCCAACTAAATTTTACCCGGGTTTAGCTTGATCTGCTGGGACAATCAAAAGTCTCTCTCGGGTACAATTTGAAGGATCTAATCTTAATATGTTCGCAATTAAAGGGTTTAATTTGGACAAAGTAAAAGATCAAAGAGTAAAAACAAAAGTTGGTTTAATTAATTAGTAATTATCGGTTTGTTAGGAATAGATATTATTGATTTATCTATATGATTATTTAAATAGTAGTTGAGTTTAGTTACGATTAGTTTATATCTACTATAAATATAGGGTTATGTATTTAGTTTTATTAAATCGAGTTCAACAATACGAAAGGAGACAAAGTATGTTACTTCAAATATTTGTGTTTACATATATTTTCGGGTTGATCCAATTGGTTACTCCAACAATTGGTATCAGAGCTAAAGGCCACGATCTCTGTGGAGCGTATCGGAGTTCATGTGTGGAGAAGAAATCAATTCGACTATCAAGAAGAGACAGCATCTGAACTCGACCAAAAGGGATAAGGTGAAGGGAGAATTGACAAGTAAGTTTATTCGTCTATTAGTTATTTTCGATTATCGTAGTCGAACGAAGAAGAAGAAGAAGAAAGAGAAGGAAAAGGGGTTACCAACAAAACAGGTGGCAAAAAGGATTTGAGTGGTGGCCATCATGGTAGCAAGTTTAAAAAGAAGGTACAAGTGATGTTTTGCTTTGCACGTAAATGGAGTCATAACGCCCTCGAGTCAGAAGCAAGCTGATGAATTAAAGGTTGTTTGTTTTTTTATGAAAAGACAATAGCTTGTTAGATCATGGGACATTGAAAAACAAGTTAGTAAAGGAGTCTGGTTCGATCATTAGCAGCTTAGCAGATGTGATCGATCAAGGCTTAACCAGGTCTGTTTGTAGTTAAGAAGTTTTTAAAGGATAAGATCAACAATGAACTTTTCTTCCTTGCCAAGGAAAAGAATAGGTGGTTCTCTTTTGGCAAAAGTAATCCGACAGGAGGCGCGGGAAACGAAACAACGTGGTGGTAGGTTTTTGTTCAGCAGTTAGGTAAAAACAAAAAAGCAAGGGGCTAGTTTTTTTCAGTCGGAGGTCGGTGAGCAAGTGGCTTGAACTATCCGGGAAGAAGTAGAAGTAAAAGACGCATGCTTTGATCCAAATAAATTGTTGTTGAAAGTGGGGGGGTTCAAACAGAGAAGATCTAGGATGTGACCAGGGTTAAGGTCGGGGTCCAGAAGAGATCGAGAAGATAAACAGTTTTAAACAAAGATAAGAAGTAAAGGTAAATATCAAGATTAGGGGGGTGAATAAAGGATCTAATCTTGATATATTCGCAATTGAAGGGTTTAATTTGGACAAAGTAAAAGATCAAGGAGTGAAAACAAAAGTTTGGTTTAATTAATTAGTAATTATCGGTTTGTTAGGAATAGATAATTATTGATCTATCTATATGATTATTTAAATAGAGTTATGATTAGTTTATATCTACTATAAATGTAGGGTTATG
Source organism: Flaveria sonorensis (assembly GCA_025506505.1). Taxonomy (NCBI): domain Eukaryota; kingdom Viridiplantae; phylum Streptophyta; class Magnoliopsida; order Asterales; family Asteraceae; genus Flaveria; species Flaveria sonorensis. The sequence goes on from CM046429.1 coordinate 8,710,969, forward strand.
TATTTAGTATTATTAAGTCGAGTTCAATAATAAAATAAGAGTTGAATTATGCTACTTTAAATATATATGTTTACATATATTTTTGGGTTGATCCAATTGGTTACTCCAACTAAATTTTAGCCGGGTTTAGCTTGATCTACTGGGACGACCAAAAGTCTCTCTCAGGTAAAATTTAAGTCGGGACACGTGTCAGGTCCTCTTTAATTTCACATGTGACTAAGTCAATGTTTGGGTCGGCTAGGGAGCAGTCGGGTTTAGCCGGGACACGTGTTTGCTCCACGTTTAATTTTATGTGAGACCAAGTCAATGATTGGGTCAGCCTGGGCTTAGTCGATGTTAGACGGGACATGTGTTTGCTCCCTGATTAATTTCACGTTAGATCAAGTCGATGATTGGGTCAGTCAGGCAATAGTCGACTTAGCCTGAAGGGGTATTTGACACCTTATTATTGGTTAGAAATAAATAAGTGAAGGCTAAAAGTGAAATGTTTAGTTTTTTTAAATGATTGGTCAAACGTTTATATTGATAATTTTGTTCAATGGGCACCGACTCGTATTTATATATTATTACTGAATTAAAATGATTAAAATAGATGAAGCTACCGAATTAATAAGATAAAACTACTTAAAATAAATAACCTGAATAACCCAACTTGGATTAAACAATAGCAAGACTTGACAAAAAAAAAAGTTAATTTTCGCATAATAGAGCAATCTTATATCGAATAAAGACAACACACATATATTTTAAAAAGAGTAAATTACTATTTTAACCCCTAGGGTTAGGGTCATTTAACCCTATTAGCTCGAAAATAAATCTTTTGATATATCAGACCCTGATGTTACATCTTATAATAGTTTTGGCCCATAACCACTAACTCTGTTAGTTTTCTCAGCTAAGTGCAAAGGTATTTTGGTTTTCTTACTCAAGGGGCTGTTTTGAAAGTTAAATATTTTTTTTTATAAACGTATCTTTTAAATTGTTCTTTTTAAAATCATTCATTTGCTTAAAATTGTTCGTTTTTCAATTACCACGTATTTCTAAAATCATTCATTTTTTGAACATTTTTTTTGCTAACGACTATAAGTAAGTAATACAATATAATATATATTTGAAACGACTATATTTCTAATGGTTATTTTTGAAATGGCTATGTTTCTAAGTCGTTTAAAATTTTAACTTTTTTATAAAGTTAGAATTTCTATCTTGTACTATATAATAGAATGAAATATTTTTAAAGGACGAATAATATGAAAAAATGTTAAAAAACGAATGAGTTTGGAAAACACGTTTGTAAAAACAAAATCTTTAAATAAGACATATTTATTTTTATATTTATAATACGTTTTGTTAAATAATAATCATAAAAATGATAATAAAAACAAAATCACAAAAAGAATATTTCTAACTTGTATTGTTTAATGAAACAGTAGAATTTAAAAAGAACGAATGATATAAAAAAGTTTGAAAAATGAATGATTTTGGAAAGTCGTTTATATAAATTCAAAAGCTTTAATTAAGACATAATTATTTTTATATTTATAACGTGTTTTATTAGATAATAAACATAAGAGTAACGAAAAAAAACCAAAATAAAAATAAAAATTTCTAATTTGTATTGAAGCGAAAGATTTAAACTTTTTTTGAAAAACAAATTATTTTAGAATGTCGTTTATAAAAAAACAAAAGCTTTATAAAGGACTTATTTATTTTTATAATTACATGGTGATTAATTAAATAATAATTATTAAAATAAAAAAGAATACTCAAATAACAAAAAAAAACAAAGTACAAATAAAAAATTTACAAAAATGATATTAAAAATATTTTAAAATATACAAATAAAAATATCATAAATAATAGAAAAAGAAGAATATGGTGGGGGTTGTTTTTGTAAATTTGAGTAATTACATAAGTAGTCATTTTGTAATTTACACAAATAACCTCTGAGATGTAAATGGATGAAAATATCCTTAGACTTAACAGAATAAACTAACAATTAGGGGCCAAAATTGTTACAACATGCAATCCCAAAGTTTGATTTGTTAAAAGATTTTTTTTTTGGGCTAATAAGGTTAAATGACCCTAACTCTAAAGGCCAAAATAGTAATTTACTCTTTTAAAAATAAAGTATACTAAATATATTTAAAATTAAAATATTAATGAAAACTATTTTATATTTTAGTCTATATAAACGTCAAATGGGTATCCGTTTCTTCCTCTTGTTCCGTTTTTAACCCTCAGTCTAATCAAATTAATAACAAATTTTTCTTTCTAATTGATACTTATATAGCACGTATGTATACATGTTCCAATTGTATAGTCTCTTTTTTTTTTACTTCTTCAGATCTTTTTTCCTTCAAGATTTGAATTGGATTCATGTTTTTTTTTATATTTTAAAGTCTGCTTTTGTGTAGGATTAACGTTGATCGGGATAAAGTGTCGTCCTTTGTTACAGTTCATGGAGCTTGTTTTGGTTAGACCGGCTCAATAAATTCGTAATTGGAGTCAAGTTTAGTTCGCTGCAGTTTAATTTGATTATATGATCATGAAGTTAGTAGTTTAGATTATGGTTATGGAGTAGTGCTACATTTTTTAAATCAAAATCAAACACATAAGCAGGCTAGTGCACGGGTACATGACCAAGCAGTTTTTTTATATATGCCGTCTAGTATGCAATACTCATTATTCATGTGTAATATACCTATTTGACCCTCGATTAACACCAACTCACCACACATGTAAAAGAGTGACAATAACAAAACTGCAGGTTTAAGTCAATACATCAGTTTTAAAAAAAATGTTCAGGTGGATATATCAGATATTAGTTTCAAACACAACTTAAAACACCATACAATCATGCATAAAGAAAACAAACAACAGTAACCAAGAAGTAATAACAAAATAAAAGACTCGAAAGCCATCACATGACCATATCATTAGCTCTCTATGGACCAGTACAAATCTAGCCAACCAAGTAAGCCATGCTCGAACCCAAACTAGCGAGTGCAAGATGGTAGTTTATTGAAGAGTTAGCTTATGATATATAGAGATCATAAGGAACCATAGAAACCTAACTGAACTCGTAGGCTCACACTATAAAAGCCTAATAGCGTCTTCCAGTAGCAGAAGCAAGAAGCTGGGCTTGTTGTCGAGCCGTTTGGATTTGTAACTCAAGCATTTGGAGTTGGGATTGTGTGTCAAGAATGTTATATCCTTTACATTCTTCACAATCCACACAACCCAAATGCGTTCCATAATCACATGGTTCATAGTAGTACACCCATCCATCCTTTTGAACATACCCATGACATACATCACAGGAAAACATATAGTCTTTGTCTTTCAAATGAAACGAGTAACGTAATTTAAGCATATGTTTGTGATTATCCCGTTTCACTATTTCGAGTAATTTTACACATTGGATGTGCAGATCAAATTTGCAAATAGAACAGTGATTGGTAAAACCTGTACTAACACTAAAACATGCATTGCAAGTAAATTCACCTTTTTCATTGCCGTAAGGCGCTAACGAAAGGAGGATTAGAGGGTGTTCTGGATGTGACTTATGATGGATCTCTTTCTCCAAATGGAAGCATGATTCATGAAGATGAAAGTTGGAATCTGTTTCGCCGCATGAATAGCCTTTGCCAACTAGAGTTTCCTCACACCCTGAACAAATGACCTCATTCTCTTCATCTTCTTGTAAATTGACTCTAGATAAACTGTGGGGGTGGCTGAAATGCATTATTTTGTTATCTTTGACATTATTTTGAGGCATTGAAGGATCATGAGAGCTTGTGATCGAATCTGATGAATTACTTGGAAATGGAATAGATGGTCCGGTTTGTGGCATGGAAGGATACTGGGCACTAGAAATGTGAGAACTTATTGGAATGGAAAGACGACTCATTTGAGGCGTTGAAGGATCTTGGGCGCTAGGAGTAGGATTTGGTGGATAATTGGTTGGAATGGAAATAGAAGGTCCAGTTTGTGCCACATAAGGATTTTGTGCACTAGAATTGTGAGAACTTGTTGGAATGGAAACATAAGGTCTGTTATGAGGCATTGAAGGATCTTGGGCAATTGGAATTGGATTCGGTGGATAAATTGTGGGAATAGAAACAGAAGGTCCAGTTTGAGCGTCGGAAGTAATAGGATAAGCATGACTCCTTAGAGATAACTCATTAGTCTTATATTGTTACTTAGAGATAACTCATGATTCCTTGTAAATCTCATTAGTAGTTATGGCTATCTTGTATAAATATGAGGACATGTGAATACAATAGATTCATTCGAGAATAAACCTCTTTCATGGTATCAGAGCCAACTTGCTCGGCTGCCCTCTCTCCCAATCACAAAACTTCTCCCTTTCATCTCCTCCTCCTCCCCTCCGCCTCATCACCATGGCCTCTAAACTCCATCCCGCTGTTACTGTCTCTAACATCAAAAACTTCATCCCTATTACTTTAGAGATGGAAACCGGCCAATACTCCTCTTGGTCGGAACTTTTCAAAATTCATTGCCGAGCCTTCTAAGTTTTTGATCATCTTCAACCAAAACTCACACCTGCTGCTTCTCCCTCCAACCCCAAAACCACCGATGATGCGCCTGCCCACCCCACGTACCCTTATGATGACTCGTGGGATCGCATCGATGCCATTGTTCTTCAATGGATTTACAGTACCATCTCCAACAATCTTCTCCACACCATTCTCAAACCGGACACCACTGCCTATCAAGCCTGGACCGCCTTAGCCAACATCTTCCAAGACAACAAAACCTCCCGTGCCATTTACCTTGATCATAAATTCTCCAACACTCGACTCGATAATTACAGTAGCGTCTCTGCCTATTGTCAAGCCTTGAAAGTTCTCTCTGATAAGCTAGCCAATGTCGGCTCTCCCATTTCCAACCAACGCCTTGTCCTCCAATTGATTTCGGGTCTCAATGACCAATATGAAGGCATTGCCATGCTCCTCCAACAGACCACTCCCCTACCTGATTTTTATGATGCTCGCTCCAAGCTGATTCTTGAAGAAACACGCAAAGCGAATCAGGCCGCCAATGCCGCCCAAGCCGCCGGCACCGCCCTTTACACCACCACCTCGAAGCCCGATCCTCCACCTACTGGCCATCGTTCCCCGGAACCTTCCTCCGACAGGGGCCGCGGCAGGGGTCGTGGTCGAGGACCCACTGGGCGCGACCGAGGACTCCCTTCCTCCCAGCCCTACGGCTTTTCCCCACACAACTGGCCTCGCAATTCCGTCTGGCCCAACCCACACTCCTCTCCTCATATGCATCCATGGCAACAGTGGCCCAACCCACCTTGCCCTTACCCAACTACACCAACAAGACCCACCACCCCAACCCCAGGTCCAGGATTACTTGGGCCTCAGCCCACACAGTCATACCACACCACCTATGCATCGACCGACATCGAGCAGGCTCTCTACACAATGTCCCTAAATCCACCCGATAACAGCTGGTATATGGACACTGGTGCAACCAATCACATGACCAATAACCCAGGTAACTTCACGTCTTTTTTTAATAATCGCATTTTGCGAAACATATTTGTCGGTAATGGATCTACCATTCCCGTTGGTGGTCAAGGACATAAAACCCTCTCCCTACCATACCCACCCCTTCAATTAAATAATGTTCTTTATGCCCCACAACTCATCAAAAACCTACTTTCTGTTCGTCGCCTTACAACCGACAATTCCATTTCAATTGAATTTGACCCTTTTGGTTTTCTTGTGAAGGACCTCAAGCGCGGATCCCTATCCTACGATGCAATAGTACCGGTGACCTCTACCCGCTCACTCCTCAACTTACTTCCACACTTCACCCTCCTACCGCACTTGCAACTACTTCTTAACAATTATGGCATCAATGCTTGGGTCACCTGGGCACCCCTTTATTACAATCACTTAAGAATTCTTTGTTTATTAATTATGGCAAATTCAATAAAAATCTTTGTTCTTCCTGTGTGCTTGGGAAACATATTAGACTCCCTTTTGTTAATTCTAGTACTACTACCTTTATGCCTTTTGATATTATTCATAGTGATATTTGGACCTCTCAAGTTTTAAGTGCGGGGGGTCACCGTTATTACATCCTTTTTCTTGATGATTTCTCAAAATTTCTTTGGACATTTCCACTTAGTAACAAGTCTCAAGCTTTTTCAACTTTCAACAACTTTTATAATCTTATCTATACCCAATTTGAGCGGCCCATAAAACAATTCCAATATGATAACGGTAAAGAATATATAAACGCGCCATTTCAAAATTTCTTCAACCAAAAGGCATTACCTATCGCCTTTCTTGCCCCATACCTCTTCTCAAAATGGTAAGGCCAAACGGAAAATTCGTTCAATAAACAATATCATTCGCACCCTTCTAGCCCACGCATCCCTCCCAAACACATTTTGGCATCACGCTCTTGAGGTTGCCACCTACCTCCTCAACATTCTCCCAAGCAAAACTCACGAATATCAAAGCCCCACCAAACTTCTATACAACCGATCTCCATCGTACCACCATTTACGGGTGTTCGGTTGCCTTTGTTACCCCCTTTTACCCTCCAACAAAATTCATAAATTACAACCCCGATCCACCCCGTGCCTCTTCCTTGGTTACCCACCCAACCATAGGGGATACAAATGTCTCGACCTTTCCACCAAGAAAACTATTATTTCACGTCATGTTTTGTTTGACGAATCCATCTTTCCCTTTGCTAACAAACCCACTCCACCACTCCACTCATATGATTTTCTAACTACTTCAACCCATCCCTTATTTTGGCATCATCTCACCACCCCCACCTCAACTCTCCCTCACCCGCCACCACCTTCATCACCTCCCACCACCCATACGCCACCCACTTCCCCCTCTCTCGGCCACCACAGCCCCCGACCCCAATCTTCCAACCCACCTCCACACTCCCCCCACACTTCCCCCAGACCCCAATCTTCCAACCCACCTCCCACACGCCCCGACCCCACCATCACCTATATTCAGAACCAGCAGGATTGGAAACAGAAGGTCGAGTTTGTCCCATAGAAGGATATTGGACACTGGAATTGTGAGAACTTGTTGGAATGGAAACAGAAGGTATGTTTTGCGCGCTAGGAGTTGGATATGGTGGATAACCAGTGGGAATGGAAACAGAAAGTCCATGATTTGCAGTAGAATACTGAGCATTAGCAAGTGAGTTTAGAGAACTCGCATGAATGGAAACAGAAGCTAGATTATGAGCCAATGCCATGGATGGATCTTGACTCATGGAATGATATTGCGCACTGGAATCATAATTCGGGGGTATGCAATGATCCTGAACACCCGAAACAGATGTATGAACTCCATTCCATCCTGATGGAACTAGTTCTTGGAACTGATAGGCATTTTTAAAACTTGCAGACCTAGTAATTGAATGCGCGCATTGGACATGAACGTCGAATTCACAGTCAGCACAGGAATAGGAGAATCCGGTCCCGATGATCTGACATGAATTGCAGTAAAAGGAGTTAGAGTGGTAAGTTGGGTAGGGGACCAAAGTGAGGGGATGGGGAGGGTGAGATGGGTGTTTGAGGGACCGAGTGGCGCGATAGCATTGTTCATGCAGGAAGAAGTTGCATTGCCAGCAAACATATACGGTTCCGGTTGCTGAAGAGTTGCAACCGGAGCACGAGACTTCGATGCCTTCGAGAATCTGGTGCATGATGAGTTTGTGTGAGTGGCTGAAATGCTTGAACCCTTTATCCATATCTTTGAATGTGGTTTTGGGTGCAAAGGAAAAGAGAGTATACATGTGAAGTTAAATAGATGGAAGTTGATGTAAGTAACCATTAAATTGAATCGGAAATTGCCAACTATTTCCTTGTAAAGATTCTTATTTTCAAGAAGTCGACTTTCTAGCTATAATTTGGTTGACTTTGTAATGAATTGAACATATCTTTGGTGTAAATGAATACGGAGTAAATGAGTATTTCTAGGAAAAAACAAAAAATATAAAAGATTAATGCATGAGAACAAAAGATCCGTCTATAGAACTAGAAAGAGGTTCATGCTAATGACGTGGATATATGAAGAGAAGAAAAATAATATCATGTCACATCCTTGAGTATCACGTGTTCTTTTATTTTTTATTCTTTTTTTTCTAATTTTGATATATAACTAGGAATGAAACCCCGCGCATTGCCGCGGGGTTTTCTTGAAACGTCATGGTAACTGGTAACCATATTAGTATAAAATAGCAATATATTTATTTTATAACAGGACCGGTCAACGAACCGGATATATTACTGGTTCACTGGTTGCACCGGTCAAACGGGATTCATAAACTAATCCTAAAACAAAATATTAAAGAAAGAATTAGAGGAAAAAAAAATATAAACCTGTGTATAATGTAAAGTTGATTAGACCTAAAAACAATTAAATATATGTTGTATTAAACTATGAGCACTTAATCTCAAAAACTATAACAAGTAAATTATGTGAATATAAAGTAGCGGCAATAACTTCGGATTTTAAATTCACTATAAAACTGAGTTTAATACATTTTGGATTCACAATTTCTTTCTGTCGAACAGGCCGGTTTGTTGGAAGACGGTTTAAGTGTGCTCAACCGGACCGACCACCTTCCCCGCGGTTGTCCGGCCAAACGCATCTTCTATATCCAACTTTTCCATCCTAAAACGACTCGTTCCTGCCATTAAAGACCCTAAGTTCCTTAACGGACAACGGTCCCACTCCAGACACACCATTGAGCCGCCATCGTTCACCATAACCGACGACTTTAACGACCCTAAATCTAGTATCATCACAGCTAACAACTTTTTTCTACGTTTCGCGTTAATTCTGATTTTGCTTTGTCTCGTGTGTTGGATCTAGTAGTTGGAGTTGGTGTAACAGTGATAAACTAATTATGAAAAGTGAGCGGGGGCCTTTTTGTAATTTTTTAAAAATTGGTGGTAAGTTTCAAAAACTCTAAAAGGTTCTTGAAAATAAGCGGGGGCCTTTTTGTAATTTTTTAAAGGTTGGTGATAAGTTTCAAAACCTCTAAAAAAAATTCTTGTGGACACCGAATTCCAAGATTTATATATATATAATAGATTTGCTAGAAACAACTCGGGAGGAATGCTGTGATGGTTGTAATATAAGTTCTCATATTATTTCGCTAGCTTCATTTCTCTTTGCTTAAATTAAATTTTATTATTAAAAGGAAATTAGTTTTTCTCATTGTGAAGATAAGAATTGACATTTTACTTTGTAACTTCAATTTGCGACCTTTTTTTATTATATATTTAATTAGTTATTTTGTTTTCTCCCATTTCCAAATATAATTATAATATCTTTCTTTTCGAAATATTATTAAATCAAAAGATCTTTAAAATACCTTTTTACATAACCCTTAATATTATTCATTCAAGATCAAAGAAAATTTCTTTTGAAGTAATTTGATTTTAGGTTGTTTCGCCTCTATGAAAAATATATCTTTATGCTTTTTTGTTTTCTTTTATGTTGTAATAAAAAATTTTGTTTAAAATCGACTAGCTTTACGTTTCATCTATTGTCTACTTTATAGATATGGAGAATTTTTGTCATGTGCATCTGTAACTTTCATTTCTTTACATGTTAAACTTAATATTAAGGTTTTTTAAAGCTTCTTTAATGTATGAACATGTGACATGTTTATATATGCATATGTCTATATATTGCTTGATTGTTACAAAGGCCGATGCTATGGGATCGAGCCTCTTCCTGGAAAAGACAATCAATATATTGTTACCCATTAGACCTTTTTGAAAAAGATTTTGTTACTAACATGTTTACTTCCATTGTAGGTAATGTATTTGGGTTCAAAGCCCTACGTGCTCTAAGTATGGATGATTTGTGAATCCCTGCTGCTTATGTTAAAACTTTCGAGGGTCCGCCTCACGGTGTCCAAGTTGAGATGGATAAATTGAACAAGTATGGTCGTCCCCTGCTAGGATGTACTATTAAACTTAAACCGGGCTAAAAACTACCGTAGAGCTTGTTATGTATGTCTTCGTGGTGGCCTTGATTTTACTAAAGATGATGAGAACGTGAACTTCCAACCATTTATGCGTTGGAGAGACCGTTTCTTATTTTGTGCCGAAGCTATTTATAAAGCACAAGCTGAAACAGATGAAATCAAAGGGCATTACTTGAATGCTACTGCGGGTACATGCGAAGAAATGCTTAAAAGGGTTGTATTTGCTAGAGGATTGGGAGTTCCAATCATAATGCATGACTACCTAACAGGGGGATTCATTGCAAATACTAGCTTGTCTCATTATTGCCGAGATAACGGCCTACTTCTTCACATCCACCGCGGAATCATTCTATAGAACATCATTTTTTATTTAATAACATTTAATAACATATCGTAATGCCACAAGACTTCTTTGTCAAATTACGACTTCGAATAGTGAATATTCGGATTCGATGACCAATCTAAACAGAAATATTCATTCAGGGGAGATATGATTATGATATATATGGACCAAACGGGAATTTTAGGAAAAAGATCTTTGAAATCTCTTTCCCTTTTTTTTAATTCTTTACTCTAATATCAATATTGTAATCTTTTTTCTATTAGTGTTAAGTAGGTGATTTAGCTTTCTATCGAGAGGGAAGAGGGAAGCAGGCGACGGGTAGTTGCTTTCTAGTGAGTTGCTATCGCTCCTTTCCTTTCAGTTGATTCGGTTTGTGTTCAGTGTGCTCTTCGCCCTCAGCTAGTTGCCTTCTTAGCCTCTAGCCCTTCAAGTTTCCTATCTCATTCATATAGGGAATGCTACTTTTAGATATCTTTCCCTTCAGTGAGAAGAGTGGAATACAAACAAGCTAACTCATATCCCGTAGGGAGAGGAATTGCGCGTGTGGACGACTTCTAGCCCGAATTCTGACTGAGGTGTGAGAGAAAGACAAGAAAGCCCTATCCCGTCCCCTCTAAATAAGAGAGTGACTAACCCTCTTAGCCCTCAGTGAGGGCCTTTGCTTGACCGTCAACCGTTGGTAGAGCTCCTTCTCGTTCCCCTCACCCTCAGCTAGGATTTGCCTGCCTCATCGATCAAATAGACGGGAAAACGATCTTCAAGTCACGGTTTCCCCTATTTTTAGTCTATCCAAATGCTTGCTGGTGAGTGTTCCCCCTAGCTCTCCCTTAACACCTAAAAGCCTTACCCTCCGCTAGTTGACTTATGCGTCCTAAGGGGCAGACAGCTTGCTAGTTAGTATGACTTCCCGTAGGGAGATAGCTAGTTAACTTCCTCTCTTGCCTTCTTCATTAAAGCGAGCTTTTTCCTTCCAATTGCTCCTTGTGATGCAGCGGAACCATGGATTGGGAGTCAGAGGATCCATAGTACCTGCAGCCTCTCGGACTTCATCTTCATCATTTTTGAAAGCAGGGGGAAGGGATCTTTTTTCTGCAACGAAAAAAAAAACGGAGCAGATTTGACTCGGCACAACCTAACGATACATCCAATACCAATGATCTGTGCTTAGTGTTATGTTCTCTTGCTGTAGTGCCTGTAACGAAGGAAAGACTATTCGAGACAAAAAGTGAGCCAGGGCTAAGCTAGTACCATAGATTATTTGTAGATTAGATATACTTAATAGCTGATCGCGAGGCATTTTTCAAACAACAGAATGGATTTAATTTCTCGTCTTGAAATGATGAGAGACCATTCTACTGCCAATGGTGGAGGAAAAAAATTGATTGCCGGAAAGGGTGGAAGTTCTTGCTGGCTAGCATCATAGAATACTACCCGTGAAGGGGGCTGGAAGAGAGTATCATGTTTTAGTTTGATAATAAGATTTTGAGCAAATTAGATACAGGATAGAGATTTGAAGAATTTTTTTATATTATGAAAAAGTAGATGTGGAAGAACACAGCGAGCTATTTTCTTGTAATTTATAAGGTCATCTAGGCAATTAATAAAATGTAGTATAAGCCATAACTTAGGAACACAATTGGTTATAAACAATAGTTTAGTTTGATGACTTTAAATATTGAGATTTTATATATATAACCAAATAAGTACACCATACTTGAACTGAAGGGACTTCTATATCAGTAGCACAGTTTTAACATCTCAGAAAATCAAGGTATATACCATCATATGTGAGTAAATCAACAGAGAAGGGAAGTCAAAGTCAAATTCAAGTGGCTTGCCATAATTACAATAATAATTTAAATTAACAGTTAATTTAACTACCAAGAATATTAGCAGCCATTCTTATTTAGATTCTACTTACCAAAGGGCTACTGATGATCCCTTCAAACCAAACTACAATAGCTTTGCCCATCTTGACTTTGACTCTTGAGTCAAGTAACTACAGGGGTTTATTAGCTCTGACCATGGTTTTAAAGAGCATTAGGCGCTCCGAGACGTTTAAGTCGGAAAAGCCGAGGCGCTATGTGTGAGGAATGAGGCGAGGGCCTCACGTATGTGAGGCGTTGTTCTATGTACAACAAAATAAGCCATATATGCAACCAAAAGTTGCATGTTTTAAATCTTTTTACATATTGGCTTTTTTTATCATGTAAATCATTCATAATCTCGTTATATCTAAGTATCATCCCTTTGGTTATAACCACCTTGGTCATATTTGAGATGTTTTCCTGATTACCTCTAGAGTCTCACGCCTTAAGCGCGCCTCAGACGCTATTTTAAAACCAAGGCTCTGACGACATAAGAATATGTCAAAATTCACAAGACCCATTAAGAACAATATGAAACTCAGATTGTAAAATTTGTAGTAACTTTTTATGGGAACTTTAAAAGGAAAATTATTCTTGCCTTCCTATAGGTGTTTATCATCTCAACAAAATAAAGGTCAACATAGTAATCTTTCGCTAGTTGATTGTTAAACAGAACAAAAGTTTCCTAGTCTTGTTGTGTGGAGAATGAATGAAACACCACCGTCTTGAGCTATAAACTCATTCGTTTGAATTATATCAACCCTTTCAAATACTTATTCACTACCAAGTTTATGTTTGAATTAGGATCCGATATTGTTTGGGCTCCAGCATTCACAAACGGAAAAACTTCATTTGATACAAAAATATTTTTTGAATAATGTCAATATATTTATAGAATCACTATTTACTTTGACACTTAAGTTTACACTGGTTTAAAAATGGGTTCAACATCCAATCAACATTGAATCTTTATGTAATATGAAGTACTGAATTAACTTATCCTATAGCAAACATTGATCTGCAAATGGCCTTCCTACGAACACCGTTCTATCATGAACAAATCAAGTATACGAAAAGAACAGATAATGCACAATTTAGACAAATACACTTGTGTGAAGTGAAAATAGTCAAAATTCTAACCTGGTAATTTTGAATTCATAAACCCGTAAGGGATTAGCCGGGAACTCGAATCACAGACCATATAATTGAAGAAAGATTTGTCATCATCTTTTTCCATCGTTGATTTCCAGACATGTCTTCACCAAATAATAATTTGTAGAACTTTACTTTCATCATCTCCTGTATCTACTCAAAAACTAAAGCAAAATCTGTTTGTAGATATGTTAAAGCAGGACAAATACAAATGGAATCAAAAGTAATTAAGTTTGTAAGTTTCTCCTAACACATTAATCTTAAAGGTAATGAAGGTATCCTTATTCACCCATCAGATTTCAAAATTGAATAATTACTACAAAGACACAAATAAAGTTGAATTCTGCATTTTCTCATATTCTGATTCGAATTTTCTTTTAGTGCAATGTAAGAGTGGATTTAAAGACGCCAAACGTACAAACATACTTGAAACATTTGTACCAGTTTTCTTGGTTTTGAATAATTGGTGAACGAGAAAGATACTGAATTACAAGGCAAGTGTTCGATCATCGTTTGCTTTTTGTTGAGCAAAATTCATTTTTCTTCCTTATGCATGTGAATTGGCTAGATTCAATGGTATGAAGTTAGTTCGGAATGAAATCTATTCAAGAAATTTGCAATTACAAATCAAATCAGTTTCCACTTCCGTTGTGCTATGTATGCCGCTTCTTGAAAACGCACTTCATCACCATTTACATTTACAACCTAGTTCCTTCATTCAATCCAACTAAGTATGCAAATTATTCAAAAGCAAAAGCAAGAAACTTTATATCAATTATTCGAAATTAAATGGAACAAATGTGATTGATATATATATATATATCCAAGCATACCCATTTAAACAAATAAAATAATAAAATATTATAAGGTTTTATATATAATTTAAAAAGGGTTCAAGTTGAATTTGGCACAATGATTTCTAATAAATATCTAATCACACCCATCTAAGCAAATCAAGATTTATAACTATAGCCATGTTATGATCAGGGTTTGCGCCCAGTTAATTGAAATGTCCCAATTAAGTCAAATTTGTACAGTGGAACGTAAATTGATCATCAAAATATAAAAAGAACCCAAATTAAAGACTTATATCAAATAAGCCAAACATTGGGAGTGAGATTTAGACGAATCTATAAGCAAGTAAAGCTGATTGCCTACGATATGAAATCAAAAGTGCAGTTTTCCACCTAATAAAGACATAATACAGCAAACATATATCAAATAAAGACAACACATATATTTTAAAAATAAAGTGTACTAAATATATTTTAAATTAAAATATTAGTGAAAGCTATTTTATATTTTAATCTATATAAAAGTCAAATGGGTATCCTTTCTTTTTTCCTTTTTAACCCTCAGTCTAATCCAATCAATAACAAATTTTCTTTCTACTTTCTATACAAAAATAAATTTTTATTTAAAACTTTAACAAGGACTCAAAATGTATTCAAACTTTTTTATTTCTTTTTTCCAAGATTGCGATTTGCTATTTATGATTATCGGTCCTTTGTCCTTCAAGGGTCGATTGATTTGGATTTCTGCGTGATGCTTTCCAATTGTATAGTCTCTACTTTTTTCATTCTTCTTCAAATCTTTGTTCCTTAAGATTTGAAATGGATATTCAAGGTTTTTCTAAACATTTGATTTTTGTAGAAATTAATCTTGATCGGGTCAAATTCTGGTCATTTGTTACGGTTCATGGAGCGTGTTTTGATTGAATCGGGTCAATAAATTGGTAGTAAGCGGAGTCAAGTTCAGTTCACTTTAGTATTGATCATGTGAGTTACTAGTTAGATTACAGCTATATTATGGAGTAGTGCTACATGTTTTAAATCAAATCAAACGTGGGTACACGACCCTGCAGTTTTTTTATACGTGTCGTCTAGTGTGTAATATAATTTTTTTCATGTGTAATATACACATCGACCCTTGACTAACACCAATTCACCAAGCATGTCAAAGAGTGACAATAACGAAAGTGTAGGTTTAAGTCAATACATTAGTTTCACAATAATGTTCAGGTGGATATATCAAATAATTAGTTTCAAACACAACTTAAAACACCATAAAATCATGTACAAAGAGCACCAACAAGATAAAAAAACTCAAAAGCAATCACAGGACCATACCATAAGCTCTCTCATAGACCTGTACAAATCTAGCCAGCCAAGTTAGCCAGGCTCGAACCCAAACTAGAGATAAATTGGGCTCGCTGTCGAGCCATTTCCATTTGAAACTGAAGCATTTGGAGTTGGGCTTGTGGGTCAATAATGCTATCTTTCTCACATTCTTCACAATCCACACAGCCCAAATGCGTGCCGTAATCGCAAGATTCACAGTAGTACACCCAACGGTCCTTTTGAACGTCCCCATGACAGACATCACATGAAAAGGTACAGTCTTCGCCTTTCACAGGAGACGAGTAAAGTAGTTTAAGCATATGCTCGTGATCATCCCGCTTCACTGTTTCAGGTAAGTTCACACACTGGATGTGCAGATCAAATTTACAAATAGAACAGTGATATGTAAAACCTGTACCATCACTAAAACATGCATTGCAAGTAAATTCTCCATTTTCATTGCCGTAAGGCGCTAACGAAAGGAGGAATAGAGGGTGTTCCGGATGTGACTTATGATGGATCTCTTTCTCCAAATGGAAGCATGATTCATGAAGATGAAAGTTGCAATCTGTTTCGCCGCATGAATAGCCTTTGCCAACTAGAGTTTCCTCACACCCTGAACAAATGACCTCATTCTCTTCATCTTCTTGTAAATTGACTCTAGATACACTGTGGGGGTGGCTGAAATGCATAATTTTGTTATCTTTGACATTGTTTTGAGGCATTGAAGGATCATGAAAGCTTGTGATCGAAACTGATGGATTACTTATTGGAATGGAAAGGCGACTCTTTTGAGGCGTTGAAGGATCTTGGGCGCTAGGAGTAGGATTTGGTGGATAATTGGTTGGAATGGAAATAGAAGGTCCGGTTTGTGCCACAGAAGGATTTTGTGCACTAGAATTGTGAGAACTTGTTGGAATGGAAACATAAGGTCTGTTATGAGGCATTGAAGGATCTTGGGCAATTGGAATTGGATTTGGTGGATAACTAGTGGGAATAGAAACAGAAGGTCTAGCTTGTCCCATAAAAGGATATTGGGCATTGGAATTGTGAGAACTTGTTGGAATGGAAACAGAAGGTATGTTTTGCGTGCTAGGAGTTGGATTTGGTGGATAACTAGTGGGAATGGAAACAGAAGGTCCATAATTCGCTGAAGAAAATTGAGCGTTAATGGAAACGGAAGCTAGATTATGAGCCAATGCTATGGATGGATCTTGACTTGTGGAATGATATGGCGCACCGGAATCAGAATTCAAGGGTATGCAATGATCTTGGGCACTTGGAATAGAATTATGCACTCCATTCCATCCTGATGGAACTAGTTCTTGGAACTGATGGGCTTTTTTAAAACTTGTAGCGCGAATAATCGAAGACGCGCATTGGACATGAAGGTCGAATTCACAGTCAGCACAGGAATAGGAGAATCCGGTTCCGATTATCTGGCAGGAATTGCAATAAAAGGAATTAGAATGGTAAGTTGGGTATGGGAACAAAGTGAGCGGATGGGGAGGGTGGGATGGGTGTTTGAGGGACCGAGTAGCGCGATAGCATTGTTCGTGCAGGAAGAATTTGCACTGCCAGCAAACGTATACGGTTCCGGTTGCAGAAGAATTGCAACCGGAACACGAGACTTCGATGCCATCGGGCATCTCGTGCATGATGAGGTTGTGCGAGTGGCTGAAATGCTTGAACCCTTGATCCATGTCTTTGAATGTGGTTGTGGGTGCAAATGAAAAGAGAGTATATATGAAGGTAAATAGATTGAAGATGTTGTGAAAGTAGCCATTGAATTGAATTGGTCAGATTGCCAACTATTTTCATATAGAGATTCTTATTGTAAGAAGTTGACTTTGTAGCTATAATTTAGTTGACTTTGTAATGCAATGAATATTTCTTTGGTGTAAATGAATACGGAGTAAATGAGATTTTTGAAGAAAAAATAAAAAAAACACATAAAGATTAATACATGAGAACAGAAGATCACATTTATAGAACTAGAAAGAGGCTCATGTTAATGAAGTGTAGATCTGAATGTGAAAGTCTAACATGAGACTGCAACATACAAAGACGAGTTAATTAACCATTAGTTAACTTTTAAATTTCGAGACCATCAATTTCAACATCTAGTACACCACCACCCGCACCCACGATCATCGTCAAAGCTTGAGGTTGTTGATAGCACAAGACATATTTAGTCCATTTCCGGGATACATAATCTCGAGACTAACAATTCCTACATAGTAGTTACCATCAAATTCAGAAAGCGAGTATAACACGTGTGAAAAATAGGGAGGTTTGGGGAGACGTTTGACCCACTTTTTGTTACCATTTTTGTTGGTTCAAGCCTTTGTATATTTGTGTATCTTGATTTTATACTACTTGAGAGAAAATGATTGTGAACCTGAGATTTTAGTTTTCAACAAGACATCACCCTTTCATTAGAGATTAGGAATTTAAATACAAGAAGCTGACGCATTGACCCATTGGTAATAACTACGTAAACCATTACTTCACTACTAAGACTCGAACAAACTAAAAGCTTACTGCGTAATTCAAACAAAATACGTGACTAATACGCTAAACTCTTACTAACTGATCTATCCATGATCAGCTTCATGACCCATACCCTTTGACTCGTCAAGATTATCCCACATTTTTTTGTTATTTATGGTAACTTCTCGTCGATATATGTAGCATGTATTTTCAGTGGGTTTAGTGATATTGTCTGATCAAACTGGTCTTCCTGACAAATGATCGAAAAACCTAGGCCGGAATAATATTTGAAATCATATCTTAGTAATAATAATGGATTACTGAGGACTTCTCTGTCGGAAAACAATTCCTACATACGACGACCAAATATGGACTTACCAATGTTTGTGGTCCGTTAGTGATAATCTCAACTTCCTAGGTTATCGTATCGGTCGTTGTTGATTTAAGCTTTATTCAAATTGACTTTGCTAGTTTCACAAAGCTAATGCAAACATGAAATCTAAGATCTACTTATACCATATTTAAATTAAATCGAACACATAAACAGGGCGCAGGCGAGTGCATGGGTACATGACCCTGCAGTTTCTTTATATGTCATCTGGTATGTTATACTCGTTTTTCATGTGTTATACATATCCAACTCTTCACTCTTGACTAACACTAATTCACCACACATGTCGAAGAGTGACGATAACAAAAGTACAGGGTTTGTCAACATGACCAGATCATACATTAGTTACAAATTCAAATAAATGTTCAGGTGATGCATCACATAATCAGTTTCACACACTTAAAACACCATAAAATCATGCATAAAGCACACAATCAACAACAAACAATGCACCAACAAAATAAAAGACTCAAAAACCATCACAGGACCAATACCATGATCACTTTCTCTATGGACATGTACAAATCTAGTCATACAACTTAGCCATAGCCGCACCACAACTGGCGATAACCTGGGCTCGTTGTCGAGACAGTTCCATCATAAACTCAAGCCGTTGACGTTGGGCTTGTGCTTCAAGAATGCTTTTTTGTAAACAATCTTTACAAGCCTTACAACCCCCACAACCCAAATCTGTCGAATTGTGAGGCGTTAAACGCTCTTCGGCACTAGGAATATTAGGATCCAGTGGATCACTAGAAGGTCCAGTTTGAGCGTTGGAAGGATCTTCGGTGCTCGCAGAAATGGAAACAGAATCTAGATCATGAGCCAATGCAATGGATGGATCTTGATTCGTTGAATGATATTGCGCGCTGGAAACAGGATTCGCGGGTATGTAATGATTTTCGGTACGTGTTAACGGATGTGGAAAACTCTCATGATCAGGAGCTTGCATTGGTTTTTGAAACTGATGGGAATTCTTAAAACCTGCAGCTTCCGGAATGGAATACGCGCATTGGACATGAAGGTCGAAGTCACAGTCAGCACAGGAATAGGAGAATCCGGTTCCGATGATCTGGCAGGAATTGCAGTAAAAGGAATTGGAAGGGTAAGTAGGGTATGGAACCAAAGCGAGGGGATGAGGAGGGTGAGATGGGTGTTTGAGGGACCGAGTGGCGCGGTAGCATTGTTCGTGGAGGAAGAAGTTGCATTGCCAGCAAACGTATACGGTTCCGGTTGCGGAATAATGGCAACCGGAGCACGAGACTTCGATGCCTTCGGGCATCTGGTGCATGATGAGGTTGTGCGAGTGACTGAAATGCTTGAACCCTTGATCCATAATCTTTTTGAATGTGGTTGTGGTTGCAATTGGAAAGAGAGTATATATGAAGGTAATTAGATTAAAGGTGTTGCGCAAATAGCCATTGAATTGAATTGGTCATATTGTCAATTATTTTCTAGTAGAGATTCTTCTTGTTGAGGAGTTGACTTTAGTGAAGTAAACGAATCAAATAACAATTAGATAATATATATTTTCCATAATATAATGGGTTATCGAGTCGCAAAAATTAATGGGTTATCGAGTAGCGGTTTTTCAAAGTTTACATGCCGGACCGAGTTCAAAACTCGAATAAGATCATAAATAATTTTAAAAATAATAACTATAAATCAAATTTAAAAAATATGAAACTATTTCATATTTTTATAAGGATTTGTAGAGTATTACTGAAATATGAAGACTAGAATAAATGAAGACAGACCAATAATGTGATTTCTAAAGAACAAAATAAAAATATATATAAAGAACCACCAACTATTTGGTTGAGTGGTAGCCTCATATTTTTTTTAGATGAGATTGTGAGTTCGAGTCCTACAGGCAGCAAAATGTTGTTGGTGGGCGTTTTACCGCAGTGATCCTTCGGGTGGCGAGTTTTCCCTTGAATTGGTGATTGGTGGGTTTGGGTTACCCGGCGTTGTCTGTGCTCGCTGGTGTATAGGGTGTCTTTTCGCCATTGAGGTACCCTGGATAACCGAGTTATAATTAGTTGGCCGTTTAAAAGAAAAAATATATAAAGATTTAAAAAATCTGTTGGTGTTAGAAGTCATGATCATGAACAAAAGATTATCTGTAAAGCTAGAAAGAAACTCATTCCAATATCACTTTTGATCGATTTCAATTCCGAGACTTCACATGTACACCACCACCCCCACGTATCGTCATCATTGAGCCTCGAGGGTATTGACAACAGGACACATGTGTATGCATATTTCAGACACTTAATTATAAGACCACCAATTTACAAATAATAGTTACCAATAAGGTACAAATAGAGTATAACACATGAGAAATATGAAGGTTTAGGAAGATGATTGACCCATTTTTTATTACTTTTTTGCAATTTATGGCAAGTAAGTTCGCCTTGCCACATCTGGTATATATTTTCGACGGATTATCAACAAACTAGTCCTCTACAAACTGGTCTCCCCGGAAAGGATTGAAAAGCTCGAGCGAGATTCTTATCTAAAGTTTTATCCTTATTATCACCTATATATTACTCA
This sequence comes from Flaveria sonorensis, assembly GCA_025506505.1. NCBI lineage: Eukaryota > Viridiplantae > Streptophyta > Magnoliopsida > Asterales > Asteraceae > Flaveria > Flaveria sonorensis. The sequence continues at coordinate 8,731,918 of CM046429.1, forward strand.
TGTCATGTTCGTCGGAAAACGATTTCCACTAAAAACGACTATATATGGATTTATCAGTGTCAATAGTATTCCATCAGTAATCTATCAATGAGATTATCAAATTCTTGGGTAATGGTGTCTATCTTGCTTACCAATGGGGCCAATGAATTTTTCCATTCTCCTTTCATCTAATTTTTAACTTTTTAATGATATTCGTTGCTAGTTCGTCATATTACCTAAGGACACCATGTCAATAATGTCATTAATAATTCTCATTTTCTAGTAATCCAGGACCTTTTTCAATATTATTAATGATGATGATTGTTCTAATAGTGATAGCAAAATCAGTGGTGGAGATTATGTTAGATGAATCCTCTAATAAGATACATATGAATATGATATGTAAGTAAATTGAGTGCTTACTAATTTCACTTTTAGTAACCAAATTAGTAAGACAGGTTACATTTTTAGTTGCAGTTTACAATAGGTCAATTAACTTGTATTTTTAAGTTTACATGTGCAGCCTTTAACAGTAAGCTTTGACAGTGTAAATTCACAGGTGCAGTAGCACCAGTTCACATGTGAATTCACACCGAGATATGAAAACATCTAGTAAAATTCACAATGAAACCAACAAAAACATATACCACAACTATATATTTGTTCTCATGCTGATAATTTTGACACCATTATCACTTTAGCTTTTATAAATAAGCCTCTAAATAGTTTACTCTAGCTCCAAAGTCAAATCGTTATCACGATGCATTGTTACAAAGGTAGTTAATCATATCATGCTAGAGATGCTTGCACCCATACCAGCAATCATCTGTGCAAGCTGTTGGTTCATCTCCATTTGCAGCTGAAGCCTCTGAAGCTGCACTCGCGCATCAACAACACTATGATCCCTTTCATATTTTTCACTATTCACACAACCCAAATGCGTGCCAAAATCACAAGATCGACAGTAGTACGCCCAACGATCCTTTTCAACAGCTCCGTGACAAACATCACATGAAACTGTATGCTCTTCACCTTGTAAAGGACATAAGTAATATAATTTAAGTGTATGCTCATGATCAGCGCGCTTCACTGTTTCAGGTAAGCTTGCACATGTGGTGTGCAGATCAAATTTACAAACAGAACAGTGGTAGGTAAAGCCTCTACCATTACTAAAACATGCATTGCAAGTAAATTCACCATTTTTATTGCTGTAAGGTTCGAATGGGAGGAGGTTTAGAGGGTGTTCGGGGTGTGACTTGTGTTGGATTTCTTTTTTCAAATGAAAGCATGAGTCATGAAGATGAAAGTTGCAATTTTGCTGAAAACATGAGTACCCTTTGCCAACTATGGTACCTTTACATCCTGAACAAACAACCTCACTTTCTTTATCTGCTGTTTTATTGACTAAAGATAGATTGTGAGGGTGGCTGAAATGCATGATTGCTTCATCTTTCGGTTCATTTTGATGAACCGAAGGACCTTGACCGCCAGAAGGTCCAGTTGGAGCCATTGAAGGATATTGGACACTGGCGATCGGATGTTGAAAGCTTGTTGGAATGGAAACAGAAGGTGCGCTTTGAACAGTAGGAATAGGATTCTGACCACTCGCGGGAATATTGGAAAAAGAAGCTGTGTTTTGAGCCATTGGTGGATTTTGGGTGGTAGGAATTGAATTCTGGTGACTAGGTGCAATGGAAACATAAGCTTGATTATAAGCGGTAGAATGATAGTGGACACTGGAAATGGAATCTGGATGCGTGTTAGGAACAGAATGGATGAATGGAATTGAATGACTATCAGGAACAGAAACAAAGGACACATTATTATCCATGTTGGAATTATGTATTCCATTCCAACTTGATGGAACTAGTTCTTGAAAACCCGTAGCCCTGGAAATGGAATAAGCGCATTGGACATGAAGGTCAAATTCACAGTCAGCACAGGAATAGGAGAATCCGGTTCCGATGATCTGGCAGGAGTTGCAGTAAAAGGAATTAGAGGGATAAGTTGGGTAAGGAACCAAAGTGAGGGGATGAGGCGGGTGCAACGGGTGCTTCAAGGATCTTGTTGCCTTGAAGCATTGCTCGTGCACGAAGAAGTTGCATTGCCAGCAAACATACACGGTCCCGGTGCCAGAAGAATTGCAACATGAGCACGAGACTTCAACGCCTTCGGGCATTTGGTGCATGAGTAGATTATGCAAGTGGCTGAAATGCTTGTAACCTTGATCCATCTTGCTTAATGTGTTTATGGGTGCAATTGGAAAAGGAGCATATGAAGATAAATAGAAATAAGTAGTTGTTGTGCAAGTAGCCATTGAATGGGTCACAATGCCAACTATTTCCTCCTAGAGATTCTTCAAATATTACAAGTTGACCTTGTAATAATGTATATAAAGTAATTATAATTTATTATCGCGTAATTAATGCATGAATGCACGCGAGTGAAATCACATATTTCAGTATATTTTCTTTTTTATTAAAGAACATAATCATTTGGTATGAATAGAGTCTCCTCTGTATTAATGTTCAATTGGTGAAATAAAAGTCAAAGTCAGCTCTTTTCTAGTGGCAATAGTTTAAGGATTGAGCAATGGAAATGAATTTTAGAGTTTTTTCTTGAGTTTAAAAACTTATTTACTAAAATAGTGTAGTTAGTAAAATATTTATCAACATAATGTAGTTTAAAAAAAAATTTGTTTCTCACTTTTATATTATTGGCTACTTATTTAAATATTATTTTATACTTATTGGATAATATCTTTAAATTTTAAAAATTGTTTTTTATTTAAATTGAATTTTTTTTTATAATTTTCCAGAAATTTTTTTAAGTTTTTTTCCTAAAACTATAAGAAAATAATCCAAATGTTAGATTATTGTATTAATATAAAAATATATTTTATTTCATGCAACATTTTAACTGGAGATGTAATATAATTTTATTTAAGTTTCGTTTGCTTTTTATCGTTTCTATTATACTCTTTTTCCAGAATTTTTTTTCATTCGTGTAACAATTTAAAAAACTTTCTTATAGATATTATACTTTGCACATAATCTAACATTTCTAAATTAATACTCTAATCTAACATTTTAGAAAAGGTTTTAGAGTTTTAGAAAAACTTAAAAAGAACTTCAAGAAAACCATAAAAAAATTAATTTAAAAAAAACTGTTTTTTAAATTTAAAGATATTATCCTATAAGTATTAAATAACATTTAATAAGTAACCAATAATAATATGAGTGAGAAACAAAAAAAATCAAAACTACACTATTTTGATAAATATTTTACTAACTACACTATTTTGATAAATAAAATTACCAACTACACCCTTTTAGGAAAAAACTCATGAATTTTATAGTTGGATGGTCGTCTTTTAGTATGGTAAATCTACTTTTGATTTTTATCAGTGGCGTCGGTGATTGTCTTATATAAAAATTATGTGGTTTAAAACCCAATCAAGTGTAAGATGATTAGTGGGTTAAAATCCTAGCAAGTGTAAGTTGATTAGTTATTATTTAGGAGTTGTTTGTCGCTGAAAGAATCTAAGAGCATCTACAGGTAGATTAGTTTATTAATCACTTTTGCTACCAATTTACTTTTAGTCCCTAATTTTGTAACCTTTGAAATTAATCCTAGGTTTACGACCATTTTATCGGTCATTAATACTAATTTACATCCCATCACTAAAAATAATCAACCGTTATAATTTGCAAAGCAATCCAATCAATCTATATTTTAGGATTTTGTTTTTGACAATCGTTACATCTTTGTTTTGTTTCGTTTTTGTTTTGTTTTTGTTTATGTTTACATACTTAAACCGATACATGCATGTGCATTTAGTGGTGGTGGTAGAATATTTCAAGAGCGAACAAACATATTCAAGAAAATCTCATTCAATCAATAGGTTAGGTTTCAGGAACATGAGACGTTGACAAACCTTATATATGTTTATCTCACTTGAGTGTCAGATACGTATATAAGACATGAAAACAGGACACATACTATATAAAACATAAAATAATTACTGCATAAAAACCTACACAATAATCACATATTGCCCAACTTATTTTTCCAACCAATAGCACTTATCTTAGCATCTTCCATTGCTTCCTCAAGCCTCTGCTGTTCACTTCTTGCATCAACAACATGATTCCCTCTTGTTTCATCACATACTTTACGATCCACACAATCCAAATGAGTACCAAAGTCACACTCTTTACAGTAATAAGTCCAATGATCCCTATGCACAACCCGATTACACACGTCACAGAAGAATGTGTACTCTTCTCCCATCAACGGGCACTCGTAGAACAGCTTAAGCGCGTGTTCATGATCGTCTCGCTTCACTGTTTCTTTCAAATTCGCACACTTAACATGTAGATTATGTTCACAGATTGAACAGTGATAGCTAAAGCCATTACCATCTTTATAGCACGCATTACAAGTAAACTTGCCATTGAATAGTGATAGCTTAAGCGCGTGTTCGTGAGATTTGTGTCGAATCTCTTTTGTCAGATTGAAGCAAGATTCGTCAAGTTGAAAGCTACAATTTTGTTCAACACATGCAAAGCCTTTGCCAATTAGGGTTTCTTGACATCCTAAGCAAGCTATCTTCTTTTTAGCTTGTTTTATGTTCACCAAAACCAGACCATGTGGGTGGCTAAAGTGCTTCATCCCTAGGTTTTGTGTATTGTTTTGACCGGATTCGCCATTGTGAGACGGTTGTGAATTCGGAGCACTAGGTACAAAATGAGTGTTTTGAGGTATGGATGAGTAATGTGCACTTGTGGGAACACTTGTAAAACTTTGAGATATATATGCATTTTGCGCGCTAGTTGGAACAGAAAATGTTGATACATTTTGAGCCATGTAAGAGTCTTGTGTGATGTTTATCGGGTATTGAGTTGGGACTTGAACTAAAGTTGGAATTGGAACTGGGGTCGGAAATGGAATGGAGGGGGCATTAGGGACCATAGGAACGATTTCTTGATTTGGATAAGATATATGATGTGGTTGATGAAAGTTTGTAGCACTAGAAATGGAATAAGCACATTGGACATGAAGGTCGAAATCGCAATCGGAACAAGAATAGGAGAATCCGGTTCCAATGACTTTGCAAGAATTGCAATAGAAGGAATTGGAAGGGTAAGTAGGGTATGGAACCAAGGTGAGGGGGTGTTGAGGGTGTGATGGGTGTTTTCGTGACCGCGTGGCCAGAAAACATTGCTCGTGTAAGTAGAAATTGCATTGCCAGCAAATGTATACTGTTTTTGTGGCCAACGAGTTGCATCCAGAGCATGAGACCTCGGTACCTTCAGGCATGTCATGGATCACTAGGTCGTGATTGTGGCTGAAGTGCTTGATCCCAGACGCCATATGATTGATCCTTTTGCTCGCGGTCGCTTTTTCGTGGGATAACTATTTTGTTGAATCAAAAGTATTTGAGAATATGCATATACATGTATGCAACTAGGATGGAATGGAATGGGAAATATAATGGGACTTGGTCAAGAACACTACAACTATTACATGTTATATTATTTGGTTGACTTTATTATTTAATGAAGTCTTTTGTTAGCTGGGTTGCTGACTTTTTTGGTAATTATTAGAGAAAAGTCAACTGATTTGAGTTAGGTGAGTTAACCATATAGACCCTTGCATTATGTTTTTCTTAAATTAAGAACCCTTACATTAGAAACGTGATGCATGTTACATAAGACCAACAAAACCATCAATGTGGAGCCCCAAAGGTTGATTCATGTCTAAGGAAATAATAATGTTGTTCCTTTAGCATTTTCTACTTGGGCTAGCTTAGGGTTTTCGATCGATGGTGTGGTGGTCGACTTAGGGTTTGATTTTCATTTTAAGGTAGTGTCAAGGTTGGTGGAAGATGACGATGATGTTGATGTTGGAGGTGGTTTGATTTGCTTGATTTTGGTGGGTGGTTATGATTTTGCTGGTGGGGTGGAAGATGACGACGATGTTGGTGGTTGTTGTTGTTGATGTTGGTACTGGTGGTTTGATTTGTTTAATTCTGGTTTGATTTGCTTGATTTTGGTGGGTGGTTATGATTTTGCTGGTGGGGTGGAAGATGACGACGATGTTGGTGGTTGTTGTTGTTGATGTTGGTACTGGTGGTTTGATTTGTTTAATTCTGGTTTGATTTGCTTGATTTTTGTGGGTGTTTACGATTTTACAAGTCGCGGAGAAAGATGACAATGATGCCAGATGTGGTGATTGTAGGAGGTGGCTGGTGTTGGCGGGGGAGGGGTGGGGTGGAATATGATGATGATGTTGGACTTAACTAAATCACACAACTAATTAATCCCTTTATTAATTTGAGTATATCAGACAATTAGTCATTATATGTGAAAAAACTAACATGTTCTTAACTTTAACAGTTAAAACCATTATGTTAGTGAGTTGGAGTTAATTAAGATAGATAACATACCACATGGAGGACAAAAGTGATTTTAAAAACAAAAGTTAGTTGATCAAATCAGATAAAGCAAACACAAAGTTTAGTTATTAGATTAGATATAGTTGTTGTATACTCGTATATGTATACTTGTTTAACTTAAAGAAATCTATAAATAACTAATCTTTTAAGAGACGTTCAACTAAAAATTGTCATTAAAAAATATATGATAGAAGTATATTGTTACCACTATATATATAACAAATTTCAATCTAAGTATTCAGGCGATTATTAGCGTCCATTCAATTTTCTAGTAAGATACAAGTAATAAAGCATCTAAACATTCAACGATTCTTTCAAGTTTCAAGGAACCAACAACAATGAACACCTCAAAAGTTGCATGTAAAGAGCCCATTTAAGGGGTTGTTTGTTTGGGTCTTAACGACCCTAGTCAGACTCATAAGTTTGACTCGGTCAGACCTGGATGTTTGGTTCGATACCCACTTATTGAAAAAGACCTCTTATTCTTCTCTTATTAGGTCAGAGAAGATACAATATCTGACCCAAGAAAATCCCCCCACTGCTCTCATCGACCTCTCCTTCCCTTCAGCTCGAACTCGCCGGCCATCACCAACGCCACCACTGGTTCTCGCCGGCCTCCCCTTCAGCTCAAACTCGCCGGCCTTCACAGGTACGTCTTCTTCGCACCGTCGCACCCCCACAACAGGTTCGGGAACCCTCGATTGTTCGGTGTTTTGGGGTCGGCCATGGCCACCGAATGTTCGGTGACCCCCACAGCAAGTTCGGTGACCCTCGATTGTTCGGTATTTTGGGGTCGGTCATGGTCGCCAAATGTTCGGTGACCCGAATGTTATGGTGAGGTCATTTTGATCCTTTTTGTGTTCTTGTTTCTATATATATATTTTTTTGAATTTGATTCCAATAGATGTGTTTATAAGCACCATAGCTTACAAATTCAAGTTATTTTTACATTCAACTGTAATTGGTTCATGAAAAGATAAGATGTGAAATCTTCAATGTAATTGGTTCATGAAAAACAAATATGGTTTGTATTTTTTTTTTATAATTATTCATTATTAGGAGTTATAACCAAACAGATAAATTATATTCAGCAAGAAGTAATTCAGATGGGTAAAATAGTCATTCTATACAGTTATTCAGATATCCAATCAAACAAACTTAAACTGATTCAGCACTTATTGGTTTAGACATCTTACTGGTTCAGACATCTTACTGGTTCAGATCTCTTATTGGTTCGGCACTTACCCATTCAGAAGTTGTCAAACAGCACCTAAGTTTGTAGAGCTCTAAACTCAAATATAATTTCATAACAACCTAGGATTGTATGAAGTGAACTGTTCGAATATGTTACTTCATTTAAAAACTGAACGAATATAAACTAGTAATAATTACACTAAGTACTAATGATAAGGTTTAAGTTTTTTGAGATTAAAAACTATTTTTTAATAAATTAAAAAAAGAACTTTTTATAAATGGAATCTCTAAAGAAATAATTTTGATAAAATAAAAAAATTAAAAGATAAAACCAAAAAAACAAAAATACATGGGATACTTTTAAAAAATGATATCACTGTTTTATTACTTATAGTACTTACTCATACGGAATTTTAATCATATATTATCTTACATTATTGTTATCTAATAATAAACTTTTATTATTAACTATTTAATATTTTATTTATTCAACTTGTGTAATAATACATGAGGTAATAGCCTACTATATAATAATAGCAACAAATTACTTAAGGGTTGTTTAGCAATCTCTAAACCCATAAATGTTGTTTGATTGGATCTTTCAATAACTATACCTAATGACTATTTTAGCTTTTTGAATTATTTTTTTCTGAATGAGACATCGGATATGAATCATTATAAAATTATATAATTCAAGTAGCCTTGATATATTTTCGTAATGTTTGTTCTATTTGTTTGTCATATTTTGTAAAAGCTATTGTTGCATTTTACCTAAAGTTGAAGGATTTAATGGTGGATGATTGCATTTTATCTAAAGATGGAATATGCTTCTTGATTACATGTGCTCATTTGGGAAATTCTAATTATGTGATGGCTCCTCTTTTGAAAGAATTCCCCCTTCAATGAAATTGATTTATTTCCATTTTGTATTTCAAGTCTCTTTCGAGATCAATGGTTTTCTTTGTCTTGTATTCATTATCCAACTCAACCAACGCGACTCCCTTTGTATTCATTCAATTTATACTCTTTTTCCTCTATTAAAGACCCTTTGTTTCAAATCCAAATATCCGTAAGCGTGGAGAGGGCGTATGCGTTGTGAGGCCACGACGAGCCTCGGTGCCGCCAGGCACCACCGTCACCACCCCCTTTCATGCTGCAAAATTCTGTTTCCAAGACATGTACTTGCTGTGAACTGTGTTTGTCGCTTGTGTGTGTGTGGTGTAGTGTGTCAACACCACCATCACTAAATTCTAGTGTGTAAATGTAGTGTGACGTGACAAAATTTGATTGTTATGTTTATAGCGTATTGTGTTGGGTGTGGTGAGAGTGCACCCTTCGCCCTTAGGGTGGAGAGGATGCTCTCACCAAACACACAACAAAGTATAGACACCAATCAATTTCATCATATCACACTACACCACAAACTCAAATTTGATGGCGATAGTGTTGTCACGCTACAACATTACACGACGCACACATGCATAAAACCTCACGGCGAGTTCTCAGCGTAAAAGAGGAATTCTGCAACGTGAGAGGGGGGTCACAATATTGTCGCGTGACGCATAGACATGTCGTGACCTCACGACGGGTGCGTCCCACCCACCCTAGGATACTTGCTAGAATATTTTACTATACCAAAGGGAAAACTATATACCCACGTGTACGGTTCGTTTTATAAAGTAATAATAACGATACGTCCACGTGTCCCGTACCTCGTCCCCTGAACCATAAATATTATTATTTTACTTCCACTAGCAGCCTTCTCCAAAAGTGCACAAAGGCATGTGCTTTATCCTCTCTCCGACGGTCTAACGCCGCCGTGATCGCCGTTGCTCCGCCCCAATCTTCCACCGTCTCCGCCGTACTGAACATCATCCCCTTCGTTCAACACTTCAATTCCGACAGATCTAACCAAAATAATAGCACAAATCAAAAGTCAGAATTCCATCAGGTCAGATTCTACAACTCAATAAATTCATTCAATCATTCGTATGAACCTTCAATTCACTAAATTGTACTTCGTTTGTGTAAATCGGATGTTGAATCGTGTCGATTTTGGCGTTGATTTGTGTTGAAGGTGGGAAAATTAGGGAAATCGAATTAGGGATCTGGAAAATTCGATGGCTGATAATATGAACGATGAGATGGTGATGGATCTCGATTTGAACCAAGAGCCATTGGTGGAACCACCACCGCTTACGTCCTTTGGTTACGTATCGTTATCGAACGAATTGGAGACCACACGCGGTAGAATCGAAGATCGACTCCGGCAGCTTGAAGCGGTTACCGCTAGGGCTAGACAGCGGCAGCGGTGGCGACAGGCGAGGAACAACCCGGAGTTGAGTTACATGACGGTGGTTGACGGTGGTGGTGGTGGTGTAGGGCACCAGAGTCAAGTGAGTGATGATGTTGGGGATGATGTTAGGGTTGGAGATGTGGTTAGGGTTCCGAATGGTGGTGATGGTGGTGAGAGGGGAAGGAACAGCAAGAGGGATATTAGTCAGTTGGTGAAAGCCTTGGAGATGGATTTGGATGCGAAAAAGGCGGATGATGATGGAGTTGGTGGTGGTGGTGATGAGAGTGGTGGTTTCTTTGATTGTAACATTTGCTTGGAGATGGCGAGGGATCCGATTTTGACGTGCTGTGGGCACTTGTTCTGTTGGTGCTGTTTCTATCAGTTGTCGTATGTGGATTCGAGTGCGAAAGAGTGTCCTGTTTGCAAGGGGGAAGTGACAGATTCGAGTATTACACCGATTTATGGAAATGGGAGGAACCAACCAGTTGTGAAGTTGGAATCTGGTATGAAAATACCTCCAAGACCGCGTGCTCGTAGAGTAGAAAGTATCAGGCAACAGAGGGTGATCAGGGGGATCTCTCATATTCCTGTAGCAGAAGCACTTAGGAGGATTAGAATTGGGATCGGTTCGATTGGAGAAAACCCTGTTTTTCAAGGTCTTAACAGTGTAGGTCAGGGTTCTGAAACCAATCCTTCATTGGTACACAGTTCAGAGGCTGGCGGCAGTGGTAGTCGCCGCCAGCGCTCCCGCCAGTTCTCCAGGGTGATATCTGAAAGTGCTGCTTCGCTTTCTTCCATTTCATCAGCGCTAAACAATGCAGAAAGATTGGTTGAAGATCTCGAAACTTACATTAATCACAGTCTTTTAAGGAGAGCAGATGCACATATGCTACCTAGTAATCAAGAACTGTATGCTTTTCTTGCTACTAGTACCGAGAGTCAACCAGAGCCCCAGAATGCAGAGATAAACCCTTCGTTACCAGTTTCTAGTTCTTCTCAAAGATCAGTTGCAACTACTGTCGTGCACTTGGATAATGTATCAGATAGTACCGTAGAGATTGATCTGACAATATCGCAATCACACCCATCTTCTTCGCCTAGAAGAAGTGCTGCTTCGCGATCTTTGAGTTCAGAAGGTGGAACATCTCGCGAACTCAGGAGAAGACGCGTGAGGTGATGTTCATGAACCAAAAGTATTTAAATTTAGTCATCTTTTCATCAGTACATTGATTTTTCACAGTGAACATGTTAGAGTGTCATCTTTTCCTATCATTAACAACATGTAATGCCTTCTATATTTGGAAACTGCAATGCATGATTTGTTTCTTATACATAGTGCCTGTTTCATAACTGTTGATGCTTTGATTGCATTTGTTTGTCGTAGAAATGTGATGCGTCTGTTTGTGTAGCTCGCTCACGCGTGCCTATATGTTTGAGAATAGGCATTTAGTACAAGTAACGGAATAGGAAAGCAGGCAGGGATTGGATTCTGGTGCTCTGCTTCTGATAGACTTTAAGGGTGCTCCTATTTTGGTTTTAACATAATTCTTGGGTCAAACCAATAACTAAAGTAGTATATTTTCGATAAACTATAAACGAAACTCCATGGATTGGCTAGCTATTCAAAAAGGGTTCGTTTGGTTGTTTGCATCTTTCTGCTTTGTTGATTTTGTAGCAATGGTTGCACATCCTTTACAAAATGGACATCCACAGGTCATTAAGTATTATATATCATACTGATTGTGAATCGGTGAATGTAAAGGTTATTTATTTAATTTTTCATCAAAAGATTATAACAAGTAATGATATAAAAAATAAAGATAACATATTGTTTCATTTTAATGATTTTTTTAATATTGTAAGTATACACTTTATAACAAGTATACACTTTAATTTTTCATCAAAAGATTATAACAAGTAATGATATAAAAAATAAAGATAACATATTGTTTCATTTTAATGATTTTTTTTAATATTGTAAGTATACACTTTATAGATAAAAATTTCATAAGTATGCTTGTAACACTTTATAAATAAAATGAAAACATGTTTTTGTTCATGTACGCCCTTTAGAGACAAAGGTGTCCCCCCATGTAACTCGAGTACTAATACAAGTTCAAGTCTAGTTGTTTAGTTTCATCCATTTGGTCCAATTGAATGTGAATTGAAATATAAAACAGTGTTGTAAAAATCGCTAGGCGCTAGTAGGGCGGCGAGGTGGGGACTAGGGATTAATTGGGATTAATCGGATCAGACTTTTGTGTATAATTTTGCAAATTTATATATAATTTTATACTTTTTTATGAAATAATTTGCAAGTTTGAGGGATAACTTGTAAATTGATGAATATTGAGGGGGTTAAATGCAAAAATTCAAAAACTTAATTAAATAATCTAACCCTAAAGATAGAACAGCCCGTTCCCCTTCCGTTGTTCCATCACCACCGGTCGCAGCAATTCGTCATTCCGGTCACCGGAGTCGCACATTCTCGCCGGGGTCAGCAAATCCGGCGCCGGAATGGGAAAATTCGGTGGTTATCATCGCCAAAACACCGTTGATTAGGACGATTTGGTCCGGCTTTGACCAATTTTGACCGACTACCGCCTACCACCTCCGATTTGGTGAAATCGAAGCGGCTAACCTCCGATTAGCGACTAATCGGCGACTAATCGAAGGCTAGTCATTTTTACAACACTGATATAGAGTGAGGATAGCTATCAACGGAAAACCAATAACCCATGAGAAAACCGTGAAAATCATTTATAATTAATCACATAATTAAAATTATTTTTTTAACTGCTTAAAATGTATTGGGTAAACTTCCACCTAATATTAGTATAATTCTATAAGTCGCATAACATATATTCATGACGGAACAAATATGATGACAGAAAAAGTTACATATATGTAACATGTAAAACCCTATGAATTGTCTATAAGTAAAGTGTTGATTGGTAGCATCTTACTAAGAGTCTACCTTTAAATTGATCAGATTTATAGTGTGTTTGATTCACTTGAAACTCATCTCTTAATGGTTTATGAATCCTATTAATAAGTAAGTTTTTAAAATATGTTGAATGATGCGGAAGCTATATCTTATTTAGTCTAACTTTTTAATGACCGTGCATAAAATTACCAAATAACCCCTAACTCATAGTTTACATGTGTATTGTGTAGTTATGTATATGTAACCCATAATTTTCGTAGTCTTTCTCATCAGTTACGTGAGCCCTCCTCTTGGCTTAAATGTCCATACTTTCAAATTTTCAAACCAAAGTCACCGTATGTTGTAAAAATTACATTATATGAGTGTGATTTTTCAAATACGATTTAAAGGTTCGAAACATTGGTGGAAGCACTTTTATCTTTAAAATCATTGTTAATCAATTTGGTCAGCCAATTCATCAAATCATTTTAGCTTTATTCAAAGTTAAATTACCATTTTCTTCATATTTCACTAGTGATTATAATCAATTATGATCATTAATCCCTATTTGTAACTCAACTTCAGGAAATCTCACTCTAGGTTAAATCACCTTGAGAATACTCTTTTAAGCGGACGTTTGTTATGTAGGAATTCAATGGAATTGGAATCTAAATTATTGTGTTTGGTTGGTAGTAATTCGTTGGAATTGAAATTTGAATTATATTCTTAACGTGTTTGGTTGCGAAAGGAATTGGAATTGAAATTTGAATTAATTCCCTCAAATTCCTTCAAATGAAAGATTTCAAAATCCTTCCAAATATTAAAGGATTTCAAATTCCACCAACCCCCGTCTCAACCACCGACCGCCATCAACCACCCCCCCACCACCAACCGACACTACCGACAACCCTTGCCGACACTGCCACCCTCCGACCACCGCCGACGCTGCCCCCGCCACGACCACCGCCGCTCGCCGCTGATCCCGACCCCGACGCCCTCGACTATCAACTCCCCGGGCCGCCGCTGCCCGTCTCAACCCCGACCACCGCCGACGCGCCCCGACCCCAACGCACACGACTACCGAGCATAGGCGCCCCAAGCGCCACCCCCGTCGCTGATTCGCCCGCTGCCGACCCCAACCGTCGACGACGTCGTGCACGCCTATGACCGCCTACCGCCGCCACCCCTAACCGTCGACTGTCACCGTCCGCCGCTACCGAACCGCGTCGGTTTATACGCACTCGAAGGAGACTGTCAGTTCTTGACGACGGGCATGATCGGTTGGTGGTGGCGATGGGGTACAGTTGGTTTTCGGCAACAGGCGCCGGCGTTGGGCGCGGTTGGTGGTCGCGGTCAATTGTCGGCGGTGACGGCGGCGGCGGTCGGTGGTATGTAGCGGCGGTGATCAATGGTCATAGAGGTGGTGACGAAATTTATGAGTGTTTTGTCACCAAAAATGCATTTTAAATTTAAACTCACTTTATAGATTGCAATTCCATTAAATTCTAAATCCTTTGGAAACTATTGATTCCAAATACAATTCCTTCTGATTACAATTCAAATCACAATTACAATTCCAATTCTAATTCTAACAAATTTCGCGAATCAAAAGCACCGTAATGTTTATAAGCAAATGGATGTCATACCCGTGCTTAATTCTACAAAATAACTAATCGGTTTTTATAAACCTACTAAAATTCATAGGAATGAGGCTAGCTTCATTTTTGGAGATGTTGAAAATACATTTAAAGCATGTTTACACTTCAATTTTGAACTTTTCTTGCATAAACGCACTTACCTCCCCCCATAACTCATCATGCAGTTTTCTTTTTAGACACATGAGACCATTTTTTCATAACCAGCCCGGTAGTTGAATCAATAGCCTAAAAAGTCCATCGACAGGACCAGTTCTAAAAAACATTTACATTATAAAGAATTTTAAAATTAATATTATATTAATTACTGATATGAAACTTTTTTATACCTTCCTTACATTATTTTTCTTTGTCTCATTGACACACTTTATCCTCCTCTCTATATTACTTTTTAAGAAAGACGTATTTATTGCTACTTTCGACTATAACCAAATTCTTTTAACTTTTAATAGACTTTTTGTGTCATTTATTCACAACGAATAAAGCTTAATTTGTTGACTTACAAGAAGCGGACATCAAGAACACAGGTATTGAAAACTGGAAATTGCAGAAAGTAAAACTCACACAAAGAAAATTGCTCAAAAAAGGTTCAAGCTTTTCTGATTAACACTTGCAGAATATAAACTAACTTACATGCAACGTGCACAATTGAAATAGCCATAAAAAATGGAGAAAAGAAATGACCCACTACCCAACTAACCAATGACTTATTCTCTTAAACTTTCTGCATACGTAAACATTAAAAAAATAGAAATAAATAAAAAGATAAACCATGCTGCCATGCACACTTGAGAAATGGACTTTGTCGATGTTGGACTTTAACATAATTCCCCCAAAGGCAATGCATACAATTTGTTTCCTAAAATTACATATTCCCAAAAAGAGAGACAATATTTGGGTGTTGTCATGCATGTTGGCCTCAACAGGACCGGTTTGAATGCGGTGACGATGGCAACAAGATGCAGTTTGAATGCGGTGACGATGGCAACATGATGCGCGATAACAATGGCTAGGGCGTCAAGAAATTACTAAGATAAATGTTTTGCGTATCTTCTAGACCCTACTATATAAATGAAATTGTGTTGTATGTCCATGTTTTCTATGTATCTGTGATTTGTGAAGAGCTGATAAGGCTCGGTTTCTTTTTCAATTGAATAATAATAACAATAATAACAATAAATATACAAAACATTAAATCTTGTATGAAATCAACTATATAAAGCATAAAACAATGTACAATCAAGTAAAAAAAATTGCAACTGACTTTATATATAGCATTAACATGAACATGATAAGTTAACCCCCTTTCCTCCAACAAACCCCAAATGCTACCAATTGCTGCTACACATTTTATAACTAAGGGGTAACAATCAACAATCATGATATTTTACAATGCATTTAACACTAGTATCCAAGTCTAAAATAAACATCTCTATGTGGCATGCACACGTACCACTCGCCATGTCGTTAAACGTTAGAATTTAGCTACCTATTTGTAATTATTCTCGATCCATTGGCTGTCCACGCCCACCTTCGTCTGTAAAAGCACGCAACAAAAAGATCAGAGTTTATTAGACATGAATACGATCCACAAACTCATTTAAATTGTCAAAGACAAAACGCGCTTCAACATTGTAAAATCTAAATTGTTCTAGTCTGTAATATTTTCTATCATATAGCATTCAGATGAACCCAAAAGTAGGATGATATATGAAACCATATTAGAGTTAAATGAAATTGTACCACTTTCACCATCAGAAATATCTGCAAGCCTTGCAATGGCATCAGCAAGTGCTTGTTCATGTTCCTGCATTATAACAATCATTTACAAGACATTTCAAGTTTTCAACTCACAGTAACAAACTAAAGGGGTCGATTTCAACTCGTTTTTTATGAATGATTTACTAGGTTCAGATTCATCTGTAATGGGTCAGAAATGGGAGCATATCAAATGCTTTAACAGTTACCCAAAGTAATAATTTTAATGCATAAAACCTCCTAAACCATTGTAAACAAGAAAATCATTTTTTTGTGAAATAATATTAGTTCCGCAATCATAATTAACAAAGTATTTTTTATGAAAAATATAACAATTTTGGTCAGAACTGCTTCGGGCCAACCCAAGGCCAATCTGATATGCTTCAACATGCACAAGAAAGTTACTCATTTCGACCTGTTACCCAACCCACCTGACTGTCCATTTACCAATCTCTAGAAAAAAAGAAATTGACAAACTCAAACTTCAGTTATTCTAACCTTGAGGACTTTCCTAGCTTTCTCTATTTCAAGAGGATCTGGATTACTCGATCCAAACACCCTCTCCACCTGCACATGTCAATCAATAATATAAATTACACAAAAGAATAAGATCTAAGAGTGCAGGCAATTAACCCTGACTGATTCTTTGTTTACCTCCTTTATTAGAGTATCAGTGTTATATAGTTGAAGCTCATCTGAACCCTTCTTTCCTATGCCATTCTGTGATGGTGGGAAAACCTTTCTTGTTTGACCCTTGGGCATCCCTCTTCCTCTTCCTCCACCTGGACCACTATCACGTCCAATAGGTCGAACCAATCCATGACCCGGTCCACCATAGGCCGTTTTAAGAGGAACCCCAGGATCCTCATCATCTACCCATTGTATATCCTCTGGAGATATCTGTATCAACAATAAAATCGCAGTAATTTGAAGAACTGTTCAAAGAAAACAAATATTTTTAAAAATGGAAAAAAAATCAAATCATAGAAAGAGATTTATCTAAACTTACCTCTGCAAGATTGACCCACTCCCATGTCTCATTTGTTGTATACATATCATATACTAGTGCATGCCGACCCTGAATAGTATAGAAGATTTTAAGCACAGCATTCAGGGTTGGTGGCAGGATTGTAATCTGTAAAAAATCAATACATTCATGTTAAGAAATCATACTACCTCAACAGGATTGTAATCTGTAATGGTGGCTTCATAGAAATTGTTGTCATCGGGCCACCTGGTTCTCACTTTTCTTCCAATTAATGGTGAAAATGATGTTTCAGCAGATTCATTATGGGCACCGGAAGTCACACGATTACCAAGCTGGGCCCTACCTGTTGCGCCTGATGAAGGATGCTGTGGTTTTATGGAAGATACTCCACCCATCATCTGACCACAGAAAAAAAGGTGTGATTTGAGAAACACAATAATACATAAATAAATGCTTATATTTTTAGAAAGAGCTTACAGATTTTTTGCTTTTCCCTTTGGACCCTGTCACTAGTGCTCTTCTAGCAGATGAAGAAGTTGGTAAAGGTACATGCTGTGGTGGCCCACCAAACGATTGAGAATGTCCTGATGGGTTCATCTTCTGCTTCTTACGATTTCCTGAAACAGATGGGCTCGGTAATGGATCCTGTACTGCTTGACCAGCGTTGACCATCCCAGGTTGAAGCCCACTGGACTGCCTCCACTCTCTGTTGTTGTCATGACACAATATGACAAAAATCAGAAAACAAGCTCCATAATCATATAAATGAGAAGTGTGTTTATAACCAATATTGGACCTTATTCTCCGAATAACATCATCTGAATTTACTTTAAGCAAAAGTTCTCTGTGTTCTTCATTTGACAATCGCAATTCTTTCCTGAGTTCGGTTATTAAGCCTTCCTTCTCCTGAAGATATACAATTTACAAAAAAGACTATCAAAACCAGATTAACAAGCATAAAATTCATGAATAACTTTCCCTCCGCCTCGCCGGTCCAAGGAAGATGCAATAATCATACCCAAGTAATTGCATCTGCTTGGGCTTTGAAGGCTCGTAAAACTGAACTGTATGCTTCTTGCTCAAGGAGGTGAATTTGGGCTTCCATATCAGTATCCCCATACATCCTAGGATATTGTATAGAACCCATAACGGCAGTCCTTCCATTACCTGTCACATGTCCACCTCTTGGGATTCTGTTTTGATGAGACGGGGGAAGATCATCATCAGTTCCTGCAATGAACCCGAATAATCAGCACAAACTCGTTATCCAATCCATTACTGTGTGATCCTTACATGAGTGATCCGTACACAAACTGGTTTACTGTTTTCTAAACATCTAAGACTATCACAAGATCACTTCAAAAACATATCTGGTACTTATTATTCTCACATTGATATAGGCAACATCATGTAAAGAAATGTGTGTGTCAAACTCTGTTTATGGTTCCTACATTTGTCTGCTTTAGGAAGTAGGAACACAGTTGTCATACATCAGTAAATGTACCCTCCATTCTGTATACGATGGAGTTTGTTTTTTAAATAACAGAAAGCAAAGTTTACTGAGCATCCTTTATATCCAGGCACAACAAATGATTGCATCAAAGCAACGAAGAGGCTTAATGAGACTCTACTACTGTTTAGGTTCAACATAGAGAGTTGACAGTGATGACAAATAAAGAGCTAAAGGTGTTATGCAAGGATAAACCTTTGACAATATTCTAGAAGATGTTCATAAATACACACACACACATGTTCATCTCATCCATAACTAAAAGATCATATGCCAAAAGGCCCAAAACAATCTGAATGACCATGATCTTCCATGCTATGGTAAGACAGTTAGAGGCCAACCAAAAAAATCAAACATATAATAAGAGGAGGGTGTAGATGATAAGTCAAAATTGAATGCACTACGTCAATCAACTGCCCAATTTTGAATTGACACTCAGCAGTCCTGGTCTAAACATACATCCATGACCAAGACAAATAATAATAAACAGCTGGTATCAAACTCTAAATTACTATTAAAAAAACTACTTTCTCCAACATAACAACACATAGCTATCTCACTTTCTCTTTTTCATTAATACACACACCAATAACATAGCTCCTAAGTTTCCAATATCCAGAATCCACGTTCACTAGCACATAAACAAAAACTTCACCAGCTCCACCCAAACACTGAGCTTCATTATCTCTTTCCTCTCATATACTTTAATTCAAAACTAAAAGGATAAAATTTAACAAAAA
The DNA here is from genome assembly GCA_025506505.1 of Flaveria sonorensis. NCBI lineage: Eukaryota > Viridiplantae > Streptophyta > Magnoliopsida > Asterales > Asteraceae > Flaveria > Flaveria sonorensis. Next base: position 8,751,424 of record CM046429.1, read on the forward strand.
AACATTCTTTCCGATTAATCCCACCCAACAACTGCAACAAATTCAAGTTTCATCACCATCAAATCAGTGAAAAGAAAACTGACCAAATACAAAAACTTTCAAAAAGACAATGCTGGCAAAAAGAACCAGACCCAATTATCCCCACACTGATCGAAAACAATTTCACCAAGAAAGCTAAAAACATCAACAAATTCATCAATCACCATAGAATCAATGCTTAATAGCTCACCGCTGCTATCATAAGGTTCGTAGTCCATAGCCAGCTTGCGAAACAAACCAAGAATCAATCAAAATTCCACAAGGATTAAGCGCATAAAAACCCTAATTGTCGCGAAAATCTTTGAATAAAACGCGAATCGATCGAACACAAGTGAAAATCAGCGTCGATTGGCGCTGCTTAGGGTTGAATTGGCGTTTTAGGTGAAATATATCGATTGATTTAGGGTTTGAAGGAGACAATTTTGGGCAATTTAGGGTTTGATTTTGGAGTTTGAAGACAGTGATGACAAAAAGGGGCGGATTTGAACGGGATCTGTATGGGAATTGGTTGTTTTTGGTTAATTGTTGGGTTTGGGTTCCGGCTCCTTTTGGGTTTTTGACCTTTTTTTTTTACTTTGGATTGACTTTGTTACCTTTGAGTTAGTTAGTTGTGGTCAATCACAAATAGTATCTTTGATAGTCAACTCCTTTTGGCTTTTGCAAAATTTGAAACAACAACTATTTGATTTTGGTTACGGAGTAAATTGTTTTAGCACCACAACATCCTCTTTAAGACGTACTTCTTTTCTTTTATTCATAATTACAAGTTTGCTTTGATATCTTTTAATACCTTGTGAATAGATGTTTTTTTGTTGAATATTTTACCTTTACTAGGATGTCATATTAGGCAATATGTTGACAAGAAAACTGTATGTATCATTTATTTGTTGGTATTCGAGATAGGTAAATTATTTGGGAATTCTAATGTATCCATAATTGATCGACCAATAGGAAGTGGGAGCAGTTGGCACCAATGCACGAGAGTCCAAATTATAACGAGATAGATGACGCAAGATTACAAGCATTAATAAGATGATATGTGTTTGCCAAATTGAACATATAAGGTTGAAGTGACGTTGATGCATTTATCAGATACTGCCAACATCATTGAGATCTATTTGTGATTCTCCGTATGAAATAATTGAATTTGGAGGGGATCTAGTTTATTCATTCATGTAGATATGTTTCTTGCATAGTAGTACCACCTTAAAATCTTAAATGTTCTTTTGTGCAAGGGAGATGAACTTAGATGAAAAATACATGTTTCAAACCTAATTATGTTTGTTGTCAATATAGAAACCTAAAGAAAAAGAAATCAAGACATGTTGCAATTCCTTAAGCTCTATCTCGCTGTGTAGCACTCATATACAACACCAATGTAATGATATCGTGTTATGTTTGTTGTACTGATCTATCGTTTTAAATAACATTAATACTAGAAAATATATATATTAATAAAATTTATGTTGAAGTATAAATAAAAGTAAGCATTATGCAATGCTAATTGCATTGTTAGGGAAAGAAAATTAAGGAACACCAAATTGAATTTAAAGGGAAAAATTAAAAAAAAAAAACAATAATATTTTGATCTGACTCGGTTTTGAATAAAATTTATATTTAAACATAGAAAATGTTAAGTATGTCATAACAGTATATTTAAAATTTAAGAATACCTAATAATTTTAAAAGTTATAAGAGATAAGTCAAATATGTGCAAAATTCATTTTTAAAACAAACAATCAAAAAATTAAAAGTAAATACATGTGACACTATTCACTATAGTATTTAGTCGAAACAAATCACCTTTCTACTCATAAGGGTACTACAACCTATCTAGTCATAGTACTTTGATGACATTATTGTTTCAGCAATACTACCACCACCTCCCGCAGTTTGTTAAATCGGTTTATGAAATCGGCCTCTACAACCTGAACCTCTTTTCTAATCTTTAGACCGTCATGAACTTGGGTAAATGATTTGATTAGTTTGGATTGTGCTCCTATCAATTTAAATAGTTTGGGTAGATTTAGATAATAAAAAAATAACATTCAATTATTAATTAAATTAATTTGAGTAGTTTGAGTTGTTTTCCTAATACCCTAAAATATGTAATCAGGGTTTTTTAAATAATGACTTAAACTAACATTATACGTCACATCATATCGCATATTGTATTATTATTTGCTGACAAATGATAGTATTTAGGTTACGAGGGAATAAAAGTAAACACACGACTAAAATTTTTATATATCGCGTTGTTTTGTTATAATATGACTATAGATTTATAGCACGGTAAAAATTTGACTACTTTCATGAAAATAAGAAGCCCATTAATTTTAATCTTAGAATTTAACAAGTCCTTGTTTACGAAAAAAATTAAGAGTCACATAAAAATCCATATAAGTGATTGACAACCTATTAACAAGTTCAAAGATGCTAGCGATGATCCAGTTTTGTTTTTTCTATTAACCGAAACTTGAAAACTTATGAATTCAATATTGTGAACGAAAAATCAACCCACCACCTACAATACGTATTTTTTTTAATTTTTTATACATCTCATTGGATCACAAATCGACCGGCTCTTTCTCAAACCCTGCGCAAAACGAAAACTAACTCAAACATAAGATATTTCATTTGTATAAATTTTATTAATATATCCCATAACATATTCAAGAAAATATGAATGGCACCTTAACATAAAAGTTGGCATTGAGATAAGTCATACATCATTACGTGGGACCTCAACGTTTCGAGTGATTTTGTCCAAATCGCCCATATTTCTTTGTAGCTCAATGGTAAAGCGGCCGGTCTACTATTGAACCAAGCATGAGATTTTCACCTCGTTCAACTCTATCAACATTACTAGACCCTCTTTCGTGTCACACACAAATATTACTATCACATATAAATTAAGTAAAATGTAGATATAAAAATAACTATAAAAAGATTCATTACATGAGTTAATCCTTTAAAATGAGTGATTTCTAAACCTACTACCATAGAATTGTAGATGCTCTTGTTAACTTATCTTCTACAAATACTATTTGTCCTCTGTTCAATTATGCTGGTATATTGTCCCTATCTCGTTACATGCCATGCAGAAAACAATGGTGAACTTATGTCATTGTTATAACGAGACAAACAAACCGCTATCAACTAGAACCGCTCAGTCTAAAAACTACTTTTTGAGCTTCTCAGATTACAATTCGGAATTAAAGTAAAGATGAAACATACTTTTAGAATGCTACTTGGCTTTAAAAGGAAAGCCATTCGAGCTAAAGGTCTGAAACAAATAGAGTTTAGTTCTTGTAAGATACCATAAATCGACCATACATGCAAATATGCAATCCAGGGTTTGTGATATCTCTTAAAGGGTAACTTAGTCTTTTCATCTAGCATGAACACCCACTCATAGTATAGCACAACAGAGAAGAGCTCGACATGTAAGTTTCCAAAAAAAGGTATATTAGTCTTTTCAACTAGCATGAACGTCCACCACAACAAAGAAAAGCTCAACATGCGATGTTTCAGAAAAGGGTATATTAGTCTTTTGAACTAGCACGAATATCCACATATACAATATAACACTACAAATAAAAGTTCGCGAGTTTTCAAAGAAGGGTAGATTAATCTTTTCAAATAACACGAACGCCCACACATAATATAGCACCACAAAAATCTGAGTCTCATTAGAGTTGAAGGTTCAAATCCATGAATAGGTATACAAGAACACATATAGTAACATCAAGAAAAACAAGCCCATAAATCGTCTCTTTCAATCGATCCCTCTCCCATGCTCAAATTCCTCAAAAAATTCAAAAGAACGCGTATTTTTTTTTTTTTGGGTAAACATCTCCCTAGAAGCCAGCCCATCCAGCCGGTTGGGAGGCGGGCTTACTTTCTTTGTTTTTTGAGTCATCAAAACGTAGGGAATGATTCAAATTGGTGACGGGGGCATTTACCTGAAAGCTGGTAGTAGGAACTGCTGTAAAGTTCTCTGCTTCAAAACCCCAACTGGTTTTGGCGCCTGAAGCAGCTGATGAAACTTCAGCAGGTTGTTTATTGTTCGGGTGACTGTTTCTGGTTCTAACAGATTTGGAGTTGGTGGTTGTTACAGTTGGAGGTGTGGCGTCCTCTGGAAACGCCTGCCACGTTTGGTCAGAGCTCAAAGAATTATTGTTATTAATATCGAACAGTCCTTTTTGCAGCTCCCAAACTGTTCCGTCTTTCTGCAGTGTATTAAGAACATACAATGAGTAATAATTTGGAGTTAAAAGTTAAAACATAGTTCGAAGATGTGTTATTTAAGAATCAAACCAAGTTGTCTACCTTATACATTGCACTGAAAGGATTATAAATAACAGTGGCAAGATGGATAGGATAGGTGACGGTTAAAAGGGTCAAAATGAGGTGGCTTAGGTTGACCAACAAACAATTTTTGTCCACTTTGTAACTATAAACAATTAATGTGGTAATTAAAATTACGAAAATAATTTCAGTACCAGGATAGTCTAAGCCTGTTAATAAAATAATTTAGTAGCTTCTATACATTAACGGGGTGTAATGGTTCAAGAGGGGTGGACCCAGAACAGCTTTTACCTTCATTCTTTTGTGCTATATATAATTACAAAAACTAAAATACTACAATAGTACCCTAATTATAAAAAATAAGAGTGATTTAAAAGGTTTTGCAGCATTTTAAATACACTTGGGGCAACTTCCGCTCTGTTTGACCCATTTCCATTTTAGTTAACTTTTCAAACTTACCGACTTAAACCGTTAACAAATGCTTCAAATTTGCAACCTCTGGAATATATCATCTGGCCTGACTTATAAACAGAGTTTAGGCCAAGAGTTTGAACTTTGACAAAGATTCATTAAATGGACTTAAAAAGTTCATTATCAATCAAAATCATCACTTAGACAACTCAGCTGCATTTATGTATGCATATATAAATATGTAAATGAATATAATTATCAAGAGAAATCAACATCGTGAAGAATGAGATGTTTGAAATTTTACCTGCTGAGAGGGAGACTGGGTTTTGGAGGCGGTTTTATTTGGTGGAGTTGTCGAAGCAAATGTTTGCTTAAGTTCATGTAGCTCTTGTCTCTGTGACCGACAAATAGCAAATAATTTTTCATATTTGGAGCTTAACTCACTTTTCTCCATATTAACCTGCTTCAGCTGTTCCCTTAATCTTTCCACCTCAGCCTTTAACTTCTCTTCCTTCCCAGAGTCAACACTGCTTCGTCTAGAGCTGACTTCATTAATGCCAAACTCAGTTGCAAAAGCATTGAAACCATCACTTGATTTTGCATCCAAACCATCCCGGAACAAGTTCGTTTCATATTCCTTTGAAGGGCCTAACTTTCCATAAGATGAATGGCTAGTTACATCTTTTGGAGGACTAGTTCTGTGTACAGAGTACCTCCTCTCGGGGACACTTGGCTCTTCATCGAATTTAACTTTGTTAAGCTCTTCAACAACAGCTGATTCCTTGGCATGCTGAGTTGTCCAGAATGCACCTATGGGTCCACCACTTCCTACTGGTTGAGGTGAAGCCCGAGCTGACTCGGCACCTGCTGGAGGAGGTGGTGGACTTCTACGAGGCATTGGACTGGTTTTATTTGCAGACTTTGGAGCACCTGTTAAACCACATTAAAGACGAATGAGTACAGGAATTATTTCTAGAGATAATACAAGTATTTTGGTTTGTCACCTTCATGCATGTCAGTTTGGAGCATTTCAGGTGGACTATCAGGTAACGACCTCTGTAGTCTGTCAGGTAATAAACCATTAACCCGAAACCACACCTGCAAAAGTTAAAGAAGTAATCTTAGTGAACATGGACATAGACATGGCTGTTATGTTCCATGAACATATATACAGTCTATAACTAACCTAAATTCATGGAGATGAATGTCCAATCAAGCAAAGCTCTTGCCTGCGTAATGTCTGGTCTGGAATCTGGTGAGGATTGTAGCATGTCCCTGATCAGATCTGTCACTGATGAGCTGTACTTTGGCAATTCTGGAATCCGATAATTCCCATTCAAAACTTGTAGCTTTGATTCACCATCAAATGCAGACTTGAAATAACAGATGCGAAAGAGAAGACACCCAAGGGCCTGCATAAAATGAAGGTTCAGCATCAGTATGTTTGTCGGTCAACTCAGCCCATTTAAAAAAACGTTTTGAATATCGTCAAACCCGCCCATAAGGCCCACTTAACTTACCCAAATATCAACTTTCTCACTTATTACTTCTCTAAGGAACAAGTCCCACATCTGCACCAAGAACAGAAGTTAGGAGCAAATAGAAAGGAGAACTCTTATTATTAAAAGTCCTAAGAAATTATTAAACCTCAGGGGATCTATAGGCAGGTGTTGTGTGCTTCCTTATATTGTCTTCTTCAATTCCCATTTCTTCTGGCCTCTCAAAACGTTTATGAGTTGTTGAAGTACTACCAAAATCACATAACTTCCATAATCCATCAGATCCAAGTAAAAGATTCTCTGCCTTCAAGTCACTATAGTTGCAATTTAATGATTACTAAGCCACTCTGGCAATGTTCTTCAATAAGAAAGGGATAAGAAAAGGTAGTTAAAGAAAGGCAGGTCTTATTTGCATTTTGCACTATGTCAAGGTAATCTTAAATTCTTGATCCATTTACTAATAAATGGACCATTTACTAATAAATGGATCAACTTGGGTTAGGTTTAATCCTAACCGGTGAAATTGGCCGAACAAAAAATTTAACCAACAGGAAACGGGTCAAACGGCTGAAAATCACCCGAAGTGGATTTTATCCTTATAACTTACAGCCCCCTTAAGTGACTTATGTTGTTAAATAGATTATAGTCGTAACAACATGATTTTGTAATCATATGTGACACAATAAGTATTTGCAAAAAATGGGGATCAACCCAACCAAGATCGTCCAGTTTGAACATGTACTAAAAACAACCTGTTTTGATCAGTTACACATCCCGCCTGAACTGCCCATTTTACCACCTCTATACTGAAAACATAACTAATAGCATGAAAGCATATCATCACAAATTGCAATAGCTATTGTGTTTACCGGTGAGCAATGGATGGTGAATGGCAGTGCATAGCAAAAACCGCATTACAGACGTCCCTAAACATTAAAAGTATCTGATTTTCCTCAAAGAAGCCTGCACCTCTGCTCTCCAGTACATTAAATAGAGATTTCTCACAATATTCCATTACAAGAAGTGCTTCTTTAGTCCGCCCCATATCTAAGATAGCATGGGCACATAACATAACAACATTTGGGTGTCCTTGAAGTGATTTCATCACAGATATTTCTTTTTTCACATGTTCAAGAGATTCTTCATCATTGCATATCATGTGCTTCAGTGCATACTGTTTTGAACCATTCATTGCATCTTGAGCTAAGTAAACACAAGAGAAACCCCCCTCAGCGATGACATGGCGAACATGGATTTTCAGATTTCCAACGTCAATCACACGACCTTCAAGCCCAGATTTCTCCTTAGGCATGAAGTGTTTAATTCTCCACATACTTGACAGCTAACAGATGGAGCTGCATTTATTATAAATTAAACATCACATGATATACATACGAGCAAACTAGCAAAGAGTCATCATCAAGAAACCATTATGATACTAGGTGGGATTTTCATTTGATTCCATCTTCAAATACGCTAATTAAAAGGTAGTTTGGGTGACAAAGGGAGAATATAATAAGTAGTTGGGACTTGGGATGGTAGCAGATATCCTTTTCCAGACATCTCTTGGTCAACATAAGAATTACCATAACCACCACCCAAACAAAAACCGATTTTCCCATACTATTAAGGCATGGTCATTACCCAATAGTAATCAAAACAAAACTGTATTCAGCTTTCGTTTTTCCATTTGTAAAATTCATCAAAAATCAAAACTTGCATCGAGGACCATCAAACCAGCAGTAATGGTTCAATTAAAGATAAACTAAAAAGCTTAATCTTCTAAATCATATTACTATTACGCAAGACGCGACAATAAAGACAAAAGCAAGTCCTATATTGTGATTGAAATGACCAGAAACAATTCAACAAGTTATGAAACTGCATCAGTAATCTTTATCTCAGTTTCATCAAAGTGACATCAGGCATTCATCAACTTTTACATTTTGGCTAATCAAAACAGTATCTTTTGATCCATTTCAAATGGTGCTGCTCATTCTTGATTAAATCAAAAGTTTGAGCAAACCCCCAAATTGAAATAAAGTTTACGTTACATGCCCTGATCGTGTACGTAATTTTCAGCCAATCTATCGTAGTCTCGTGATATAATAACCAGCGACATAGTAACAAACACATAGTTCAAATGTACCTAATAGATCTACAAAACTCTACACATTCCGCATGAACATAACGTCTCCAAGTCCTTAATTCCACAAGTCGAGTTAAATTAACATATGGATCTCTAATATACAAATACCTAGATCTATGCACACTTCGTCAACTTCAAAATTGATCAAGTATAAGCAGAACAAACTACAAATGAAGTCCGATTACTCGTAAAACACTGAATAATTAGAAAAACGAACCTGACGAAAGAGAATCGGATGGATCGGCCAACAACTACAGCAAACTGTTTGTTTATGAATTGTTTTTGTTTGTTTGAGGAAGATCTGAGATCAAATGATAGTTTTGGATTTAATACATGATTGTGTTCTCAGATCTCGATTTGTAGCTTTGAGCAGAAGGAAACTGACAGAAAGAGAGTTTGTGATGGGGCCTCAATTTGTCGAAACACCAGTCATAGCGTATGATCTTCAATATTACACGTTTTATTGAGTGAGATATTTCATATTTGTATACTCCTAACTAGAGCACAATTAGATCATATAATGGACTGTTTAATGGAAAAGTTTCGGTCGTCAGGGCTGATCGAGTAAGAGGTTTCTTTAAAACCGACCGGGTAAGGGTTTAAAATAGACATGGGTCAGAAGGGACTGACCGGATCAGAAACAAATCGGAGGAATCAAACACGCTGACCGGTCTTCAAATCTGACAGGTCAGTGGGTCAAACGGGTCAGAAGCAAATCAAACAGCCCCTAAGTTTTATACAAAGTTTGAACCCTTAATTTTTTTAAAAATTACACTACTCTAACTAACATCTCATCCAATATGACGCATTGACGAATATATAAGTAATCGTGTTTGGCAAATTATTTATATAGCAAACAAATTATCTTACTTTTTCAAGTGACAACATATAAACTTTTTAAAAGATATTACATTTAAGCTGTTAGAAGTGTAACATTTTATCTAAAATGAGCATATTTTAATTGAAGTGTTCAATCAATGTCGTAAAATATTACAATGAAATGGACATTTGGTGTGCACTCACTAGCGAGGGTGAGTTTACAAAGACATATTGTCTGAGGCAAAGCAGGAGTAACATGAGTTGGAGAAGATAGAAGCCACATGGGAACACTGCGGGGAGCTAGTCACAAAAAGAGCGGCAATAGTGTAATGTTATTTAAAACACATCAAGAAGAAATAACTTGAAGTGTTATTTTACAACAAAATTAAGAAATTAGCGACTTATAACCTACAAAAAATATTTACAAAAGCATTTTAATATTAAAAACGAACTTTAGATCCAACCTAAGCTTTAAAATACTTCTCGATTATGAGATATTCGCTTAACCATTACATGTTATAATATGGACAAGCAGTAGTCATAACAATCTCATCATTGTGTGTGTGACATATGACATAATACACTAATGCACACAATTACAAACAACCACTATCACTGCTTGGATTAATGTTATGTGTTATGTCAACGATTGCTAGCCAATTCTTGAGGAGGTAACATCAATAGTTACGAAAACTTGTCCAGACGTCACCTTTTACTATTTTCGCTAATTATGAGTGCACACAAGCTACATGAATTACAATTTGACATGAATAACAGGAATGCACATAACTCACTTTCTAGGCGTAGAGCAACAAAATAGATGAAATCTCCATGGTGTATCCATTTTATGTACTATTTGGCTAATTACTGGATTTAACGTACACATGTTACTCATTAGTAACATCTGACATGTGAAATGTTTCAGGTCAAAATTATTATTCAACATGAAAATATATTAACGTGAATAAATCAATTTAAGAAGCAATACATGTAAGCTTTAGAAATAACAAAACTCACTTTTTATTGCAAAACAGCCTAATTGGCACAAGGTTAGTAGTGATTCAAAAATGATATCTTTTTTTTGTCAAACATCAAACATATACTCTTTGTCACATCCTCAATTTCCACAAACGGGGTATTACCGTTAGGCGTGTGACTTACAGGATCTCAGCCACTAGTTACACCAAACGACACGTTAATTACAAAACATAATTACTTGTTAACGTTTAAAATATTCCAAGGCAAAGTTATTAACGTAAATGTAATAGCAATTGCGGAAGCATAAATAAATTATAAATCTTTCACCTGCGCAACATGCGCAAAATAAATAAAGGAAATTCATTTAAAAGTTGTCATTAAATCACGTGAGATGATAAATGCATGAATGATGATCCTAAGCGTGCGAGTCTTGTGAACCTGAAAGAAACATGCTAAAGTGTCAACACAAGGTTGGTGAATTCACAGAGTTTACAGAAAACAGTAATCATCAACATTGAAAATCAGATTTAGTAATCAAAGCATATCAGTAGGTAGCTAGCCTACTACAAGTCACTATGTGTATGAATTTCGCGACCGAGCTGACAGTAATGTAATGTAATGAATGCCCCGGCTGTGGGTACCAAACCACAACACTGTACAACAGGCTAACCATTCACCCGTTCGACCTCCAGTCAAGCTAGCGCGACTAGCCCGGGTAGGGTTTGTCAAACCCAGTAGATCTACTAACAATCACCTCGCTACTACCATATTAACGGTCCGAATGAGGCGTAGTGGTAACACCATAGTACACAAGTATATGCAGTATTACAAATCTAAGTAACGAACAGTATATGAAAACAGTATGTTTCTCTCCCCCAAAAGAGAGTATAGTATGAAAAGTGGGGCTGTAAACTCACTTTGAATGCACAGCAAAAGCAATTAACGTAAACACGAGCGATTAAGTTTCCGAACAACCTGAATGCACATTATTATATAATTAATATTAAATATTAAATAGTAACAATGTGGTCGTACGGTTTCGCGTTCTCGGTTCGGTTACGGTGTTGGTTATCAACATTTATTTAACGTACACAAACAACCCTCCCAACACCCCTATGCGTAATATCTAATCATTACGCATCAAAGGTTTAGAAATCTTCTTTTTATTAAATTCACATTAGTTAACACGACCCAAGGATGATACCTAAAATTTATACCCATACACGCATAATATATGTATATAGATCCACACACATAATATATATAACATCCACCCATATTATGTATAATACATACATAATATATATAACATCCACCCATATTATGTATAATACATACATAATATATAATTCACATACACACACCCACTCAACCTTGGAGGAAACGTACACAAGTAGAATATCATACACTCATGCCCACATGCATTCTGCCATAACCACCCTCCATTAAAAACACACCTATGCATAACCGTGTGTACACTTGATATACACACACATGCAACTATATACATGCATGCAAACACGTAAGCATAGATGCACATGATTTTCAAATTCTTTGCCAAAATCCACTGCCATGCTCCCCCATGCGGCTGCCTCCCCCCACCAAAACACACACATACAATATATATATCCGCATACCCACTCACACGCACCTATACCCAATTCGGTGCACACACAGATACATAACACGCATGCACCCTCAAAACAAATCAACATACAACACAACGATACAACCCTTGCAAACCGTACGTAACCGACGAGTAACGAATGAAACCGTAACATAACGTGCAACGAAGGAACGTACCGTACCGGGTTGTCGTTGAGGGCTGTGGTTACAAGCGGTGTTTCGTCGAAGGCCAACGTTTACGAGACGACTTGTAGAAGGCGATACCCGTCGCGAGAGGGGCTGCCGAGATGGAAGTCGAGAGAAGGAGAAGGCTGCCGGCAGTTTGTGGCTGTCGACGGAACCGAACAAAGGGAGAAGGGGCTGTCAACTTTGGTTAAGGAGGTGAGAAGAGAACGAGGGGATCGGTTCTATGAGGGAGTCGAGAGAAGGGTTTGGGTAGATAATTGATGAGGTTGTTAGGTGCACCGAGGGATGCGGGAGTCGGTTGCAAGGGGAATGAGTTTGGATAATTTTTGGTTTGTTACTTAGTTTATAATTTAGTTAAATTAGCATTAGGTTTAATTAGTTTAATAATAATTACAATTCTTTAATGTTAATAATAGAAATAATTTATTTAAGTTATTGAACGCAAACTTGGATAGTACGGGTTGTCACACTCTTGACCTCTTGTCTTAAAACATTAAGCAGTGATTTGCTAATTGAAGTTCTTGCTATCAATATCAACATTTCTCATCAAACTCCCACAATCCATCTATTCAATGAACATAAATAGTTTTGTCATTATCACCAAACTGATGATTCATTAGTTATCTATTTCTTATTAGGGAACTTTTCCTAGCTAGTGTAAATGCTTCAAATATGTTCCAACTAGATTAATAAACCCCATAATGCGGGAAGGTAATTCGTTGCATTTTGAAAGAAAATAAAAACTAGTTGAAAAAATTTTAAAAATATATTGAACAAAAACCACACCCCCTAAAAATCAAACCCAAGTGGGTTTAATCTATAACAGCACGCTAAATGCCGGGGTGGGAACCCTTTTGGGTTTAACCCTTACAACCAAATTTTTAATCACATGTAAATTTCAAAATCCAAAACAAATATGATCCAATCACACCTTGCCATGTGGCCTACTGCCAGCCACTATTCCTCAAGATTTGTAAATCATATAGATATAATTTAAACATCATGTGGTTTTTTAACCATCTGACACGTCAACACTTTTAACACTTAGTTCAAGATTTTATTTACTAAAATAAATTTATTTAGTGTAAAACATTTCAACATTCGACTGGAAGCTTTCATGGCACTAGTTCGTCAATTTCACCGAGTCACAACTTTACTTTTCAAACAAAGCTAGGCCACAACAATGATACCTACTAGATCTCACTCATAGTAAAGTTATTGAGGGTTTAAAGAGAATAGTATATACACAAACCTTACCTTTATTCCTATCTGTTTCCAAAAACTCCAGAAAAAACCATAAATAAACAAGGCTAGGCTAAGTCGTCAAGTTCTAATCTAGTGTTTACATGCAAATTTTCTCTAGAATTAAGTGAACAATATCCGTGTACATAGAAAATCTCATAAGAAATATTTTATTCAATTTTCAAGAGGTGATCATATTAAATTTATTTAGTTATCTTTAATAGTTAGAACTAAGTTTGGGGTGAATGGGTACTAGTTTGCTTGCCTCTTATTATTTCACAAACTAGCCGTGTATAATCAATTTATTAAAATTTATTCAAAAATGATAAATGCATCAATGTCATTATAACAAGTTTCTAAAAGATAATAAGGGTATATGACGTGTTCAAAGTGTAAAAGTGATTATGAATACCGGACGCTTAGTGTATGTGAGCTGCTTGCATAGGCTTTTGGGACCTAAGTGCGCCTAAGATCACCTCGCGTCTTTGTAACCAACTGGTTTCAAATCGACAATCATTTGATTCTTTTGTATAAACCAAATCAATCCATTCATAACTAAATACATTGAAATGAGGACCTCTATACTCATGACAATGTAGTATGGTGAGAATATATAATGAAAGAAGAAAAATGAAGATATTGCTTACACTATAGAAATTCAGTACAATAACCTTTGAAGAATGTTCGGATTGAGCTTTTGTAGAGATTCAACCTGGCCGACTAGTTTGCCAACTAACCCGACTACGCGATCCATGTATAATATGTAAAGCACGCATCGGCTTTCTAACAGCTGAAGTCCTTTTCTAGCATGGAGGATTGAAGTCACCCACTCTTCAAACAACTCTATAGCATAATTATTAATGAGCTTTTAGTTATTATACAGCCATTGACGGAGCTTGAACTAGTTTTAAGGGGGGAGGGGGGGAATAAATAGTTTTAAGGTGGGGGAAAATAATATTTATAAAAAAATTTAAACAACCGGGCCAAATATTAGAACACGAAAAAAATAGAATGAAGCTTCGCCCTTGTATACAGCTATCTTTATAAAATCCATTATGTCTGTAAAAGAAATAACATGTTCTATAACCCGTACAGTTTACCAAATTATCCAATATGTCTTTATAAAACTCATACGGTTCACCAAATTATCCTTAGAGAAATAGCTCTTGTTAATTTGAAGCTATAAAGTAGGAACTCCTAGCTGATGTAATTAGCATATGATAAAATGCATGCTTACCAGTTGAAAATCCATTTGTCTTTGACCAACTCGTTAGGTAGTCTGATACTAAAAACTCGATAAGCTGGATCCTGCCAAATACATGATACATGTGACCAAACAATTCATAGCCCAAAATACCAAATGTGACAAATTGTGTTATGATATGAAAGTTGTTGATACATAGTTCCAAAACGCAGACCGTTTAATAACTCTGTGTATGCTTGTACTTGTAAATAATAACCCGAATATAGAATTGTAATGAGGATTATTTATGAAAAAAGTTGAGTATAATACTCACAAATACAGTGTATCTAGTTTAGATGTGACACAAAAACAGAAGCATGTTAGATGAAAAAAGAGGAGTATCAGGAGATGACCGTGGTTAATAATAACTTACAAAATGTACAGATTGCTATGCATCTCAGGGAAAGTTGATTCAAATGGATCAAGAAACAGCAAATTCTCTGCCAGTAAAGAGATTCTTTGAGAAACTGCAAGAATAACTCGTTGTCCAATACATGACTCACTTCCAAGCTTACGAAGCAAGTGCTGAACATGGAATTGGGATTCATGATGGGCTTCTGAAAGAGAATTGTAAAGGATATAAAGTTGAGATCTGAGTACATTATCTTTATAGAAAAAATGGATTTCAATCATGGCATACAAAATGGTAAAAAGATGATAACAAAGATACACAACAATATGATAGATATTTTGCATACGACACTACTCTGAATTGTACTACAGAGCAGAAAAATACTTACTGTTTCCTTGTAATGTAGTGCACATTTTCCGCACTAAATTTAATGACAAGCTGCCAACGATCCCTTCAACAGATTCAATATTCATTCCCTTGGACGGTGCATTATTGATCACGTCTTCAAGAATAGGACAAAGGGAAAAAAATATAAGAATGAATTATAGGTTTTAATTGGAAGGAAACAGGATGTTTCAGCCAAAACTCATGTGGTTAGGTGATATAGACATGCAACTTGTGTGTGGCAACAAAAGACATCCAGAGTGAAAGTGATACAAACCCAGATACTAATTGGGTGGGTTGGTAGGCCTTGGTACCGGGTCAAAGGGGTAGCAGCCTAGTGGGGTTAGTGGATGAATGGTTAGCTATTGTTTAGGGAGTAACTGCAGCCTAATTGGCTATTGTTTAGGGAGTAACTGCAGCCTAATTGCCCCTATTCTTCCTATTTATGTTTATGATAAGAACCGAACTAGTCGGCTTGATTTCGCTGAAGCGGAATACAAACACAGCCACTTCGAGAGGGCTAGTCTCCAAATACAAGACACTAATTAACAAGATAAAACTTCACTACTAAACTAGAACAGGGAATTGCATATTTAAACATAAATCAAGCAGGTAATTTCTCCTAATATTCAGCCACTTTCCCACCATTACAGTTTCTATTTGACTGGGTCATGGGTCATGGGTCCAATTGGGTTTATTGGATACGTATCAATTCTGCCCCACTGGAAAAATGACTTGTCCTCAAGTCGAGATGAAGCAGTGCGAATGAAGCCTGGCTGGCCTTTATCAAAAACCCACGGTGGACGCCATTCGAGTCGTACCATGGGATGTGGTGCACTTTCAACAGTGCGCCAAGGTGGGCGCCACTCGTGTTGTCCGGCTACACCTTCGTTCGGAGTCTCTCGCATTGTCGTGTACTTAAAAGGGAAGTACCAAACATGCATAGATTTAATGCTTTGGTTGGGCAACATAACTAGTAAACCTGATGAGTTGGCCATGGGGTGCATAGGTGCAATATTTTGGTTGTGTAATACAGTTAATTTTGGTAACGGTGTAGACGTTTCGATTGACGGGTTTGGTACCAGTGACCGGTTTGGTGTTGGTCTTTGTAGCGGTGTTGGTGGTTGTTCATGGCATGGCGGTGGTGCAAGGGTTTGTAGGCCGGTTTTGGTATGCTGTATGGTGCCAAAATCAGGGAGAAAGAGAGGTGTAGATGGTGCGGGTGGTGGTGCTTGGTTGCTAGCTGGTTTTCCAAACATCGCGATTTTGAGCGCTGCAACATCATCCCTCCATTGTGCCTCTATGGCAGCAAGTTTGGCAGCAATGGCGGCTAACTGGGCGGCAATTTGATCGGATGAAACACCTCTAGGGGTTTGAACCATGTCGATTTCCCGGCAATGGAACCAAAATGATAAGAACCGAACTAGTCGGCTTGATTTCGCTGAAGCGGAATACAAACACAGCCACTTCGAGAGGGCTAGTCTCCAAATACAAGACACTAATTAACAAGATAAAACTTCACTACTAAACTAGAACAGGGAATTGCATATTTAAACATAAATCAAGCAGGTAATTTCTCCTAATATTCAGCCACTTTCCCACCATTACAGTTTCTATTTGACTGGGTCATGGGTCATGGGTCCAATTGGGTTTATTGGATACGTATCAGTTTACTTCTTAGGATGTGTGTGGCTATCTTTGTTTAGTTTATCAAAAGTAGGGTTTCTAAACCTTGTAATCGGAGATCACCCTTCTCGAACAGGGCTCTATCTGTACTTTTTATTTGAAGTTAATCAAGCCGACTTTTTGGGTTCTATCATTTTGGTTCCATTGCCGGGAAATCGAATGGCACCTGTAACCCGGAACTTGGCAGATCAACTAGCAACCATTGCAGCAAAGCTAGATGTCATTCTTGCATCTTTGAGAGACGATGTTGAAGAAATCAAAGTTCAAATGATCAGAGATTGTTGTAACAGTGAAGAATCAGAGGATAGTTTGAAGAACACGGTGGTTGAGGAACTGCAGGGGTCTGAGCATGACCCTCTTCAGCCACTTAGATCCGGCGTTGGTGGCAGAATCACTGACCAAAGCGACATAAGCGGTGATGGGATCGAGGGCACCAATGAAATGGATAGCGGAATGCACACCGGCAAAATTGATGGCACCGCAATTGAAGCTTGGGCACCGGAAAAGAAATTAACAACAAAAAGCAGCCATGATCGGAAGAGGAGAGGAGAAATTAGTGAACTTAGAGGCTTGCTTAAAGATATTGATCCGCCAATCTCGTTAGCTGCAACGCATCAAGGAAATAAAAACGTGTTGATTTCTTCCACATATACACATCTGAAACGCAATGAATTCCTGAAGTATGCCTTTGATCGCCCTTATTTGTGCCCTAGGATACTCTTGTCTGATCTAGCAAGTTCTGAAACTTACCAAGCAACACTAGCACTTGCGAAACATGTGGTTGTAATTTTTATCATTGTGTGGGACCCAGGAAAGGGAAGGCAGCAGCCTTTCATCTCTTATCTGTGGAGCCATTTGAGTACTAGTCCAGCATTCGACTTGAGGTCAAGTCGTTTGTTCAGGGAGGATGCATTGATACAAACCCAGATACTAATTGGGTGGGTTGGTAGGCCTTGGTACCGGGTCAAAGGGGTAGCAGCCTAGTGGGGTTAGTGGATGAATGGTTAGCTATTGTTTAGGGAGTAACTGCAGCCTAATTGGCTATTGTTTAGGGAGTAACTGCAGCCTAATTGCCCCTATTCTTCCTATTTATGTTTACTTCTTAGGATGTGTGTGGCTATCTTTGTTTAGTTTATCAAAAGTAGGGTTTCTAAACCTTGTAATCGGAGATCACCCTTCTCGAACAGGGCTCTATCTGTACTTTTTATTTGAAGTTAATCAAGCCGACTTTTTGGGTTCTATCAGAAAGAGTTAAGGGACCAAAGATATACATCAAAATAAAATGAGAAAGATATACCCAAAATGAAGTCTACAGCTTGGTGTGACCAGTTTGCAAAATTAGCATCATCTGGCTGCAACAATAATACAAGCAGACTGTTAAAAAATGTTGGATAACTTAAGTAGAATGATGGACCAATTGACTACAATCAATATTAGGTGACCAAGACACTCTTACAGTGTCACATAGCTCCACGAGAAAATCAACCGAGGCCCTAAGCTGTTCAATCTCCTCTGCTTTATTATCTACAATGCAAACAGTACATAAAAAGTAAAATGGTTGTAACTTGTATCTATTGTACAGCCCAAACGATAAAAAATCGCACCCATGCCATTGCTTCCCGTTTAGGGGTTTTGTTATGTTGATGTCAGCTACATTTACATAGATAAATGAAAGGGAACTAGTTTGTAACAATATTAAGGTAAACAAACTTCTACATAGTAACATGAATCAACTGATACAATTATATCCTTTGCTAAATGATAACTTATCATGAACTTCAAGGAACTGAATCTTCTAAACTAACAGAAGAACAGGAATTTTAATGGCATAAGTTCTAAATCATTAACATTATGTGAAGATAAGTTCATACCAGACAAAACTAATCTTTGTGCAGAACCCTCATTTCTTCTCCTCCTCCTTTCCTTCAGTCTCACTGCACCAACCACAGATCAATCAAGCTATCTATACACACACACAAGCACAACACAATAACCCAACCACATATCAAATCACACAACCTTGTCTCTGAAACCTGCGACGCAACACATCCTTAAACCTCTCGTCAAATCCGTCTCCCGACACCTCACTAGGCCTCAATTCCCCCAAATCATCATAAAAATAGCACCTGCAGGTTGCACCACCCGATACCAACTCATGTTGCATTCCATCTGCATAAAAAAAAAAAAAAAAAAAAAAAAAAAAAAAAAAAAAAAACACGTCACCAGAGACTGAACATATAGATTTCTCATTTGCATAACGCATAAGACGAACCTTCAACTTCAATCAGATCCTGTTTAAGCTTAATAATCTCCTGTTTCCGCTCTTTCGCCTGTATCGCAAGTTCACAAAACAGAATCCCTTTTATATATGTTAACATCATTCATCACAAACTATGCAATAGCAACTTAACAAGTAACAAGTCAGTGACGTAACTTCTATCTAATTCGAAGCTAAACTCGATTAAACTGACGTTTTTTACATCAAAGTCAATGCAAATGAGAGTATGAGAGGATGTAGTACAAATGTACCTTGTGTTTCCATTTGAGAGCATCGGAATTGCTGGCATCAGGTGGAAGATGAGATGTGTCGGAGGTTTTCTTCAGGAGTTTAGAGCGAAGAAGAGCCATAGCTACAGCGAGCTTCAACGATTCGTCTGATCCGACGGTGGTTTCCGACGACATTGTCGATTTTGGCCCCTACGGTGGCGATGGTGCGCGGGAGATCTGTAAGTAAAAATTTGTCTTTGGAAAATATAATATAGTATTGGACAAGTTTCGAAAATATATATGAATTCTCTCATGTTTTAGATTGGTTAAATACATATGAAGAGAGCTTTTATTATTATCAATATTTTTATTTAAATTAAATATCATTGTAAAAATTGAAAATAACTGGTAGATGATTCCAGTACCTCGACGTGACACGAGCGTGATAAGTGTTCAAGAATTAGTTTTCTTTTTATAAGGGCTAAAATCATTTATTTTGGTTTTTTTACCTCATATTGTATGGTGGATCTTGGATCTTGAAAGACATGAAAGATCTCCCTCCAAACCGTGCATACGACTTTCATCGAATACGACTTTTCTCAGAATTCTATATGTATCTATGAGATCGAGTATGTAATTCTGTTTACTCACTTTAAATTGAGTATCTGTTTTCCTCCTTTTCCTGCTATAATTAAAAATCATGAATTTTAGTAATTAAATTGAGTCATTGGGTTTTCGAAATAGTGTAAAAAGAAGTGTTTCAAATCATTGCTATTTGACACGGACCTGTTTTAAATAGTCGATGTATTTTGAATTGTTTGTTGACACAAACAAAGTCGGGGAAAACCTCTGAAATTTTTTCAATATTGAACCTTGGACAAAACTAAAAATAAAAATGTGGTTACACATATGTATGTTTCGGGTAATTAGATTGAGTGTAACCTAATACCATACCGTTTATGCTTGCGCTGCATCAACAAAAGATTTTAAAACTAATCATATATTTGGTCTTGTACACGGTATCAGTCTCATTACCCTTTCCAAATATTTCGAATAAAAGTGTATGAATATATTAGGTAACTCGACTTATATTTCATTTACAAATACCCGTGTCTTAAGTTTTGGTTACCCTTTGGGTTCATGTTTATTTACCATACGTAATTTCAGTTGGTTTTACTCTTTTTCATGTAACAGTTGTGTAAAAAATGAGTTTAAAATTATAGAGAGAATTGTATATTACGTCATCTCCACTTGAAAAATTACATATTTTTCTCGAAACACAAGTTTTTAATGCAATAAATACAATGTTTTTTAAATATTATCTAAGAATATATGTAATTATTATATAGAGTAAATTGTTATTTTCGTCCCTAAGATTTGATGCATTTTGTCATTTCATCCAAAAAAGTTTTTTTCTCTTGTGCGTCCCTAACATTTAAAAAACTTGCAATTTTCATTCATTTTCGTTAACCTTATTTATTTATCTGTTAAGTAGCCATTACGTGCGCATCATGTGAGGGGCATTTAGGTACATTTGCATCTTACCAAAAAACAAACCTAAATAAACATTGTTCAATTTTCCCGAACATTCAAACATTATTAGATTGCTTTTAATATTCAAAGCTAATATCCACTTAATAGGTAAAACAAATTAAGTTAACGAAAGTGAATGAAAATGATAAGTTTTTTAAAATGTCAGGGAAACAATGAAGAAATGTAAAGTTTTTATATGAAAACAACAAAAAAAACATTAAATCTCAATGACGAAAATAATAATTAACACTATTATATATTTTTAGAGCAAGAGATATGCACTTGCCGTCGAACTAGAGCATTCACAACACACTCTTTATTTTTATAACTATAATTACATTAAAAATCATTATTTTTCTCTTTTTTTTAATTAAATAATATTTTTATATCTTTATTATTATATTTACTTTCTCTTTCACTCACAACCATTTTAAACAAATATTAAAATATTAATAAAAATAAACAATGTTTTACAAAATATACTGATAAATAGTAATCTCTATCATCCACTTACAACCACGCACTCACAAATACATAAAGCCGTGGATGCTCTTGTATTGTCATTTAGTGGTATATATTTATGTATTTAAAGAAAATCAAAAAGCTTCCGTAAACCCTAGAATTCACTCATAAACCTCCATCGTAGAAGAAGAGGGAGGCGTAGTTGATTATACAAGAAACCCACATATGGAACCACCGCAACCATCATCTAAGCTCTGCAATGAATGCAGAACAAACGAATTCAAGTACAAATGCCCAAGTTGTTCCCTACGATCTTGCAGTCTCCCCTGTGTCAAAGCCCACAAGCAACGCACTGGATGCACAGGCAAACGTCAACAGCTCACGGAGTTCGTTCCCCTTTCGAAATTCGATGACAATCTTCTCTTGTCTGGTGAATTTCTGATCAAACCCACTTTTTAATTCAGCTTAATTTGAATTTTACTCAGTTTTCCCCAATTTGCAGTGTTTGATCTTGAGTTTTGAGTGATTGAATCTAGTTTTATGATTGCATGTTTTGGAAATTGGTTCTGGGAATAGGGTGATTTGAAATCTAGCAGAAATTAGAGGGTATTTGGGTTGCTTGTTGAATATGCTCCATGTCTTTTGAAATAAGCAGAAGCATATGATTAGATGTAACAAAACACCATGCAATAGATGGTGTTTGGTTTGATTATGATATATCCAAATACACTAATTAGGTAAAAAGCTTATGGGTGTGTTTGGCAATTATGCTTATTAAAGGATTAAAGAATTAAAAGTGGTGCAATAAGCAGAATCAAATAAGCAAATTGATAAGCAAATCCCAAAGAAGGTAATTATAATTCATAAGCAGCTTGCTTCTATCCAAACACTCAAAACTGTTTTTGTTATATCGAAGTATAATATGCTGAGGTTAGTTTGATGGGTGATCAAAGTTCTTGAGGTTTGTGCTTACTTTTGATCGCCAACCTACTTACTAAAGAAGCCAAAAAAACAGTATAGGTTGCGGTATCGGTAGAATAAGTTGGACAAGATTGCTGCTAAACAATCATTGTAGAGGTATTATTTTTTCTCAAACTTAAGTGGAATGTTCTTGCAAGCTATATTGTAGGGGTTTGTTTGCAAACAAAGGTCAAAATTGGCGTTTAGAATGTTGATTGTTTCCTTTTCATCACTTGGTAGTTGAGCAGCTGTCTATATGCCATTTGTATGGATGTTTGAGATGTGAGATGTGATATGAAATATGGGATAAGGGATAGCCAATTCCAAAATTTTAGTTTCCAGCTCGGTTGTGTTGAATATATTCGTATGTGAAGTTTACATTTTAAAACATAATGCATATATGGCAATCCTTTTTGAGTTTGGACTTTGATTTTTCCATAATTATGTTTTTGCAAGTAATAAATTGAAGGAGAAAGGTTGCACAAGTTAAAATATGGTTAGGGCTAGTATGTATTGCAATTATACAACATTTTTAATTTTTTATCATACCTTTTCAATTGTTTAGCAGTTCTACAAAAAAATTATATGTATATATGGGTTTGCAATGCTTGTTGTATCAGTGCCACTATTTAGATGCAATTTGGGCTCATCACTGAATTGCTTTTACATTTGAAATTCATCTTGCCCTCCAGATGAATTTTTAAGCTACTTATTGTATTGATATCATTAGTCAAATACCAATCAGTTGAACAGTCTAATGGTTGTAATTATTGTTCATTCACAAGCAGATTTCAACATGCTTGAAGATGTGAAGAGAATAGCCGATTCCGCCAAGAGAAGAAGAGTAAATCTCTGTGGGAGTTACTTTGGGATTCCGCTCTACCTTAAAAGCTTATTGAATGCTGCTAGGAGTCGAAGAAGTAAACTTTTCTTTTTGCCAAAAGGAATGTCAAAGAGGCAAACCAACAAGACATTTTATAACAATAGGTTTTTTTTTTTAATATTAGAGCTCATAATAATAAATAAAACTTTATCTAATTCACTATATTAATCTTAATTGATTTTGATTCAGGTGTAAGTCTATATATTGGACAGTAGAATGGCGCTTTCATTCAACTAATATTAAGTTAATTGACCATGAGTAAGTTTATTCACCATATAACTCTTAATAAATACTCTTGTTGTTGCATATTTCTTTCCCGTTAATTTGTTGTTTACTTTCTAACAAACTGTCGTTTTGTTATATCAGAGTTCATGAAAATTCAAATCTCTGCTCGGTTATCCAGAAACATCTAAAGCCTGGTCCAACAAATAATCTTTTGAAGCCTTTTTATCTTGAGCCTGTGGAATCTCTCAAATTTTATATCAGCAAAAACCCAAAGGTCTACAGAAAAATCTCAATCCTTTGTTATATTGTCTTCATCGTCGTTTGATTGATGTTCTTTTATTATTTTATATATATGAAATTGACCAATTTGGTTTGTTGGTCATTACTATAGAGGTGGAAATTTAGACCCATTTATTTTTGAATGGGTTGATTTGGGACATGTCTTGTCTCTTAACGGGTCAAACACGTAAAACAAAATAAGTGTTTAAGAGGAAACGGGTTAGATGAGTCGAACACTCGAGAATTGTTAATTATCATGCAATGTGTATTTTATAGCATAAAACACATTAAATCATTAGATTCTATAAATTAAATTAATATTAAAACAGTTTGAATATTTTTAATCATATTCCATGCACTAATTATTCATAAAAAAATGAAAAAAAGGGTTTCATGCGGACCAAACTCTATTCGACCCACAAATGTCTATTTTGGTCTGTTACCCAACCTGTTCATTTTGCCACTCTAGTAATATAATCCGTGGTTTTGTGTTATAGTGCTGTTATCAATATTTCTAAAATTTCTAACATTTCATGTTAAAATGTAGCAACCAAGATCATCATTTCGTGAGTTGGACATAAATGCCCCCATCCGCCAACAACTAAGCAATTTAGTTATCATAGAGTATCCTGTTATTCACATTTTTCTTCCTTCACATAGTCCGAATGTCAAAGTAGTTAAAGACATAGTCAATCATCAACTGCAGCCCAAGACTGACTCGGTCAATGATAGTCAACCAGAACCGAAGGGTGTGATCTTCAAAGAAGAGGAAATTAAAGATAATGACTCTGCAGATCCTCATGTTTTGGATCTAATGGATAAATCAAACACCAAAACAGAGACAAAAGACGAAGGGTTTGTTCACAAGTCTCTTGATTCAACCAACAATGAAAATGAGCTTGTGGATCTTATGAATTTTGACTTTGAACCCGGGTTGATTGATGTTTATTCCAGTCTCATCTCAGAAACTAACCCTGATGATTTTCTTGATTTTGATGGTTTGTGTGATGATTTACCATCAAAAGAAGACGACATCAAGTGTGGAGTTATTGACGAAGAATTGGAGGAAGGTGAAATCGCGAGTTGGGAATAGTCTACACGCATTCGTGGGCCCCTTATCTATTATCTTGGCAACAAGTTTTTGAGTATTTTGTTGTCTTCAATTATGTCAGTTATTGCAGTTGATGCATATGGAAAGATGTATACATAAATATATATTGGTAGATGCATCAAAACTTTAAATAGGTGAGAATGTGAGATGCAAATTTTGTGGCTAGTTCTTTTTGGCATTATAAATTATTCATCTGTATTTATAGGTTGTAAACTTTTGACACACACGAAACATGAAATGCATCTAACAAATAATTTTACAGGTTTGAATTTAGTTTAAACAAGTATATTTTAATTTTGATCAAACTTGCAACCATATTTAAATAAACAGGTCATGTTAGATTTGGTTTATGGGTTGATCTATTTAATCTGTTAATTTTTATATTCTTTCAAAACATGTTCTACTTCAACGGAGTTGATTGTGTATATTTAATTTTCTTTTTAACGAGTAAGTAAGATTGTCTTTAAAGACATTCTGGTTGTAAGATGTTTTTATCTATATAACCAGACGGAGGGTTCAAATTTGTACGGTATAGATATAAGTGATTTATATAAGTAGGTTAGGAGCTCTTCTGAAAAAAGTTAAGGAAAAATAAAATTAAAGTAATTATCTCACGGTCTTACCTATGCTAAATCTTTTCATTTTAAGTAGCATTTAAAGTTATTGTTTTGTTACAAGAATGATATATATTCAACACAATTGGGCCTACAAGGTAAGAAGCCTAAGCCCAAATAGAAACTTGTATTTCTGGCTTCTGGGCACAAACTCACTTTTTTCAATTGACTTTCAAGTTTCAAGTTTCACCAACCTTTGAAGTGAAGTGAAGACATGCTTTTCACAAGATCCATAAAGTGGATTTAAACTTTGGAATTTTTCTACGCATATTATATTAATTATGAAATAGAGTGTATTTAAACTCTCAAGAAATTTGAATAATTTTTAACTATCAATTTCTCCCGAATATGCTTATAAATTTTATAGTGTGTGTATTTTTAAATAATATATTTTAATAAATACTTGGTAACTCTGTTAATTATAACGAGTCCTTTAGGTGTGTATCCTCATAACTTCATAAGAGTCATGTAATTCCCGTTTTATAAACTTTGTAGACAAAAAATAAGTGTTATATTTATTATGTTTAACGCGTGAGAACAGGAAGTCGTGCTTTGATTATTATATTTTAACTAATCCGTAGATCCAAGAATTATACTTGGCATATTTCATGATTAAATATCATAATATATGCATTTTGGTGGATAAATACACAAAATCATATTGACATGTTTGCAAGTTTGGGAGAAAACGACCAAGTACCTACACATGCATCATCAAGTGGCAACATAATATTAACATAGTTATCCAATACTAATATTTTTAAGATGTATATTAAATAATTGAGAATTTTATCTAATAACATGTGTTGTACTTATAGTTGGATTTAAAAATGTTTGTATAATGTATGCGCTGAAGGTATATGTTAAGGTGTATTAAATAGACTTCAAATTACATTTTATATTGAAAGATGAATATAATACACAAAAAAAGCAAGGAGCTAGAATGGTAGATACAATCACCATATTACATATATTCACATTTTAGCTTACTATTATTATTAAATAGAATGCATTTTTTGTGTAAAAAAGTTTAAGCTTATTTAATAGCTTGATATTAACAATTCTATTGATGCATTGACGAAGATCAACATTTTAGCCGTACTTGTTTTTGTAGTATAAACATTTATTAAAAGAATGCCACCACTTTAAAGAGAGGGTAAATCACAAATCTAACTTTAAAAAGAAAAGCGTAAGAACCACATAAGTACTTGTACGTAATGCTTAAAAAATAAAGTAAATGAAAAAAAACAAACATTATGCGGCCACATAATCATCTATATGTCACAGTTAAAGCAATAACTACACGTATATATACGGTTTTGGCACATCTATACTTAAAAATTAATTATATATCTAATGAACTCCTACTCTAAATGGAAATATCAATTTTTTTTTCATTAATCATCTAATGAACTCCTACTCTAAAAAAAATGGAAATATCAATTAATATGTATAGTTTGAGTAAGTAGATATAGAAAGTGATAGCATGAAAAGGTGACAACTTTTGAGGATATTAGAAAAAGCTCAAGTTTTGAAAAAGGGAAAAGGGAGGACCCAATCTTAGTAGATGAAAAAAAATACATAGAAACAAGTAGGGAAGGTTGAGTTTAATTGGTTAAATGGGCACATGGAGTGGGGGTAGGGAGACAATCCTCACATGAAAGAAACATGGGTTTCCTTTGCTTTAGGGCAATTTCTGTTTGTAGTCTTCTTTGATCCCCTCAAACCCCACCTCATCTTATCCACACTCTTTATCTATAATCTCCTTATGTATGTATATACACTCTCTCTACTTACCTTCATCAGAGACTTGATCTATGATGTATTTTCAAAAAATTCTTAAAATCATTCTAGTTTAAAGATTATAATTGTATAAAAAGTATAACCTCTATTGATTGGAAGTGATTAAATATCAATGAGTCTAAACTCGTACAATACCAGGAAAATTTGAACAGTTTAGAACAAAGTTTTCTAATTGTTTAGTCTTGTACTTATAGGATTTACACAATGAGTCGCTCTGAATTATTTTATAAATATAAATGTGGAAATATAAAAGAAATATCTAAGTCGCATTATTTTTTTTAAAGAGAAGCTATAAGTAAGCTAAAAATCTTGAATTTCTTATTTTCAATTACAAAACTGAATGCAATGTAGCTTACACACGTATCTCATGGCAATGTATGTTTACCCAAAATGGTGGCAATTCAAGTTGGTATGATTATTGGCACTTTCAATTGCAAGACATGATTCTTGCCATGCCGGTCGATTCAAGTTGACCCAAGAACTTGTGGTGTGAAAAGTAATCGAGTTAAAATTATAAAAACTAAAAAATGCTCCTTACAAAATACAAGTTGGTAGGTATTTAAATAAAAATTAGAATTTGGGTTAATTTTTTTATTACAAGGACTCGTTTACAAAATGACAAATCTATATGGAATTTAAAGCTTTGAAAAGTGTAATATATAGTCCTATCACCTATGGACTTGCAATCTATTGTCGTTATTGAATCAAAGGATTTATTGTTTTGACATTAAATTTCGACATGATTCAACAAATGCAAATGACATTGTTCCACTAGGACCGAAAACTAACAAGAACTAGAATTGCACAAAGAAGAAGAAAGGGAAAGTTAAAAAAATAAATAAAAAAGTCCTTACACTCTGATTTTATCAATCGTTATTATACTGGATTCCTTGTCAAATAATATAAATGAGAACTTGTTCCAAATGAGATCCTTATTCTACCAAACGTGTAGATGACTTACAAAAAATTCATATGGAGTTTATAATAATACTTTGAAAAACAAACTATAAATGTTAAGATGAATTTTCTAATACCTAACAATACATGGGAAATCATAGATCCAAAGTAGATGGGCATTAATAGGTGCTTGTGATTGAATACATTGCAATTGAATTAATACATACTTTAAAGTTAGATTGGTAATATAACATTTTAGTTCGACTTGGCTTTAGTTTGGCTTTAGATTGTTACCACGGTTTGATCCACTTAGCTTCATTGTATGCTATACTGTTATATACGATTTCATTCTATGCTATATTGAAAGAATGTTATATTACTTTTGTCCACGTGTCATTAAACCTGGAGAAATACATAGCAGTATAGTGTTACCATTTATTAAAAAAAACACTAAACGATTTACATGTGCTATTTATCTTTGTCTAACGCTAGACATCAGGACTCGAATGTTACGTGCCACCAATAAGTTTTTATATAAGTTAACATGCATACATCACATCATAACAAATCCATATTAAAATATTAAAGACAACTAAAATTAAATCACACTTTAAAAGCAAAAATGAAACATATTATTTTTAGAAGAACAGCGTAACAATCAACATCTACTACGAAGAAAGCAACTTCTTAACACAAATCCATTATTTAAACCTAATTTCCACCTAATAAATAATGTGACCTCATAATCCTATGAATTAGTTGCAACTAATGTTGACATAACTATTTATTATTGTTATTTTTTTAAAGAAATATTGGTTGCAACAACTCAGCAATTTTAATATTCTTTCCATTATTGAACTTTTTAATTATTCTAACTTTCAATATATATAAAATTTCTAGCTTTTATTTGAATGTTTCAATGTAAACGAATCCACTTGGACTTGAAAATAAATGTAAAGAAAATACTAAATTTTTTTTCAAGAAAGCACAAAACGGAAAAAGGTGACATGTTAAGGTGGTAGCTAGGTAAAATGTTATTATTATATAAAAAAATGAAAGTTTATTACTATTTTTAATTTTATATAGTTTGATTATTTAACTTAAAAAGCTATATGTTACTATTTTATACAAAAAACCTTGTGCTTAGACGAATGAACTTAATGTTGCCGTTATTTATAATAACTAGTTTTGATTTTTTATTTCCTTGTAAATTAAACTTGGACTTTAATATTGTGTTCTTGTGTTTTTTCGATGGAGAGAAGTACAAAATACCTTGTGCTTAGAAGAGTGAACTTAATGTGTTTTTTCGATGGATGAAAATAATATAAAGATTTGTGTTTTGAAGTTTTTTAATAGAAGACACTAGGAAAAAAAGTTAAACGAAGAAAAATAAAAATTTATTAATAATCTTCCCCTCACTATGTTTCCAATTTAAAATGATTTAAAAATAAAGTAACAAATACAATTACAAGACTTACTATTATTATTTTATCTTTCAATCTACTATAAGTTATGATGTATAAGGATATAACAGTAAAATTATAACTTTTTTTCTCTTCCTTTCTATCTCGAGAACACATAAAATCTTTTTGTTTTTCTTCTCATTTGAACTCTAAAACATAAAAATTACATTATATCTATATTTTTCTCTCATTTTCTTTTCCTCCTTAATTCTCTTTCATTTCTTTTATTTCATTATTTAAGTAGGGATCATCAAGTATAAACCAGCAGGTGAACCGTGGGTTGTTCTTGTGGGGCGAGGGTTTTGACATTAGTGTGACTTGGTTTCAATGACATTAATATTTATTTACCCTACAGTTAAAAAAAAAGTTTACATCAAAACATAAATAAAAATCAATAGTAATAACATATTTAATTTTTTTAAATCATATTTTAAATGTAAAAGGAATAAAATCTAGAAGAACATTTTATGGTTTCAAATAAAGTTTACATCAAAACGTAGATATATAGGCACATTGCAACAACATATTTAGAATTGTATAAAAATCATATTTCAGAAGTGAAAAAGAATTAAAATCTTGAAGTAGTTTGGTGCATACAATTGTTCTTCGATGACCTGCTCATTACTATTCACAACTTGTTTGGATAGCTTGGGTTTCTCCCTCACACCAAAGCTTGTAGTAAGCTTCAATTTAGGCTTGAACTCGTATAAGCTTAATTCTGTTTGAGTTTTTAACAAACCGATCTGTAATGACTCATGATCACTCTCCCACAATTTACACTTCAGACCTTACTCCGTTTCAAAAGTTTTGGGATCTAAGGTTATGGATCTCAGAAAAGTTTGGCTAAAGATTTGTGATTCCTTAAAAATGATGTTTGTTCTTTAGGCGCCGGCAATATTTTGGATTATCAAAAAGCAAAGTGATCGTGTTATATGTACCTCTATAATTATTTATCGTATCTATAATGTTAAATAAATATTATATATTTTTCAAATAATATTAATGTTGTTTATGTTACCACAGAAATTAATAATCTTGATCGGGTAGAGTAAAAAGATTTATGTGATTTTTTCTTTAAACCATTTAAAATCATATCGGTGCATGAGTCATGTTGTGTGATCATATTCTTAAAGAGCATATCTTTTCTATAATTTTTTGAAAGTATATAACAATGGACAAAAATCTCGTGGACATAGTCGTAATTTGGATATGATGGAACATTACAACTATACTTAATAATTTATAATTCCCACATTTTTTGATACTTGTACACAATTAAAATAAATAAATTTTGAAGTTTAGTCTTTCTTTTAAGTGAATACTGGTTATTACAGATGTTTATAAGTTTAAATATTTACAATAACTTATTCAAAAAAGATCTTGTTCTTTGAAAGATCTATCTTGTGTTTGGTACTGCACGGTTTCACTCTGCAAGAACTCCGAATCATTCTTTTGAAGCTCATCCTCTTCATCATAAACGATCCGCTTGCCCCGAAATGACCTGAACCTATAATAAAAAGTTACATATTTATGGAGTCACGATGGAAAAAACATAGACAAACTAAATTATTAGTCAAAATGCAACATGTTTTATTATTCTTTATAAAAAAAATAACTAGTGTTGTTTCCCCGTGCGCGCGTTGCGCGCATGACAAACTGGTTAAACAGAGGCTCAGATAAACATATATTGTCCGATCATCACGTTCCTATCATCATAGCCTTTTTTTTCACGGACCTGGTATTTTGTCTTAAACGTATATGTTAATAAAGAAAGTAAAAAACAGACCAACTTATTTCAAAAACGGAAACAATTAGGCTCAGCTAGGTATTGAGTTACCATGGCTACAACACAGGTTGCAAGTGCAGAACACCATACTTTCCCTCACTGATTATGCCACGCCAAGCAACCATCTTTTCCACGGTCATCATAGCAATGCTTACAACTAATTGATTCTACAATCATAACCGAGTTAGTGACGTCTCATGGCAACAATCATCAACGTACCATAAGCCACCATCATCAATAAACCAGAAACAAACCAATGTAAACATCCCGATGACTCTAAACAATCAATGAATGGGACACGGGTCTCAAATGACGGGTTGTCATCATCATCGACTTATGAACACTGAAACATATACCACAGTCATAGACCAAAAACAGAAGATTAGTGTTCAAGGTCGTTTTGCCTATCATCACCATCCAATAACCAGAACTTGAAGGTTCATAACAAAACATAAACACAAGGATTTAGGGTTCAGATCAGAATTACCCAAAACAAAACACCAAACAGTAGAGAAACAACAACAAGGCATGAAAAACCCATAGATCCAACAGACTATTCGGGTTAAGTGAAACCCTAAATCTTAGATGAGCTTTCGTACATCATCATTGAGTCGATAGAACATGCATACCCGAATACCTTTGTCATAATCAAAAGGAAAGGCCGCCATCGTTCCCCACCGACAATGCCAATAGGGTCGGCCGGAGCCCAGGACGGTTACAAGTCAACCGCCAGCCCCTCCCCAACCAGAATAGGAGGTAGAGCACCAATATTATCCACAACCATCGCAACGATATAAACCCACCTCACCGCCAACCATCACCACCTAGGGCTTGACAAACATAGCAAAGGCGCAAATGCATCACAGCCGCTGGAACATCGCCACCTAGGGCACGATAAACAGAGCACAAAAACTGTCCCTCACCGCCAACCTCCACCTGGCCGCCATCGTCACAACCCCTCACTCAAAAACCCCAACAAGGAATCTGATGAAGCAATAGAAACTGTCCCTGTTTTCCCCTTTAAACACTCATTGGGGGGTTAAAATGAACAACATAGAAATTTTTGTGGCCAAAGAAAAACACATTAAACTTAACTATTTCTCAACTTACTTTTTTCATATATAGGTAAATTCTTAGTTTAGTTTTTTTTCTCCGGTTTACTTCATATTGAGAGAAGACTTGGTGACTAGAATATAATTTATGCATAAAGTACAATTATTAAATAATTTGTGATTATAATACACTTGTTAGGAACTTGTTTGCATTATGCAAACATAACCATTTTTTTTACCTAATTTTGATTTACAAGATTTTCTAAACGCCATTATTAAAAATATTTTATTTAAATAATAGTTAAATAATGTATCTTTACCATAAGTACAAAAGGACCAATAATCGAGTTCAATGTACTTGGTTTTTTTTGTTAGTTGAGTTATTCGAATTGGTTATTTCAACATATTTTTCGTTCTTCGAATGTTCTTAAAGGTTCCTTTAGTTTTCGCGGGATAAAATAAATGCTGGGTTATATGTTAAACTATAAAAATACATAAATGAAATAATTATACGTTGTGATTATGGATTTTATCTGAATGTATATATTTGTTTCCTACTTTTTGTTCAAATGTAACACGAATACTCTCATAAGCCACCTACATCAGCCAATACCGTTTCTCACCGACGCCAACCCTTTGACCTTTGGCAACCCTCGTCCTCCCGATACACCCTACCTCTGGCAACCCTCCTCCTCCCGCTACAATCACTCTTTGCTAGCAACTTGATACTAAATTCAATTCACATCAATCAAATCTCCTTCCGTTTTCCTTCTCAAACCACACATACAAATCACATAGAATCAATTAAATCATATAACCAGAACTACAACGAAATGAAGGTAATGCAACTTTAGTAATATATTATATTAGCCTTGAAAAAGTGACATTAAGTCTTAAAAAGTTTGCATTAGCCTAAAACAATCTTTTACCAAAAGCTACATTAGGTATAGTTGCATTAGATCCAAAACAATAGTTTTATTAGATAATGCAAATATTTTGTCAGCTAATACAACACTTATATTAGAAAACATAACTTTTTTTCTAAGGTTGCTCAAAAAAGGTTGCATTAAGCTTATTATTCTAATAGTGCGGGAAATCTGATGTTGGAAAATATAGTTGGAAAATGAGTTTTCATCAAGTTGTAAAAATGAATTTTCCATCAATTTTGTACACAAACAATTATAGGTAGTTGCAATTAATAAAGATATTTTTACTGGATTTGTGTTCTACTATTTGAGAGCTTCGTAGTGAACCATGTCGTGTCCAAAATAAAGTTAAGATGAATAAGATATCGCTGCTGAAGTCTCTGATTAAAACTGTTAAAGCTACGAATTTGTTATTAATGATGCCATCACCAGTGGGTACTAATGACCAAACTATATATTTATATGATTACCAATATCATAATTATATGTATATTAGCATTCAGTATATATTTATTATATCTAATAAAGGATATTATACATACACAAGTAATAAGATCAATATACTACACAAACTCAATATATAAATCTTGGCTCAAATGGGTTTAATAAGTTTTGGTTTATGTATGGAATCGTCTAACTCGATTCAAGATTTTATCAAGTTGTCCCCATAAACGAGTCCCTCATTTACTTTACGCTAGAGGTGAGTAAAAATGCTGATTCATGAACCAGACACTTAACAGGTTTCAAAAAAAAAAAAAAAGAGTTAATTACATAAATGGTCCCTGTGGTGTATAGAAAATAACAGGTTTGGTACTAAGGGCTTTTTGTAATAAGTTTGGGTATTCTGTTTTTGATTTTATAACAAGAATGAGTATTAAGACTAACTGCAGTTAATTTTTCTGTTAGTTTTAAATAAAATGACTAATATGCCTTTTGAGGGACTATTTTTGTAATTTTATGTCTCTCTTTGATTCAAGGACCATTGTGTAATTAACTGCAACTTTAAAGAAAAACTCAACCCTCCCCCTTTCCCCGTCAGCCATGATGTGTGTGCGTTGGAATGAGATTTTAAGTGTTTAAACGTCAAATATTACGTATGATTATTCGTTTATATGCATGTGATTGAGTTGAATAGGTTGACTATGAGTTGGAAGTGATTTTGTAGGAAAAACAAGGAATTTGGAAGCTTACATGATAAAACAAGTCATTGGAGGGGTCAAGAAACGAAGTTTCAAAGTGCAGCAGAAAGGCTTCCACCGTAGCCTACTGTAGCCACCGTAGGCTACGCCAGCTCAAGTAAAAAATCAGCAGAATACACCCCACCGTAGGCTACGCTGGCTGGCGTAGCCTACGCCAGGACCCTTTTCAAAAACCCTTAAATACGCGTTTTATTTAGGTTTTAGCCACCACTTGATTCTCATTCGACCTAAGACGAAAAAAGACGTATTTTGGAAGTTCTGGGATCAATTCTTCACCTTCCAACTCTCAAAAACAAGATTCAATCATCCGGAATGCAAATCAACAACGGTTTTGAAGATCATTCAAGAACAATGAGCGGCTAATCCTCTCGTGATCGACTTCGGGTATTAGGTTTTGCGTGATTAGGTTTTTGTTTTTGTTTAACTTTGTTGGGATTAAACTTTAGAACCCGTTAAGTTCTTTTATGAGTTTAACTTGTGTTTTGATTATTTAAACAACGACGTTGATAAACTTTTATTTGAATATCATTTAATCTTCCGGAAATTATATGATTGCAAGTTTTGGTTTCTAATTGAATTGGCATTGTGTATCAAGACCCATTAAGTCCTGATTATCGATATCACTTAATCATCGCACGTATAGAGTCCCTATTAAGGATTTTCCAGGAAGTTAAACTAAACAATTGCTGAAAACCAAACCTAGAACCGAAGTGGATTACTTTCTCTTATAATCGTTTTCTTAATCAAGTTTGATTCTTTCCAAGTTGTTTTCTTAGTTTATTTATTAATTATTCCAAAAATCCAATTTTCACAGCCAAGAGGCAATAGTTAAGTAAGTTATTAATTTAATTAATCATTATTTGCTAAATCAAAGTACAATACACCGACCACTAATTCCACGAGGATCGACAACCCTACTTACCCTAACTAGTTTAAGGTGAATAGGAACACATATTTTAACATCTTATTTGATTGATACTTCGACATCGATCAAGCCACCATCACCACCATCTAACCACCATCTAGCCACTGTATACCTGTTGTCACCATCTAACCACCATCACCACCATTTTACCAACCACTCCATCCTTTCTCTCTTATTCTCACCACCCATTCACCATCCAAGCATTCAATCAAGATCTATACATAAAAGCTCCCTTATTCATTTCATCAACGATATGAAACGTTAATACCCAAATCAAAACTACCCCTCCAGCTCAACTTCCGCCACCGCCGGAAAATCGAACATGTGGGAGGAGTTTGACGATCACCGGAGATGCGATCTACCCTCCGACGACAAAGAAACAAAAACCCTCTTCATTGTCGGTAGCTTTTTCCTCCTTGTGAAACTTGAACCGAAGCCGGAGTCATTGTAGACGATGTAGACCTGGCTGTCGGTAGCGTGGAGAGGTGGCCGGCGAGAGGGGGGAAGGGAGAGAGGGTTTTAGAGGGAGAAAACTTCAAATGGGGGATGATTTTGTTTGGGGGTTGAGAGATGGTGGTGATGTTTTCTTTAAAAAGCTGAAGATGACGAGGGCTAGCGCTGGTGGGAACGACGGTGGCGGGGGTCGGCGGTGGCGGGGGTCGGCGGTGGTGGGGGCCGGCGGTGGTGGGAGTCGGCGGTGCTGGTGGTGAAATATCGGTAACCTAAGCCCTAAGGTGTGATATATAAATATGTATGATTGCACAAACAGTCCTTCATATATATGAAATTACACAAAAAGTCCCTTTAAGTTACATTAGTAGTCCACGTAAAGTGAAAAGACAAAAATACTCTTAGATTTAACGAAAAAATTAACGTCTATTAGTGTTAATACCTTATCTATTTACAAATTGAAAACACAATACCCAAACTCGTTACTTAAAACATTTAGTACCCAAACCTATTATTTTGTATAAACCATAGGGACCATTTGCGTAATTAACTTTAAAAAAAAGGTTTTGTGCATCTCTAGTTGTAGTGCTAAATGTATAGTAGAAAGGTTGTTTATAAAAATAGAGTTGATTTAAAGTTAGAACTCTTATCAAAGCATCATGGATGGACAATACTTATGTTTAGGTATTAGGGTATTATAGCATTCATAGTAGGTGTTCTATATTGATGTGAGTATGTGTCTTATATTATAGGAGATGGTTGTGAGTGGTTGTGAGTGATGAAG
The DNA here is from genome assembly GCA_025506505.1 of Flaveria sonorensis. Lineage (NCBI taxonomy): Eukaryota > Viridiplantae > Streptophyta > Magnoliopsida > Asterales > Asteraceae > Flaveria > Flaveria sonorensis. Next base: position 8,788,188 of record CM046429.1, read on the forward strand.
AGAGAAAATTTATGGGGATTGTACCGTGATTCCCCATATTTGAGGAAACACGGTATAACCCCCATAAATATTTTAACATTCTTAAAAATGGTTGTGAGAGGAGGTAAGAGAAGGTAATAATAAAGATATAAAAAAATATTATTTAATTGAAAGAGAGTAAAAAAATAATATTTTTAATATAAATATGAGGATGAGGATGAGGATGAGGATGAGGATGAGGATGAGGATGAGAAAGCTAGTGTGAATAACCCAAACTATCCAAATTACATCAATAATTGATTGTCATATTACTTTTATTCAAATATACCGAATACTACCAAATTGGTAAAAACACGACCCAAACTACTCAAATTATCGTTTTTACCCAAATCTGTCAAAATCATCTTTCGACTCCTACCACCCAAAACCATCTACCTTAACGGCCATATGCGGTGTTATATAATTACCTGAGTTACCCAAGGCCTAGTGTCAAAAGTGCCCCGATTACCCTTAGGCATTATTATAATTAGACCTAAAGGATTTTTTAGCCGTTCGAAAAAAAAAAAAACCTAAATTGGTAAGAATACAAACCAAACCACCCACATTATTATTTTTACCCAATCAGTTACAGTCATCTCTCGGCTTCTACCACCCGAAATCACCTACCCGAACCGTTGGCGACTGTAACCAAATTACCCGAATTACATGCCTTGACTTAGAGCATTCACAGTGGATTTCTCATCTTTATCCATATAATTACACTAAAAATCATTACTTTTTCTCTCTTCTTTTCAATTAATAATACCTTTTATACTCTTATCATTACTTTTTTTTTCTTCTCCATTCATAATCACTTTTAAAAATATTAAAAAAATTATAGGGATTGAACAATGATTCCCCAAATATACCGATAAACAGTTACATTTCTTATTTTTTTCACTCACAACAACTCAAAATCATTTCATATAATATAGGAAACATGTTTACGTATTTTTAAAGACCGGACTATGAATGCTTTTAAAAGGATTTGTGACTAATTGTGTACTTTTACATGCCTCGTTGGAAAGCTGAATTATCCAGGTAGGAGAAAAATGCCAGCTGGGAGAACAACTTTACTGGAAGCAATAATTGAGAGTACTAGTGCTATATAGCCCTGTCCAAACTAAATAGCCCTTTAATTTGTAGGAATGTAAGCATGTCACGTGCTCCAATTTTTATAACTATTTAGTTAACAGTTAAAGGATTCCATTCTTCTATGATATTTGTTCTAATATTATATCATAGAGGAGGGGCCGTATTCGGGTACTCTCTCGGGTATGTATTTATCCGCACGGGTACATCGCCGCCACCCATTGCGGGTACCCCGCGGGTAGTGAAGTCCGGGTATTAGTAGCCGAGATAATCTCGGCATCTTGTGTGGTTTTGGGTGTTTTGGGTGAAAATAAAAGTTTCAGGTTAGTTTAGGGTTGTATTTATAATGTTTTGGGTGTTTCAGGATAGTTCGGGGTAAAAATAACTTGTTTGTGTAGGATTGATGGCGTTTCAGGGTAGTCCAGGGTAGTGCCCCCTCCTCCCTAATACATATTTTGGTAACATGAGATCACTCGATCAAAACATAAAAAAACAATAATAATAAAATAAGAGTCCACTTCACCATATAACTTAACAAGTGACAAATAAATATCGTCCCATGAGTAGCGGTATATATGATTGTAGATGTTTTACAAAAACCCTATGTATAGATTTATATATTTGCATTAAAACATTTGACTTGTTTTAGATTTATTATTGTAAGTTATGATTCGTTAAGTCGAGTATACTAGTGCAATTGTGAATAACATAGGTTGTTTATTAATTTTAACATAGTAAGAAAACTTTAAAACAAGAGAATTTACTAATTAGAAGACTCTATTTTTTAACAACATAAGGGACTATATAAATAAACAAGCTAGCAAATTACGACCAAAAAAGAGAACCAACATTATAGGATCATAAGTGGATTTTGAAGTCACTCTTTCCACATAATCTATATCTTACGGTACCACAAAAACGAAAAGCGAAAAGCTAACAATCGAGTAAAAAAAAAAAACGTTTTCCTCCCATTTGTTGTTGTTGTTGACATATAAGACAGTATAATTGAATCGCCGAACAACCCACCCCACCATCATGATAAACATCTATCATCCTTAATATATGCGATAACTCTCTTACATATGCATATATGCTTACTTCACGCGTGGCTCCGCCCTACATTCTTAATAAGGTGAGCTCCGGCCATCATTGATCTAAGACATATACTCGCGTGATCATCGAATGTGTTTTCTAAACTTAGTCTACTCTTGGCCCACGCTAAGAGTTTGTTTATCGGTCACCTTTGTGACCGCGACTTCTGTTAGCCAAATAACCTTTTTGACTATGGATTTGTGAAACATCACAAAACATTAGTTTTATATCAAAAAATGTCATGGTAGAAGATTGGTGTGTAAAAAGTTATTATTACACATTGTGAAAACAATCAAAAATATAAAAGCATTTCTCAACGAAGTTGAAAAGGAAGGGTAAAACATGCGGACTGCATGCCATACATCAATATCTATTAAAAAAACTTCATTATTTTCCTCTGGTAAAGCTGTTAATACACATCAATAATCCAACATGAGATAAAACAATACAATATGTAGTTGACTTTAGCTACATATTGGGAAAAGTTGACTTTGGCTATGAATAGTTGTTAAAGACGAAGACATTACTATACAACGAAATATATATACATACATACATTTTTCAATTTCTTCACACTTTCACTAATATAGAAAAACTCATGTATTCACAAAGATTATGGCATTTTTACAGATATTAAACAAAAATATGTATTTTCCTGTTATGTTATATTATATTATATTAAAGTTTGTCAATAACAACCGTAAAACCTTCTAATTTCTAATAATCTGAGTATTATTATATGATGGCAATCGTAAAAAAGTTATTATTTAAGAACATCCCTTTAGAGGTTGTTAAAGTTTGTGATCTTCACTATTAATAATTCATTATGAAGGTTTTGTAATTTTTCATATAAAATGCAAGTTTAAAAACACTTCTAGTGGTTAATAAATAATTTACTAAAATATGTATGATTGAAGATGTATAACATGAGAAGTTGTTATCACTAAAAAAAATTTATATAGTTATCAGTTCAGTATTTCAGTAATTTATTTTTTATCTTTCAGCATCTTTTGTTATTTCAATACCAAATCACGTTCTCACTCATCATCTTTTGATCTATGTTGTATTCATATTTTATTTTTCATCTTTTTTATTTTATTTTTTAATATAAATAATATTATTATTTTTAAAGCAATTACTTATTAAAAATAAAATATAAGTTTAATTAAAGTTTTCGTTAATAAGAAAAGTTACATAATAATAAAAAATACTTAAGAAATTTTAATAAAGCACAATAAATATCCTTTTTCGGAGAATCACCTAAACATCAAGGTGACCCATATTTTTACCAAAATAGCCTATCATTATTTGTAAAAAAAAGTGATCTTAACCGTATGATGAAAAAAAAATAGTTGTTCGTGATAAAAATAGGCTAAACATTAGTCACATAAGCTAAATCTTAGCCGTGTGTAAGAAAATGGTTAAATTTTGGCCGTTTATAAAGAAATTAGCCTAAAATTTAGCCGTTTGAAAAAAAAAATAGGCTAAAATTTAACCGTTGGGCTAAAGTGTAGCCGTTTTTAAATATATCTTGATTTGATTGGTTGTTTTTATGGCTGCATAATACTTTTCAACGTTTTGTGTAGGCTAAGCTTTAGCCTTTTTAAAAAATATGAGTGGGCTAAAGTTTGGTATTGATTTTGAAAATTTCAAAAGTTAATGGTCATTTTAGTAAAAAACTAAGGTGCTGTTTGTTTTTTCTGCAGGAAAATGTCTGCTGTCTGCGGACCACATCTGCAGACATCTGCAGGAGAAGAGGTGGACCAAACGTCTGCAGTCTGCAAGAAGAAGACTGTTTGTTTTTTAACATCTGCAGACTGCAAAAATAGTCTGTAATTAAAATAAACCTAATTTCTAAACTTTAAAAAGTACTTCAACATTAAAATTTAAATAAAAGTATACAACACTGCAATAATATTCATAAAATCATAAAAACACATTTTATTTAAATCATTTATTCTACATTTTGCATTAACTGTTCAGCAATTTCATCTCGTAACTGAGTCATATATTCCCGATCCGATGCAGTACCATGTGCTTCAACCTCATTTTCATCAACATCAACATCAACGTGCACATGACGATTTTGAAATGACACATTGGGTTGATCATATTGTGTAAAAAACTCATCATTGAAACCCTCTTTCTTTATAAAATTATGTAGCGCGAAACATGCAATAGTAATGTTTCTTTGTGTAACCAAAGGAAATGGTGCCATCCTCTTCAATATAGGAAATCGTGCTTTCAAGACACCAAACGAACGCTCAATTACGTTTCGTAGTTTTGCATGTGCATGGTTAAATTTTTCTTTATTGGTCAATGCACGCCTCCTACGAAAATCTCCAAGCCAATACCTAACATTACGATATGGAGCCATAAATCCTCGTATGTGTGCATAAGCGGCATCACAAAGATAATATTTATCTGTAAACATATATAAATATTCAGAAAATTAAAATAAGATACAAATATTTAACAAACAACTTAAATACCTGGTGGTGGTAACGGGAATGGAGCATTTGTATCTGATAATGCCTCTGATAATATTCTAGAATCATATGCTACCCCTTCCCAACCCGCCACAATGAATGTAAAAATCATGTTGAAGTTACAAATTGCTAATACGTTTTGATAACAATCCTCTTTTCCCCTTCCTCTATATAAATCTTGTTTGCTAGCAGGGACAACAGCATGTATCAAAGTTCCATCAAGTGCACCAACCGCTCCTTTGAAAATCCGTCTTAGTCTTTTGTTATGTCCCGGAATATTTGGATTCGGATTGAAAGAAGTTGGTATTATCATATCGTTGGCAAAAAGCATCATTTTGTCCAACACTTCATAAAAAATTTATGAATTGTTTGCTTTGAGTGTTGAAATCTACGCTTGATAACCACATATCGTTGATTATGACCAATTATCATCAAAAACATAGCCATCTTCTCCTCAACCGAAACATGTTTACTATCCTTTAACGAATAATTTACTCTAAAATGAGTACATAGTCGAAGAAAGGATTCACGAGACATACGTAGCAATTCAACGCATTGTTTGGGATTTCCTTGCAATAATTCTAACATGTATTTATGCCCCGACATAACTGAATCATTGTCTCGCATTCTTTTTAAACCTCTCATCCAAAAGAAGCGAACATACAAATACATAAGAATTACGAGTAGTAATTTCTTGTTATAATCCATTGTGATCCTGTTTTAATATAACACAACAAAACCATTAAACACAACAAATCATTAAACATAACAAACCATTAAACATAACAAACTATTAAACATAACAAACCATTAAACATATAATGTTCTAAACATAACAAAGCATTCATTGTTCTAAACATAACAAACCATAACCAACCAAGAAGCAAATATTGTTTTCAACACAAGATGCAGACATTGTTCTTAACTACTTTATTAATCCTAAACTTGTTGTCGTCATCGAGATCCACCCTCTCAATACCTTAGGAATCGGTGGCAACGTCATCCATGCCTCTCTCATATCCGAAGAAACTCCAAAAATATGAAAAGCGGCCAAGAATAGAGGATCAGTCGGATCTAACCCAACCAACTTCAACCTCTCAGAACATTCAAGAACTGTCGGCCCTTCTTTGCCTTTAATCAGATATTGTAGAGCCTTTTGCATATCATGGGCTAGATCATCGGTAGTGATAGAGGATGATTTTGAGGTTTTTGCCCTTTTATTTGGATTAGGCTCAGGGTAAGCTCGGGGGTGGGCTCGGGGGTGGGCTCGGCGGTATCCTCATTAATAGGGTCAAAACCAAAATCATAAGAGCCAGCATCATCTTCTGTATCATGAAGATTGATGTCTGTAAGCATAAGCGGTTTGACACGTTGACAAGAAGTTGACCTAACAGCTGATGTTGTTTGGGTTGTGATGCGGGTTGTCAGGCCTAATCAAAAACAATTTATAACGGTCCAAACTTCACCTAAGATAACTAGGGTAAGTCGGGTCGATCCACAGGGAATATGTGGAAAGTGTGGTTCAATTCGTAAAGTTGAAAGCTTTATTGAAAATACTTGTAAATTAACTAAATTGCAAAAAGTAGTTGAAGTTGAAAAAGTGAAATTGATTGTAAACAATGATGGGAAAGAGTAATCCTCTCCAGGTTTAGGTTTATAACTTAGACTTGCTTTGATAGTTAAAAGTGGTCACATAGACATAACCAGGTTGATTTGGTTAAAGACAATAGATTGAATGAGACTGTTGTTAATGAACTACTCGAATCATATCCTACGTTTGTATTACCCAACCCCATCCAAAATTGATGTTTCCAGATGAAAAGGAATCTAAAACAATCAAACAGGAACAATTGAATTGAAAGTAACACACGTATTTTAGAATCTCTAAGCAATAAATAATGTTACTCGGCTTAAATTACCGTGTTCAAACATTAACTCAACCAAAACCATCAAGAACAAGTCATAGTATAAACCCTAACACCCGGAGAAGATCACGGGTGGCTTAGCCAGACATGGAAACGAAAAACGAATCAAAATCGAATGCAAACATTGTATCTAACGTTAAAGATTCAAACCGAATGATAAAAACAAGATCTTGATACTTGAAATCACCTCCGGGAGCCTTTTGGATCACTTGGGGTCGTTCCTAGGGCTTGGGGACGGCTTGGAATGAAAGCTAGCCCTGAAAACCTAATTTTTCCGTCTTATAAGTGATTTCAGCGCATCACGTACCATAGGTCACTTGAACACCGTAGGTTACGCTAGAGGCTTTCTGCTCAATTTTTTAACTGATGAACCGTAGGTCATGTTTCCACCGTAGGTTACGCTAGGGGGCTTTTTCTGATTCTTGTTTTCTTCGTAACTTCTTCGTTCGGACTCCGTTTTCCTCCCCGTTTGCGGCCACGTTCTCGTAATTGAATTCTCTATCATCTCATCTATCATGATCTTCATTTATCATCCATGTGCTTTCTTCAAAACACATCAAATGATTGTGTTTTACCTATAAAACACCAAATCATCGTAGTTAACTTATTCCATACAATTTCTTCTACTTAAACACATAAATTATATTAAAGTTAACTACTTAACCATGATAAACATCATTCCAAACCTCTTACATCACATCCCCACACTTGTTTCTCGCTTGCCCTCAAGTGAGGTTGCTTTTAAAATTCAATAATTCAAATTAAAAAGGGGTCAACACATAAAAGCACAAGTACCAAACTTGATTAAGGTTCAAGGGCATACTCAATTCCCAGTTAGTAATTATGACCCGTTAACAAACAAAAACCTCTAACTCGTTGGACTGCCTAACTAAAATTATCAAACCCAAGGTTGCTCCCTTGCACGTATCACACCCCTCACAATAAAGCTCTCCACTCGGTGTAATTTCTGGCTTGGCCAAAGATATGCCGGTATTTATGAGACACTCAAACAATAATGCCAACTAGTGAGCATAGGCTTGTAAGACAATCATCTCTCCACCCACTAACATAGGATACCACACCAATCATGAGGACTTTGCAAAGGTTGTAATGTTAGGCTTAGGTTCGGGTAGGGAGTATTTGGTGAATAAGTGACTAGAGTGATGAGAACCTTGAGTTAATTAGCACATACTTAAAAGCACATTCTTTTTCTTGACTCATACTTCAGTCTTTCAAACTTAACTATTTCGACAAAATTTTCCTTTCTTTTCATTTTTTTGTTCTTTACTATTTTTGTTTTGTTTTGTTTTTTTTTTTTTTGTTTTTTTTTCACAACTTCCAAACATGAAGTCAGATCAAACTTAGCACTATAACTACCACCAATTAAATCAAGTTCCATCATACGGGTAAACAAATGAATAGGCTAAACAAAAGGCTAATGAGTCACATATTTGGTTTGAACAAATGAATAGGGAAAAGGCACAAACTTGGCTACTAGGAGATAGATGTCGGGTCGGTGGGTCCTATGGGGTTATTCTACGGTTGATCCTAATGCCTCAATCACTTCGATGTGAATCCCAGTCTCGAGTCTCAAGATGCACGCGCCCCTCAAGTTCTACCACTAGAAAACATCATTGCACACTCAAACAAGCAAATATATCTAACACTATCAAAGAATAGGCTTCTCACATATGAAAACGATGTGTTCGGGTTACCGACGTGACATGTGCAAGTTTACTACACCTAAAGTTTGCCACCCTTAGTTAGGCGTTCCCTTTCCAACTTCCACAAACCAACCGGGTTTAAACATTTAGGGAATCAGCCATGACTAAGAACCTTAACCAAAAATTAATATTTTAGAGAAATTTCTTTTTAAAAAAAAAAAAAAATTTTAAATTTAAATTTTGTCTAAATTTCCATTTCTCCAAAATGTGTCTACTTAAGGTTCCCTCATCCCCACACTTGGGATACATTGTCCCTAATGTATGAGTTGATTCATTTTACAATCCCCATTTACATTTCACTTTACCCATTATGCCCAAACACATAATATAACATGATTAAACAAACTACCATAGTCCTAAACAATAGAATCATTCCACCCCGATCACATAGTTGTTTCATACCCCCCAAGTGCAAAACAAAAATAGCAAATAAAGTAAAAGAAAGTTCACTTAGATCTGATGGTCGATTATCTGATAGTGCTTCAATATTGTTATATGGAGACTGTAGGTAAACCGGCCAAGCACATCATCAAATATGCCTCTAAAATTCCATGTGCTTCCCCACACTTTCATGTTTGCATCGGCTAATTAAAACTAAAAAGACAAAACAAAAACTAAAAAAATAATAAAACTCACTTTCGTAGGAATCACGGTTGCATTTAGCATATGCAACAAGCCTTTTAAACCTCTCGGTAGGCCCGAGTGGACGAGTGAAGTCTCGTGAGTGTTTTTAGTGAACACACCCACAAAGTTCAAAACAACTAAGATCATAAAAAAAACAAAACATTACAAATATCTCAGGTTGCCTCCCAAGTAGCGCTAAGTTTTAGGTCTTCAGCCAGACTATACCTGTCACCACTCATGGTGGTCGAAAGTGGTGCTTGCCTTTTGAGAGTTCTACAACTATTTGTTTTTGTTGATCTAGTGGGTTCCCAACGTCATCCAAACATGGAACGAACATCGTTGTCTTAACTCGAGCATTTTTAGGATCAGGTGGGTCACTAACTTTTTTCTTCCATTTTGGCTTCTCATGCTTTATTTCCATCTTTATCATTGGCTCTGTATTTTCTTTTGATTCCACAAACTCTTTCAAGTCCACCTGCTTAGACCTATCATACTTAAAACCATTCTCAACATTTATATGCTCACTTACATATGAGAGGTAGGACGGAACACATACGTGAGTCGCATCTTCCTCAAAAAGTTTGTCATTAATAAAATAAGTGATCGACTTGGAAAACACATCAAAACATAACTTACGGGTTTTACATGTCATATCAATTGTTCCATCCCGACAGTTGATTTGAGCATTGGCAGTTGCCAAAAATGGTCGACCTAAAATAACCTTTGGTTGCTCGTTTGTTCTCACTGGTGCATAGTCCAGCACCATAAAGTCCACCGGGTAGTAGAAATCTCCCAAATTGATTATCACATCTCTTACCATCCCCCGAGGATGTTTGCAGGTCAAGTCAGCTAACACATGGTGGTGTTAACCTTCTGTAGAGGGCCGAACTCATATTGATCATATAACTCACCAGGCAAGATACTAACAGTTGCCCCATAATCCAAGAGTGCATTTTTTATCTTGAACTTCCCCACTTTGATTGGAATGATGGGTGCTCCTGGGTCACTCTCTTCTACTGCATTGACTTCATTTTCCTTACCTGCAGCTTGTTTTGAAAAAGAAGTAAAGTCGTTATTGAAAATTATAGAATTCGGAAGAATACTAACTGAATTAATGTGGACATTTCTCATGTTCTTTATGTTTGTCCCTTGATGTTGTGGGTTCATGGTCGTATCACTTGGTAGCTTGGCCGAATCTTTTCTAAGAGCTACCACTTCTTCTGCTAGTTGACTAACTTGCTTGGTCAAAGCCTCGTGACTCTTGTCTCGAATCTCATTAGATTTCTTCATCTCTTTCATAAACTCTAGAAGTTCCTTGTTTGTTGGCTCTGCATTTCCTCCTGGCCCACCATGGTCTTGGTTATTCTGGTAGTTCCTCTGACCACCCCTGTTATAGCTTCCCTGATTGAACTGACCACCTTGATCCATTGATCTGTTATGGTATTGTGGATGTGAATTACCTTGAAAATTTGGGTTCAACTGATTGTCAGGATTACCATACCTCAAATTTGGGTGATTCTTTAAACCGGGATGAAAGGTATTGTTGTTGGTGTTGTTGTATGGCCGCCTATCACCCTGTACATAACTCACCTCTTCCAACCCCTCATCAAACTCTAGACAATCTCTAGCAGTATGTCCAGCTTCACCACATCCCTGGCATATAATAAAAGAGTTTGTGGCCTTCACTGCAGCCTTACCTGCCGACTGACCCAACCTTGAAGCCCTCCTATCCGAATCATCAACTGCATTCCTCGATTTCCTACGAGACTGAGCTTGTCTTTTTGAATGTGTACTCATCCGTTCTAGTAACTCCCAGTCATCATCTTCAGTATTTGTCATGAACGTTCCTGCACTTGTTGAGTTTACATCTCGCACATCTTCAGCAGATAACCCATCATAAAAAGAGGAAATCAGTTCCCATTGGGGAATGTCGTGATGTGGACAGGTTCTTAACAACTCCTTGAACCTTGTCCAAGCCTCATGAAATGGCTCGTCTTGTTGTTGACTGAATGTCCGAATGGCGGTTCTTGCCTCACTAGTCTTCTGCAGGGTATAATACTCCTCTAAAAAGGCTTGCTGCATTTGTTCCCAGGTATAAATGCTAGCTGCAGGTAGTGAGTGGAACCAATTTTTCGCATTTCCTTTCAATGTAAATTGGAATAAGACCAACATCACTTCCTCTGGTGTAAAGCCTTGCGCCCCAATGGTCTCGCAGATGGCACTAAACTCATTCAGATGTAAATAAGGTTCTTCCTTAGACAACCCATGAAATTCTGGGAGAATAGTCAAACTGTTAGATCTAATCTCGAATGACCTCCCTCTAACTTGTGGTCTAACTATGGGTGATGCCGCTCCAGCTATGGTGGGACGAAAATGGCTGTCAACCCCTTGAATGATAGCTTGGTAAGGTTGAAGCCCGGGATTTCGATTCACCCGAGGAAATTCTTGCCTTCTACCTTGACCTCGGCCTTGATTCTGCCTTTGCTGCCTTGGTGGTTCATTCTGTCTGTATCGGCCTTGGTTGTTATTGGGTTCATTGTATTGAATCTCCTCATTATCATATTCATTTTCATAGCCATCATCCTGTCCATCCATCTCATCATCCCAAGTATGGATACTCAACCTCTCAAATCTCTCTTCTTCATCTTCGAACCTGTTAAACCCCCTTTGCTGTCTCGGATTCTGTCTAGGATGTTCTTGTTGGTAGGGGTTCTGTCTTGGTTGAGGGTAGGGATTTTGTCTCTGAGGTGGCTGGTTTTTAGCGAGTGGATTTTGTCTTTGTGGGTTGTTTTGTGGTTGTAAATTCGGATATGTTAATGGGTCATTGGGTTGGTTTGGTGGCGGTTGGTTTTGTGGTGGATTTGGCGGTTGGTCATTAGGTGGATTTTGGTTAAATGGTGGTGGTGAGTTTTCCATCTTACACTCTTTGACTACACTTGTTGATTGAGTTTTTGTTCTGGATTGTGCTCGATTTCTTCGAGCGGTCTTCTCAATTTCGGGATCAAACAATAACGGAGATTTGTTCCTTGCGTACCGGGTATGCATGCACGGAGCTGTCACCTGCACACACAAGCACACCTAGCATAACAAAGAAAAGAGAATAAATAAAATAAGCAAAAGAAACTAAAAATCAAACGAAACACTTTGCGCACTAATTCCCCGGCAACGACGCCATTTTGATGCGGGTTGTCAGGCCTAATCAAAAACAATTTATAACGGTCCAAACTTCACCTAAGATAGCTAGGGTAAGTCGGGTCGATCCACAGGGAATATGTGGAAAGTGTGGTTCAATTCGTAAAGTTGAAAGCTTTATTGAAAATACTTGTAAATTAACTAAATTGCAAAAAGTAGTTGAAGTTGAAAAAGTGAAATTGATTGTAAACAATGATAGGAAAGAGTAATCCTCTCCAGGTTTAGGTTTATAACTTAGACTTGCTTTGATAGTTAAAAGTGGTCACATAGACATAACCAGGTTGATTTGGTTAAAGACAATAGATTGAATGAGACTGTTGTTAATGAACTACTCGAATCATATCCTACGTTTGTATTACCCAACCCCATCCAAAATTGATGTTTCCAGATGAAAAGGAATCTAAAACAATCAAACAGGAACAATTGAATTGAAAGTAACACACGTATTTTAGAATATCTAAACAATAAATAATGTTACTCGGCTTAAATTACCGTGTTCAAACATTAACTCAACCAAAACCATCAAGAACAAGTCATAGTATAAACCCTAACACCCGGAGAAGATCACGGGTGGCTTAGCCAGACATGGAAACAAAAAACGAATCAAAATCGAATGCAAACATTGTATCTAACGTTAAAGATTCAAACCGAATGATAAAAACAAGATCTTGATACTTGAAATCACCTCCGGGAGCCTTTTGGATCACTTGGGGTCGTTCCTAGGGCTTGGGGACGGCTTGGAATGAAAGCTAGCCCTGAAAACCTAATTTTTCCGTCTTATAAGTGATTTCAGCGCATCACGTACCGTAGGTCCCTTGAACACCGTAGGTTACGCTAGAGGCTTTCTGCTCAATTTTTTAACTGATGAACCGTAGGTCATGTTTCCACCGTAGGTTACGCTAGGGGGCTTTTTCTGATTCTTGTTTTCTTCGTAACTTCTTTGTTCGGACTCCGTTTTCCTCCCCGTTTGCGGCCACGTTCTCGTAATTGAATTCTCTATCATCTCATTTATCATGATCTTCATTTATCATCCATGAGCTTTCTTCAAAACACATCAAATGATTGTGTTTTACCTATAAAACACCAAATCATCGTAGTTAACTTATTCCATACAATTTCTTCTACTTAAACACATAAATTATATTAAAGTTAACTACTTAACCATGATAAACATCATTCCAAACCTCTTACATCAGGTTGAAGTCCACTTGCTACCCCCAGTGGCAGTATTACCATCAAACAACTGAGCACAAAGCTCGGGAAAAGGCAATGGAACTGTTTTCAATGATACGGCCTTCGGATGTCCCTAAACCGAAAGTAAAAAATGTTATAAGTTTACATTTATAGCTATTTGTTAAAAAATTTGTATATATAAACATACCTTCTTAAATTCTTCCCATTCCTCGTTGGTTAAGGTAAAAGTGTTTGTTTGAGGGTTGTATATATTGCCTGTTTTGTTTTTCAAATACACCCACCCTATGTATTTGGCTTTAAGATTATCGTAGGCATTTTTCATCTGTTTTTGCGTCAAATCCAAGCCAAACCTCTCCTTAAGCACTTTTCCTAAATTATTCCATGACTCTTTGTGCATACTCAATCCTTTTCTACCCAACTTGTTTACCTCTTCTATACAAGTCTCTATTAAACATTTTTGTTGCTCAATCGACCATTGTTGTTTCTCTCCTATTTCTATTAATCAACCTAAAACTAACCAAATAAAGCTCAATTAAATCACAATCATCTAATCAAATTGAAATTGAAATAAGCGGATTGATGTAAACATGAAAAACTACCAATATGTAAATTTGCAGTCATAATCACCATATGTAAACACCATAATACCAATATGTAAACATAAAAAACTACCAAAATCACAATCATCTAATCAAATTGATGGAACTTCCACTCATCTAATCACCATAATACAACACATAACCATCATCATAATCACCATAATAATCAAATTTATGCAAACATCCAAAATCACAATCATCTAATCAAACTACCAATCTGTAAACATAAAAAACTACCAATATGAAAATGATTACTTCCACTTCAATAATCAGTGTCAAATCCTCAAATAATCATTTACATGAGCCATTACACCATAGAGGCATTACAGATGCCCTTAGTGACTATCATCTAACTATGCATAGTCATGCTACCATCAGTTACAATAGAATTCTACCATTCACAAAATAGAAAAACAAATGCTCATCATCATCAATTGATAACTATTAGCTATTCCCTCAAACACAGAAGTTCAATTTCACATATGAAATCGGAGGAAAAGCATGTAAGATGTATGAGATTTAACCTAACTTGTTTCAAACGCATCACATACAACAATAACTACTACACGGTTGACAATAAGTTCAATAATATCAAATAAAAGATGAATGTAGCATCATTTTGGCTATTAAGAACGAAATAGAAATTGAAATCGCTGTGATGAGAAACAACTTACGGATCAAATCCACCTCAAATCGAATGAAGGAATCGTCGTTGTTGCAGGTGTAGATCACAGATTCTTCTTCTGTAGCAAATTTGTAGATAGTTGATGAATTCAATCTGAAAGAAGTGGCAATTGGGGGTTGGTTGGGGAGAAATGATATTGACGAAAGTGTGTTCAGAAGTAGATGAACAGGAGGGTCGGACGGTGGGCGGCGGTCGGTTACAATCGGGGATGAACAGGGGTCGGACGGTCGGTAATCGGCGGTCGGTGGACGGTGGTAGCGTGGTGACGTCAGCCGGAAAGGGTGCAAGGCAGCGGCGGCGTGTGGTTGTCCGGTGGGTCGGACGGTCGGTTACGAACAGAGGGTGGGTCGGCGATGTGGAGCAGGAGGGTGTGTTGGCGATATGGAGAGGACGGGAGTTTAGGGTTCAGGCACAACATAAATTGGAGAAGAGGTAAGAAGTGGTTGGTCCACGTCTGCACCAAGAAGACCCCGCGCAGACGTTTTTTAATGAAAAGTCTTCGAAAAATCAAACAGTCTGCAGAAGTAAACATCTGCGTGTGGTCTGCGCGGCGCAGACATAAGTGGTCAGGAAGAGCTTCTCACAAAAAACAAACAGCCCCTAAGTCAACTTGGTCCTTTTAGTCATTTTCCCATTTTTTTGTAATTCTTTCCTTTAACAACGGATAGGGTTGGTGATTAGTGGCGTTGAGATC
Organism: Flaveria sonorensis; assembly: GCA_025506505.1. Lineage (NCBI taxonomy): Eukaryota > Viridiplantae > Streptophyta > Magnoliopsida > Asterales > Asteraceae > Flaveria > Flaveria sonorensis. The sequence continues at coordinate 8,803,516 of CM046429.1, forward strand.
AATGGCTCTTGTCATGAAAAAAAACTCATGCATAGCGTGTAAGGTAAAATTTTGTATATTAGATCGCGAAACAATCCAACCCCTCCTTGACTTTTGTGTAAAGTGAGAGGTAAGTTAAGCATTGATGCGTCTTTTTTCCTTGAACAATTCGATCGTTTGACAAGCCAGTAGGACAATATAATTGATGCTAGTAGTCAAGATTTTTAAATTATTCAACAAATAGTTTTTTCTAAAACAAAAAGTAAAAATTGATCTATGGATCTTAGATCATCCCTTATTTTTATTATCATCTAGGCATAGATCAAGAAGTACAACGATGTCAAGATTCAAATCATCCAGGCCCAATGCATGGAAGCCTAATGCCTTATGTAACGATGTTATGATGCTTAAAGAAACAAAAACATAAATGTTAACATTCTTCTTGCTAACCCCTTTAACCTGTTCTAATAAGTTAAAAAAATCCTAATTTCGTCATTAGGATTTGGATATAACAAATTCAAAGTAATTGAATGATAGTAATGATAATAATTCAAAGTAATTGAATGATGGTAATAATAATAATTCAAAGTAATCGAATGATAATAAAAATAATAATTATATAATTAATTATAATAAATAATTAAAAGATTGCAACATATGATGGGAATTTGATACAAATAAATGTATGGTGAAAATTTAGTTAAGCAAAGTATCGTGATAAAGGTTAGGTTTTGTTTGAAGATTGATACATTAGAAGACCATATTTTTCAAGGCCTCTTAAAAGGTTATAATAATCAATACATAAAATAATAAATTTAATTCTACATCAAAGTATATTAATTTTACAAATACTTTTATAAAAGTCTTCTTGATACATGAGTCGGATACTTTTATGTAAAAAGTTCTCTTTTTATAGATAAAGGCATAAGCTAACACTATATGTTATACACTTGTTAGAGTATGAAGTGTGGGTGTGCGTGCACTGCAAGGCCCTGAGGCGGGATCACTGCCCTCTAAAGCATGAGCACAGGTATTGCCCTTTACGTGTGAGTGGCTTCATAAAACATAAAACTTGTCACATGAACTTCATCAGAAGAATAAAACTACCTAGTTGTACATTTATAAAACATATTAATATGCTTTTGAAAACAATCACACACGTCTGATATTTAATATGCTTTTGAAAACATTGTAATCAACTGTATCACTTAATAAAAAACTACCTAGTTGTTATTCGTAGAACTATGTAATTTTAAACCGAAATACATTAAATACCCGTGTCATTTTATTACATTTATTAATGTGACCGCCTGGAAATGGTGTCACAAAGGGATAGGATACCTCTAACACAATCCACATAAGTCCTATGTTGTTTCAAACAGTTCAAGTTAAATGCTATTTAAAGAGAAACGGATTGTTTCTTTTACCAAAAGATCAAAAGGGCAACCGTTTCATCATTATTCACCCCTTTGAAAACTACCCAATGGATTTAAAGTATACTATAGAAGTCTCCACTAGGATTCAAACTGCCTACACTAAAATAGCTCCCTAACCCTCCCCCCCTCCCCCCACCCCACCCACCCACCCCCTAACTTCACACAATCACACCTATATATAAAACTCTGACACAAATTTATGATTCAGCCAACATCTCTCACTCATTTCTTCATCCATGGCTCCATACCCTTCATTCAATTCTCTGTAAAACATCATGAACAAAGGAAATAAGAACAAAATCCACACCAGAAGGTTGTTTTTGATCTCCCATTGAGGGTTGTTTTCTGCTACTTTTGTTCATCTGTCAATGGCAATTTCAAAAAGTGCCATCAGCAAGAAGCGCCATCATCATCAATGTTACATATCTGTACCTTCAGAGATCATAAACTCCCTCTCCTCTAACTCACTCCAATCCCTTCTTCTTTCTCCCAAAAAAGCTTCAAAGACTGCAGCTTTTTCAAGATCAAAGCTCTTCAAGAACCCTAAAACATGGTTTTTGTTCCTTTTTTCATTTGGGTTTTTGTTTATGATGAAGATGTGGTATAATTTTGACCCTTTTTCCCCAAACCCATGTGGGATCACCCCCCAAAAGGTCAGTTTAAGCTTGATTCCAAATGGGGTTGCAGAATCTTTGATTAAAGATGAAGAAAAAGATGAAGAATTGGAGGGTTTTTGGAAACAGCCTGATGGGTTTGGGTATAGACCATGTTTGGATTTCAGTGATGAGTATAGGAAATCAAGTGTTGAGATTTTGAAAGATAGAAGAAAGTATTTGGTGGTGGTGGTTTCTGGTGGTATGAATCAACAAAGAAACCAAATTGTTGATGCTGTTGTGATTGCTAGAATCCTTGGTGCTGCTCTTGTTGTACCAATCTTACAAGTTAATGTTATTTGGGGAGATGAAAGGTATTTTATTCATTTCATCACCTATTGTATCAGTAAATTTCTTCCATTTTTTCAAATTTATTACCTCTTGTTCTATGCCAAGAAAGTTTTTATTTTCTGTTATTTATTTTAATTTTTCTTGCAAATTTACACAAAATCCACTGTCTTTTGAGTTGATTTTCATCTATTTCTTGGTTTTTTTTATGAATTTCAGTATTGGTACAAATTTCAAAACCCTGTTATTAAAACTGTCCTTTTTTCACTTAAATTTCCATTTTGAAACACCATTTTGAGTTGTCATCATTGATCTTTCACGGGTTCAGGTTTTTCTGTATTTTAGTGAAATTTTCATTAACTTTTTTTTTACCATTTCTCATAAGATCTTTAATCACTATGTTGTTCTTGTTTCAGTTGATCCATTTATCCGAAAATGTAGCTATATGAAAATTTGTTATAATCTTTTATTCGTTTTTGCAGTGAATTTTCGGATATATTTGATGTGGAACACTTCAAGGAAGCTCTAGCAGATGATGTGAGGATCATATCATCATTACCATCTAACCATTTGATGTCAAGACCAGTGGAAGAGAAACACACTCCTCTTCATGTTTCCCCTCAATGGATTCGGGCTCGATACCTCAAAAGGGTAATCGACGTTCCAATATTCGAATTTTTGCCAACATACGATTGTCTACCGAGTCAAGTAGTTAACTTTAAGGATTCCAAGATTCAAACTTTAGCCAAAAAACATCTTACATTGTTGCAGTTAATCATCTGTTAGCCGTCTATAGACCAAGTAAACGATTCTAAAATATCGCGTGTTTTTGTTTGTTAATACAGATGAGACGAGAAGGCGTTTTGTTGTTACGCGGTTTAGACTCGAGGCTCTCAAAGGATCTTCCTTCTGATCTCCAAAAGCTTAGATGCAAGGTATACATACATTATAGCTTATCTTTGTTTTGAAAGAAAGAACAAACTATTAAATCTCCTAAAGGACTAATTTGTCAATCATCAAAACGTGAGGGTGTCAAATGTAAATACGCATACGACTAAACACGCTTTATGCACCATTATAATCTATGTTATAACTTGTTTAGGTTGCATTTCATGCCTTGCGATTTGCACCACCGATTCGTGAGCTAGGAAACAAGCTCACGGAGAGAATGAGGAGCAAAGGGCCTTATCTTGCTCTTCATCTTAGAATGGAGAAAGACGTGTGGGTCAGAACGGGCTGTCTTCCGGGCTTGAGCCCAAAGTATGATGAGATAATCCACAATGAAAGAAAAAGTCGACCCGAGCTGTTAACTTCGAGATCTAACATGACCTACCATGACCGAAAACTTGCTGGGCTTTGCCCATTAACCGCGATGGAGGTCACGCGGTAAACCTTTTTCCATCAAATGATGTATGCTTGAAATTTTACTAATTTGTAAGAAGTGGCAATATGGGTTGGACCGGTTCAGTCATGTTGGGTCAGCCCATATACTTTCTTATTAATAATATTGAAGTCATTATAACGATTTAGAAAGTTTTATGCATTAAAAATAGACTTTATGATTTATATGACGAATTTGCAGGCTCTTGAAAGCACTCGGAGTACCTAAAAACGGGCGGATCTTTTGGGCGGGCGGGAACCCGTTAGGGGGTTCAGAAGCATTATCACCACTAATGACCGAATTTCCTTATTTCTACAACAAAGAAGACCTAGCCTTAGCCGGAGAGCTAGACCCGTTCGCAAAGAAAGCATCCATCATGGCCGCCATCGACTACATTGTGTCTGAAAACAGCGACGTTTTCATGGCATCTCATGGTGGTAACATGGGTCATGCGATCCAAGGGTATCGCGCGTATTCAGGACATAAAAAGACAATCACACCCAACAAAAGACAAATGATATCATACTTTCTTAACACTTCTCTTCGTGAGGACGAATTTAATAAAATCATTTTGAATTTGCATCGGGACTCGATGGGACAGCCTGAGATTAGAACTAGCAAAGCAGGACGCGACGTTACAAAGTTCCCGATACCCGAGTGTATGCGCAATGATTCGTCTTACTGATAAACATACAACATGATTCAACAGGTTCTTTTAATTCTTGAAGTTGAGAGGATGGGGAGGCAAGTATTCATGGATTATGAGATAATTCATTGTTTTGTTTATTTATACAGATGTCTGCTACTATACTAGATTGGTAACATGTAAATAATATGATTATACAATAATACATATATAATCACATTAGCCTCCCTATTTTTGACATATAAAGTCAGCTGTTATGTTGTAAACTCATGTAGAAGTGTTAAAGATTATTTATCATCTTCAATGGTGTACACAAGCCCAAGTTCACCTAGTTTAACTTCATAATGCTTGAGATTGACTTATTTTAGGTTACGTCTAAATCTTAGGCCTCGTTCGGTTCACAGAATTAGAATTGGAATTGAAAATTTTTTCATTCAAAATCTTGTTTGGTTGGTAAACGAATTAATTAGAATTGAAAATTTTTCTCACGTTCATTGTAATTCACAGTCTTTTCACTTACCCATAAAATGTTTAACATTCCAATTGAATGTTCAAATTTAACATTCCAATTTCACTCAAAATTGAAAAGCCAAACGCATTATCAATTTTAATAAGATTTCAATTTCAATTCCAATTCAAATTCCTTTGTCAAACATTCTACGAACCAAACGGCCCCTTAAATTTGACTTGTGAGTCATTTGATAAGCTCGAGCTTAGTTGAACTGTGATTTGTTTAATATGTAACTTTTTTATATAGATTTTGTATTATAATTTTATATATTAACACAATGTATATTATTTTGTTAATTTTATCATAATGATATATAATAACATTTATTTTGTAATTAATAAATATAGTATAAGAAATAAAAATTACTAAATTATATAGAAGTAGCCTCATTTACAGGCCTAATTAATCTCAATATCTAAAATTAAGGATTGAGGTATTTTATTAAATAAGCTTAATTTTAAGCTAACCTCAAGCTTGTTTAACCGCAGTTTAATAAAAGCTTTTAACAACTTGATCATAAATAACTCACGACTCAAATCCTTTACACCCTGCTATAAATAAAAGGGAAAAAGAATTTACTATTACTTTTTCAGTTATAATGTTCATAAATTAGTTGCAAGTGTCTTGGTGAATGTTTTCAGGTAAAATATTCACAAGATGATAGTATCTTTTGTCATTGTGATGTGAGAGTACCATTGTAGCTAGATACTGCACACTTTTGCTCTTATGTAATAATCTTTGTTTGTTTTATAAGAAGAGAGCGAAGACAAAAGTGCAAAGGACCACACTGGTGTGATCAAACATGGTCCCATTGGTCCATGCTGGTTCTCATCCTTCTGGCTGTAGGAACCTGGGTGGCAGGCTGGTCCAAGCCAGGTGGGCAACAACCCATAAAGCTAGCTTCAGGTACAACTAAAGACTAAGAAGTTTATCCCACCATGTGTGATGTACTGGTGTGTTAAGATTGAGACCATATTGACAGAAACCGAACACTAGTGTTGACGTAAAATCTAGTCGAATTGACCCCACCATATTATTATTGTGTTAATGTTCTTCTCTGATTTCAACGTTTGTTGTTTGTTTAAACTTTGAACTCTGGCGTTTGTTTCGTAAGTGAACCTGCAATAGTGCTACGCGTTAGGGCACCACAAAGAATATATTCCTAATACATTATCGTTTGAATCATTAATTTAATAATGAACACAATATATTAGTTAATACTGCTAGGATCAAATAAACAACACAAACACCGTATTAAGCACCAACACCAATTTATTCATTGTGAGTTTGTGACCCATTACTCTTTTCGACCAATTTCCCCAAATAGGATATAAACCTATGATGCAAACAATTTGTCAAATTGGACCAAAAATTGTGCATCTTTTGCTCTGCAATCTTTGTTCACAGTAACTCTTTAACTCACAAAATTTGTTAATGTTAAACGGCTCGAATCTGTAAGCAACAACGTTGTACAATCTAAAGATCTTTTTGTTGAATTTTTGCCATTTTCTGTGAAGATAATCATGGGTCACTGTTATCGTGATTCGTGAATGAGTGCTTGTCATATGGCAAGATCAGTGGTTTCATACAAGTGGGATTAGACGTGAAGACTCCTCCGTACAAGATTGTGGCCATAAGGGTGAAAGAGCGACAACTTTTCCTATGAAGATCAGAGTCGGTGATACGAACTGTTCTGATGTTATTTTATCAGCAAGATCCTTCAATTCTGCTAATACCTGCATTATTTTTGCAACAAATTATGGATGAGTATTGAGTTATTGACTTCCTAACCAAAATCATGAATAGTTTTGACTTTCTCAAGTCAAATTAACAAGGTATATGTATATACAGAGGTAGGTTACTATCATGGGTTAGACGCACTGTAACATACATACATGTGCATCAAAACTCATTAAAACAACGAATTATACTAATAAGTAGCCATATCGTTATAATGAGTTTTTTTATCGATAATATCGCAAAACTCGTGTCAGATTTAAAAAATTTTGGACTTAATAGTATAAATTTGAGATAATATAATAACTCAAGTATATTGAAGATATTTGAACGCAAAAAGAAAAAATTTGTGGTAACTCTCTTTTGTTTAAAATTACACAAAAAATGTGTAACTGCATTTTATCTTTTGCTCTTTCAAATCTTGATACCAATTCTGTAGTAAGTTTGGAAATTTGATGCAATCAATGGTCAAAAATCTGATTTTTTATATGAGCCTTCATCTATAAATGTGTGTGTGCGCTCACGGGTGCTTACAATGCGTTGTTGTGGTGTGGTGCCACGCTCAACTGCAGCTGCTGGTGTGTCAGGCGGTAAACCATGTTGAATTAACTTTGAAACGAGTGCAGGGAGAGTAGATAATCCCATATACACAACTAAGGTTGAATCAGGATCGGCTGCATTTTCGGCTACAAAAAGAGGATCAGCCCCGCCTTTTCTTGAGTGGCCAGTTAGAAACCGGACACTGTTTGCTACTCCCCTGTGTGTTAATGGAACGCCCAATTCTGCTGCTATCCCAGAGGCAGCAGTTATGCCTTTAAATGTAGAAATAAACGACTGTTAGTGAAAGTCTAATAGTTGGATAACTGAATTGTTCTGAAATTTGTTACTTTAATCAGACAATCAAAACCATATTATTTTAATCTATATATTAAAAACTGATTATCATGAGTTAAATTGAAAATAATTTGATAACTAATTTCGGAATCCAGATCTTCACTACCCTCTCCCTCCTCAAGGTCTATAATGTCAAAAAAAGTATTGAAATGTTTATCGGAAGATTATCAATTTCAAAATGATCACATAGATGCACTACAACCAAAATAATAATAATGGTTTGTCTTGCAAGTGTAACCCGAACACAATCACAAACAAAGGCAACAGTGAACCTAGGAATACAAACAAAAGGGCAACCTTAAACTTAAAAGAAAAGGCACGATCAAAGTTTTTATGATGTTGACAGTTATGTTCAATAGTTGACACAGTTTGTTTATAATTGTGTTTTGTATCGATGAGGGATAATGCAAGAGAGCTCGTTTTCTCAAAATACGTTAACTTAAAGATAATAACTTTTGAGAATTCTCTTAACTCGGTAAGACGACAAGATGGGCGAAGCAAGTTACAGACAAAATGGGCTTGAGTTGAAATATGTCAACTTTTTAGTACAAGGTCAACACAACCGAAATCAAGTTGACTAGCAAAAAACAACTATAAACAAACTATTTGGTCCATTTTAGATAAACATGTCGGACTTTCCACATTAATAAATCCCTGTTGCCCATGGAAAAAAGGTCGAGCATTAAGAAAATAAACATTTGTTCCAACCATATTGAACTCCTTAGTTGATTCCTTTTGGTTTCACTTTTTTCCATAGTTAACAGTGTGGCTTTTAAAAAAGTCAATTATAATCCATTTACTTACAAATGAGTTGAATTGGTTTGTATTTATCTCAAACGGGTCAAATGCCAATATGGGTTGAAGACACCCTAAGTCTAATTCTAATGTATACAACCTACAAGATCCGTTTTCTTTAACAACTGAAATTATTCTTCTAATAATAATGCATAAAGCATTAAGAAATCATATGAACGTTAACTTGAGTTCCTTTCAGCCGCACTTAAAATGTCCAATTTGAACCCAAAACCTTTGAGAAGTTCTCCAACCCACCAATCTTATTGTCTTAGTGATTCGGTTTTAAATGAATTCTTAAGAACTTCTTTTTTCTAGGTTATTAATGTATTCCAAAAAAGAACAGCTATTGCATTATCTCTCAATCACAAAAACGTAATAAACAAACTTCATATGTCAAACACAGTTTTCATGATCATACTAATTATCAATGAGTTTCCCATACATAAAGTTGCAACTACTCAATTCTTCATATTTCCACATTCACAGCTGCATTTGGTCATTTTTGTGTTCTGTGACACACTGACACATGCAAGACAACATTCTAGACATTTATTTTCTTATTTGTAGTGTATCGATTTGACGTAGGTGATCGCTAACTAGTTGCTTAAAGGAAGTATTGAAGTAATAAGTTCTTGTTAGTTAGTTACCTGGAATAACTTTCACCTGAATGCCTTTTTGTTGAAGAAAATCCATCTCCTCTCCACCTCTTCCAAACACCTACAAAACGCAAACCATTTTAGAAATTAGGAAGAGCTAAATTGTCATAATGATTTCTAAACACCAAAGAATTTGCACATGAAAAACTCACCAGTGGGTCCCCTCCTTTAAGCCTCACAACATTTGCCCCGACTTCAGCAAAACTCAAAAGCAACTCATGAATCTCCTCCTGCATACACAACCACACATTATTCAAGAGCAATAAGAAAACAAGAATATATGAGTAAGCCCTTAAACACATGTTATTTGTCCTTTAACAATGATTTTAGCAGGCAGTTGCAGGCATAAAATGTTTCTTAAAGATGATTAAGCTTTTCCAAGTTCTAATTAATTATATTTGAACTACTAAACTGAAATAAGAAAACTCACTACACATGCTCCTAGAAAATAAAAATAATAGCATTAAAAACAATGAAAGATTAAAAGAATTTAATCCAAATTCTAAATGCTTGTAATCCATGGTCTGAATTGCGGGTTTCAACAGAACATTCAATTCCAATCTTGCTAGAACATAATAAACAAGATCAAATGCAAACAACTGCACAAAAATTAAGCAACCCAGAACCCTAATTCCATAAATATTCAAGATTTCCATAACCCCTTTTAAATATTAAAAAAATAATCTAACTATATAACAACATCTAACTTGCGTTCATCAACCAAATCTGAATGTTAAGCAACATAAACCCTAACTTCACAAATCTTTCAAGATTCTCAAATCCCATTACAAATTACCAAAAATAACCAACCAAAATCACAAAGAAATTGAAATAACCTCTAACCTGTGTTCTGCTATGGTATCCAGCAGTCTTACCAACATACAGCAGCCTAGCCTCAGAACTCACCAACTCCAACACATCATTAGACACCAACCGATCGTACAACAACAAATCAGCACTCTGAATCACCTTCAAAGCCTTCAACGTCAACAACTCCGGGTCACCCGGACCCGTACCCACTAAAAACACATTCCCAGGGCCCCCTTTCTCCCCATTCCCATTCCCCCCTTTCTCCCTCTTCTCCCTCAAAACCCGAAGCAAATTCTTCAGCTCCGGAAGCTGCAGAGCGATTTCATAATCTCTAGTGGAGAAATTTGACTCCTTTTCATGTGGGTGTTGGATCAATTCGTTCTTGAACACCCATTTGTCCCGTTGGTACCTCTCAATCGAATGCTTTTCGGTGAAAGGTGAACATGAACACGATATTGTTGTAAAATTGATGGAATTGAAGGGGTTTGGGTGGGAAATTTGGGGCTTTTTGAAGTGGGTTATCGGGGATGGGGATGAAGATGAAGGGAGCTTGGAGATTAGAGCCATTGGAGGTGAATGATTGAGGTAATGAGATCAAAGTGGAAGAAGACACATTGATTGTAGATGTGTGTGTGTATGTATAGTGGTGGAAGAAGAGAAATTGTGGTTGAATTGGAAGCTTTTGAGAAATGTGAGAAGGCAAATGATGAAAAGGGAGAAAGGAAGTAGCTTTTGGGGTTGTGTGAGAGGCGGCTGTGGTTTGGAGATCTTGACAAAACAATTTTAGTTGTTCACTCTAGAGTTTTATTGTTTTGTTTTTTTATAAAGAAAAACACACTTAAAAACCAATAACATAAAAACAATACTCATTCTAAAATACTTGGCCACTTAGGCCTTCTCCTCCTCGATCAACTTCACCGATTCATGAATTGACGTTTAGGTCAGTTACAGTCGTTTTGTTTCTCTCGTTTTCCTTCGGGTGATACCTTAATGTTATATCAATTGTTATCATTTTCTCTATCCAGTTTTACAGGGTAGGTTTTGTTCTATTTTTTTTATTTTTCTCTTTTATTCAAATTAATTGATTTTTATTAGTGAATTATTTCATATAGTTATTTAATTAGAAAACATAATAAAATAACATCACTTTTTTTTTTAAAAAAAAGAAAAAATTAACCCTCACATCAATATTTTTTTTTGGAATGAATCCTCATGGCCATTGTGATTTCTTATGCATCGATCTAAATGAGCTTAAACACATCATTATAAAACTGTCTGTCAACACCAATTACAACACTATAATAACTTTACATATTCACATGACTATTCTAATGGCATAGAACATTAATGCATCTTGTGTGTTGCAAATCGTTTGGACGCATCTTAAGGCTTTTTCTCTAACTTTGTAAACGTTTTTTAATTATATTTATTTTAATGAATACGTGTAAAAAAAGTATTGAATATAAAAACACAGTTTGACCGGTCAGGTTCCGCTGCAACTGTCCGGTTTCGGGGTTAACCACCGGTTCAACGCCAAAACGGTTTAAGCATCGAAACCAGATTTAAGTCCAGTTCTCGATCCGACCGCTGGACTTGTCCGGTTTTCACAACAATGGTTTTTCGGCAACATTTTCTCAATTGGATAAACCCTCCATCTCTATTCATCATCTCCTCCCTCACCTCTTCAATCCACCTGCAAATATTCTATCTCTACTGTTCTTCACAATGGCCACCATTTCATCATCCATAATATCACCCACCAATTACCTCCTCCATCACCACCACTCAACTTCTAAATCACGACCAATGATGACCTCCAGAAGGTGTTTGAAGAACATGGTGCTGTTGAGAAAGTTGAGGCATTTGATTTGAGGGAACCTTTTGATTTCAACATTGTTTGTTGTGTCAAGATTTTGACTTTTGAGGTCAAATTGCATCTTGATTTTCAGGAGTGTTCAATTTCGATTCAAGTAGGCTGATTAAGTGATATTTAGGTGTGAAAATTTGTTTTCTATCTAATTATCTGATTGAAGTTATAATGCGAAAAAATAACGAAGATGACCATTTTGATCAAGTTTTTATTTAAATAGTCATTTTATCTGACTTTTATAAGTTTAATCATTTGATCGTTACACATGATTACAGATGTAAGCCAATAAAGACGCCATGCGGACTTATTCATTGTAAACGACACGAGTTTGGTCCTAAAGTTATCAGTCCTAAGGTGTGGTTTTAGACTAAAATAGTAAAAATGGCGCGATCATCTTGTTTAACCAATGAGATATGACGCCTAAGTCCTAAAAGTGTCTTTTTGATTCAGATATGAACATTTTACTCTCAATATAGCCTCTTGTTTCTAAAAAAAAGGTGATCAATACGATTATTTATGCAAATAAACTTGGTCATTATGATCATTTTTGTGATTTTTCCCATGTAAACTTACCTATACTAAAATCCAGCTTATTTACCGCCAAGTTTCACCCCTTTTCGTAGCTCAAATGTCAACCAAATAGTCAAATCCCACAAGAACTCCCTTGATCAATAAAACAAGGTAAATTGGATTTTAATAATTCAAACTATTACTTATTGGCCGATAATAATCTATACTATCAATTTGGCCGCTAACACTTCCAACTTTCACTTTTATTACCAACAACAATACCAGTGACATAATTTTCAAATTTTTACGCTCGATTTGGATTCGATTCGGTTCGCAACAATAATGATTAATGAAATAAAGAAACATACAAGCTAAATTGAGATTAAAATAGATACAAATCGAACGTAAAAAATTGAAAATTATGTCATTGGGATTATTGTTGGTAATAAAATTGAAAGTTGAAAGTGTTAGCGGCCAAATTGATCGTATAAATTATTATCGGCCAATAGGTAATAGTTCGGATTATTAAAATTAAATTTGTCATAAAACAAAAGTAAACAAGTTTGTATGATAATACTCAAGAAGGAGCCGAAGATTTGGTTTTGTCACACCGAAGAGAGTTGATGATGCAAGTGCTCCTATCGAGAAGTTGAATGGCACAATGAGTGCTAAGTAGGGGTGAGCAAGAAGTCGCGATTACCGAATTATACCGATACCCGTACCTATAAAAACCCGATACCCGATCCCGTATTTTATTAAAGCATAGGTACTCGGTTATCATATTGGATGAATTTCGGTCTTGGTCTCGGTCTCGGGACTCATGCTCGGTTACCCGAGATTATATAGTACCGACCGAAAATTAAAAAAAAAACATCTTTAAAATCCTAAAAACGGAATGCTTATAGGCAAAGCCCAACAGTCAATTGATCTTCACTCATCGACATCTTCAATCAGAAATCAAACGCAAAAGTTCATCAGAATTTGGCTGCAATCTTCGACATCCAGGGGTGAGCAACATCGATTCACAATTCCAATCCATTGATTCGTTGGGTGTTGTAAGCCTTTCCTGTTATTGTTCTTCAAAGTAAGTTTTTTTCAGTTTAACAAAACAAACCTAATCACTATGATTCATATTCACTATTCTTATGCATTCACCATCAATATTGTATATTTCTTGATCGGCTACATTGGTCTACAAAGAAAAAGATTATGTTGTATCATAATAGCTATCAATAGTATATCAATAGTATATCATATCATAATAGCATTCATTCATGGACAATATATTTATTTCAAAATTATTCATCATACTTTTCATTGGATTATAATAGTTTTGCATTAGTTTGGTTATATTTTGAACTTTATTACTTGTATGATTACTAATCATTATGTTTCTTTATTTGGTCTTATACATTAGATTCGGATGGATTCGGATGATGTTCAAAACTTATCGAGCGATTAATCTAATGTTCAGAAAAGCGATGACTCTTATTGTGAGAAAAAGAAGAGACAACCAGATCAAAAGAAGCAAAAGAAAGAAAAGAAAAGTAAAACAACAGGCGGTTCTAAGAAAGGTCGATCTAAAGTTTGGGATGATTTTGAAAAATTTATAGATGAGGAGGGGAATAAAAAGGCAAGATGTAAGCATTGCTCAAATGTATTGGCTGCGAACCCATATACAAATAGAACATCAGGATTGAAACGCCACATTAAGACATGTGCAAAGCATCCTGCTCGGTTAAAAGATCAAAGCAACCTATTTTTTTAAAAAAGTAAGAATGGAGCGGGTGGAAGTAATGAAGTTAAATTTTGGAAATTCAGTGCAGAACTAAGTAGAAGGGCCATAGCTGAGATGGCCATAATAGATGAGCTTCCATTTGCAATCGTCGAGCACGAAGGTTTAAAAGGCTTATAGAAACCATTCACCCTAATTTTAAGCTTCCAAGAAGGTTTACTGTTGCACGAGATTGTGTGGACATCTATTTAGAGGAGAAAGGGAAGCTTAAGTCGTTTTTTGCAAAAAGTAACTGCAGGGTGTGTCTAACCACAGACACGTGGACATCCATCCAACGTATTAACTACATTTGCATCACAACACACTTTATTGACGACAACTGGGTCTTACACAAAAGGATACTAAATTTCAGACCTGCCATTCGATATAATAAATCTGATTGTAAAAGATGGATTAAATTATCAGGGATCATCGATTGATCGTATCAGAGATGTCATTCGATATATTAGACATTCTGCTAAAAGAATAGACACATTTAAAAATTGTGTGAAAGATCTAAATATTGAGAGAAAGGCAAGGTTGTCTTTAGATGTGAGTACAAGATGGAACTCGACGTATGAGATGTTGGATACGGCCGAGAAGTTTGAAAAGGCTTTTGAAACTTATGATTTTATAGATGCCAACTATTCGAAAGAGGTAGGTGTCAATGTTCCTATAATTACAGACTGGCATTACGCAAGACATATGGCAAAAGTTTTAGAATTATTTAAGCATAAAACCACAATACTTTTATAATTTATACAGGTATTTTAATAATTTATACTTTATTTTTAAATTATTAAATTTAAATTTTATTTATATTTCACACAATACTTTCGTCAAACAGGTGGTTGCTAATCAATTTTTCACTGAGTCGATGCACATTGACAAGCATTTACGAATGTTGAAGAGTTCAAATGACATGGTAAATATGCAAATGGGTAGCACTATGCAAGAGAAGTATGATAAATATTGGAGGAAGGATAAAAATTTTAATAAGCTTCTATACTTCGCAACTATACTAGATCCTCGTTGAAAAGTTCGTGTCATTGCATTTGGTTATAACAAAATATTTATGGCTGAGAAAGAAAGTGGAGAAACTGAATATGACATCAAAAGGAAGGTTGATGCGATGGTTAAATCTATCATAGAAGAACTGGAGATAGTATTTGATTTCTACAAAATAGCAAATGAAACCCGAAGTTCAAAAAATGTTACACAAAAAAACGTTGAACCATCATCACAAGGAGATAACGGGGCCAATGATTTTTTAAGTGACTTCAAATCGGATTGTGGATTTACAGCTTACAACACCAAGACGGAACTCCAAAGGTATCTTGAGGATAAGAAGGAGGACGATTATCGGGGCTTTGATATTTTACAATGGTGGAAAGGTTCTTTTTCAAAGTACCCAATATTAGCAAAAATGGCTAAATGTATGTCAAATTATATATTCTTAATATTTACTTTTTTCCTTTTAATTTAAATTTTTCCTTAATATTTTCTGTAGATTTATTAGCCATTCAAGTTTCAAGTGTAGCTTCCGTGTCAGCTTTTAGTACGGGTGGAAGAGTTGTGGAAACTCATAGAAGTTCACTTTCCCCTCCGGTTGTCAAGCACTAGTATGTTCACAAAACTGGATTCGTAGGTCAAGTGTTGACATAAACTACGAGGAAGATGGAGCAAAATTTGATGACATTGGAACACGTAAGCTAACATATAATTTATACATACTTCGTATATGTGATCTTATTTTTAAGTTAGAATTTTCTTTGCAGTAATTTCTGATAATCTGGAACCAAGTAACATGAATGTTGATTGAGATTAACCGGTGATTGCTGGTGCATGTGAAAATATGAATGAAGATATTTTTATGAGATTACTTTAACTTTTATTTGGTTGGATCATGTTGGCATGTTTGGTTTTGACATTTTTATGAGATTACATATTGTTGCTTTGAATTGTTGTTTGGTTGGTTATTGATAGGTTTTAGTTTTATATTTTTTTCTCTGATTGTTGCTTTGGATTTTTCTTTGTTTTGATAATATAACCTAACAATTTCTACATGGCATTTCATCAAACAACTTGTATACATCGAAAAACATAAGAATAATGTCATCATCCCAATACCAAAATCATACACAATACAAGATCATTACGAAGTAATGAAGATTCAAGTCATATTGTAGTATTGTAACTTCAAATACAATGATATCATAACCTTAATTCTCGGTTCTCGGTACAACCTACATAACCCGATACCTGATCTACCAAATTCCCGATTACCGATTGATTGCCCATAGGTACGGTCTCGGTTATCTATTTTCTATTTTTTTGGTACTCGGGTCGGGTCGGGAATACCCAAACCATGATCGGTTACCCGAGGTTGCTCACCCCTAGTCCTAAGAACAAGAGACATCACATATTAAAAATCAATATTATATTTGTTAGAAAACAATTTATGAAAAAAATATATTTTTTGGGATGGATTTATATTTCTAACACAATATTAGCACTTAAGTAACTATAAATAAAGAAAAATACATAAATGGTCCCCGTAGTTTGACCAAATTGCATGTTTGTCCCTAGAGTTTGAAAATTACAAAGTTAGTCCAAACTTTTATATAGTCATTGTAAAGTTAGTCCCCAGTTTTTAAAATTGCAAAGTTAGTCTAAACTTTTACTTGGGCATTACACTTTTGGTCCCTAAAATTAAATTTAAAAGTTAGTCCAAACTTTATAAAATACATAAAAATTAAATGAATTTAATGTCAGGGACTAAAAATGTAAAGAGTATACAAAAGTTTGAACTAATTTTGTAATTTTTAAAATTTGAGAACCAAACATGCAATCTGGTTAAATCACAAGGACCATTTATGTAATTTTCTTATATAAATATGTATTATAAATTATTAAATTTGATCAACGAGATTTTGAAAGAAAAAAAATAGAATTGTTTGGAATCATGTCCAACCAGTTCAATGATCCGTCTGGAAACCGGCCAGTTCAACTGAAAATGGTTCAAATATATAAAACCGGATCAGTTTTATGACCTGTCCAACCACTTGGTCCAGTCTGATTCTGAAAACACTGTAAATTTTTAAAAAAATGAATGCATCATAACTAATTTTAAAAAAAATATATATTACATAAAAAATAAATTATATATGTTTATGTTCGTTTATATTTAAAGAATAAAATAAATATATTAGCTTTAAGAAAGAAAAAAACAAAGCAGTGAAGAGAGATTATATAATTTAGCTAGCAACTACACTACAACACCAGCCTTACTTGGTGAAAACCTTCGAGTATAGGATGTTCCATGCTACTCAAAACTCATTTGTTCAAAAACCATTGGTAGTGTTGGTTCAACTCACTAGCTAAACCGTTAGGGGTTTGGTTCTCAATCTGACCACAAGTTCGGTCTTAATAACAACTAGTAGGATATGCCGCGCGTTGCGGCGGCTTGTTTTTGAATGTCGATACGTAAATAAAAAGTATTTCGTAAAAAAATCGTTGTAACATTAAAAATACGAAAGTGAACCTTAAAAAATCGTTTAAGTAAAATCTAAAACCGTGTAAAACCGTCACATGTCCTGATTTAACATTTAAAAGCATATTTTGTTAAATATTATATATAATTCTATTTTTTCTTTGAAAGTTAAACTTGCAGAATGCTAAAAGTATGTGATGCGTAGACAACCAATTATCATTGTAAAAATAAATAGAAATAAACAGTCTAGTAGAAGTCTTGAACACGGGTAGAATTAAAAAAGAGAATCTTAGAAACCATTGGACCAATTTTAAACTATAGTATTAATTTGCAGCATATAATAGTCAACTTAAAAGAAAACGACAATATAAATATAAAAAAAACATATTGTAGCTACCGACCTAAGTTTTTAATATGTATATATAATATATAATATATAATATATAATATCCAAAAAAAAAAAAAAAAAAGCAAAAAAAAAACCAATGTATATATAATATATAATATATAATATCCAAAAAAAAAATCAAAAAAACCCCACCGACATAGGGGATTAATAAGAATAGTAATACGTTTACATAATTATTTTCTGATAACAATATTGATTAACGTGAGAAAAAAACATTTTTACATATAATTGAGATTGCAATATTTGCCGTTCAAAATGTTATATCGGTGATAGCAAGGGATAATGAAAAAGGATATTTACTATTTAATCGAGATTGCAATCCTGCCGGCAATTTAAATTTTTTTTATATCGTTGGTAGCAAGAGCTAATGATTCAATAAGGTTGTTTGAAATTATTACATAGTAGATTTCACCAACAAAATGGTGATAGCTCTTTTGTGTTCTTATGGAAAGATGATTATTCCACATGTCTCTACTACACAGGAATCCATCTTAAAACATGAATACCTTTTATAATAACAAACCATTTTGAAAATACTTAATATAGTGTTTTACAATAGAACTTTCTTACATTCGTTATAAACGCTTTATTACAATAATATATAAAGGTTAGTTACAAGAAAATTATATTGTATACCGCTTTTAATTAAAAGTTTGATTGTCTGGAGAGTGAAGGACCCTGACTCTTTCTATTGACCGTTAGGACCCTATAGTTTCATTGACCCTTAGGACACTGTAGTTCCATTGGGTCATCGTTAAAAACGCCCGTGAACACACCTCCCTCTCTACTTCTCTCATAAAATTAGTCTGAGGGCACGGCTCCTCCACAACAACGCCATCTCCTTGTTATATCCGCGTAAGCTAAAAGACGCTCTAAAATCAAACGTTGTGGATGTTTTTTTGACCTTATTAGAAAGGCATGAATCATTCGTTTTATTGTTGATATTATCAATGGGAAAAGGACTTGGAATATGATAATCTAGAAGAGAAATTTAGTGAAAGTTATATGTATTCTTTTTGAAAAATTAATACATTAAAATTTCAAAACTCTTTACATTCACTTGATTTCCTTGAGGTGCTAACATATCTTCTCATCTAGTTAATTTTTACACTTATTTCAAGTGTTAAACATATCAATGGCATCTTCATCATCCACTTCTCACTCTACTATCATCAGTCCTTCTATATCATGGAATCATGATGTTTTTCTTAGCTTTAGTGGATATGATACTCGGAAGACGTTTGTGGATCACCTCTACTCATCTCTAGTACAACGAGGAATATCTACTTTCAAGGATGATGAAACACTTCCTAAGGGCGAATCAATAGGTGCATCCCTTTTGAAGGCTATTGAAGCGTCATCGATTGCTATCATTGTATTCTCCAAAAACTATGCTGATTCTTCATGGTGCTTAGATGAACTTGTATATATTATGAAATGTAAGGATACAAGAGGCCAAATAGTCATGCCTATATTCTATGGTGTGGATCCCTCTGAGGTGCGAAAACAAAAACTAGAATATGGTGAAGCATTTGCCAAACATGAGTTAGAAAACAATAACAAGGTTGAATCTTGGAGAAAAGCACTTGTGGATGCAAGTAATCTTTCGGGATGGGATACCAAGCACATCGCAAATGGGTAATTTTCTTTTAAAGTTTCTGTGCTTAAGGTTTTTGTACTTCTAGAATCTACATGTGATGTTGACAATAAAAAGGTGCTAAGGAACCTTTCCTCTTATTTCTTGGAACATATTATCTCATTTGTCAAGGTGCATATTGTTAATTATCCTTGCATATCCAATGTGCAGGCATGAGCCAGATGTATCAAAGAAATTGTTGACATAATTTCAAATAAGTTGCATCATTACAACTCCCAGAAACGCCTTGATTGGAATGGAGACTCGCTTGCAAGATTTGATATCAAAATTATAGATTTGGACAGGCGGCGTGCTTATGATTGGAATATGGGGTGTTGGGGGCGGTGGCAAGACTACTCTAGCATCTACTGTTTATTATGAAATCTCTAACAAGTTTGATGGTTGTTGTTTTGTAGAAAATGTCCGTGAAGAATCAAATAAGCATGGTTTGAAAACATTGCAAGAGAAAATTCTCTTTGGCATTTTGAAACAACGACAAGTAGAAATAGGGAGAGTTGAGGAAGGTGGACACATGATGAAGAGTAGGCTATGCCATAGAAAGGTCTTGATCGTTCTGGATGACGTCGATCAACTTGACCAACTAAAGGCATTAGCTGGATCACATGATTGGTTTGGTGAGGGAAGTAGAATAATAATCACAACTAGAGATAATCATTTGTTATATGCTCATAAGGTAAATGTGTTACACAATATTTGCTTGTTAAATGATGACGAGGGCATGAAGGTCTTTTGTAAGCATGCCCCTCAGGATAATCGTCGTATAAAAGATTATGAGGTGCTTTCAAAATATGTGGTTTCTTATTCCAAGGGACTCCCATTAGCGCTTAAAGTTCTTGGTTCCTTTCTTTGTGACAAAGATATTAATGAGTGGTTATGTGCATTAGCTCGGTTAAGAGAGATCCCTGATGCTGATATTGTGGAAAAGCTAAAACTCAGCTTTGATGGACTTAAACCGATAGAGAAAGAATTGTTCCTAGAGATTTCATGTTTTTTTAGGGGAGTAAATAAATACAGTGCAATGGAGATACTTGATGCTTGTGGGTTTCACCCTGTGATAGGCGTGAAGGTGTTGATAGAAAACGCACTCATAACTATTAGGAGCAACAAGTTTGATATGCATGATTTGGTACAAGAAATGGGACACTACATTGTTAGAGGTGAACATCCTAAGAATCCTGAAAAGCATAGTAGAGTTTGGCGGAAGGAAGATGTTCTAAACATATGTAGCATGGATGCAACCACAGTACTAAGCTAACTATGCATGATTTATAAATTAATGAAACACTAGTGGCTCAAACATGATGACATCATTTTGTTCTTCTGTCACAGGAACTTGATAAGATCAAAGCCATACGATTTATACCTTGTGCGTTTGATCCATTACCACGTCATCCCGAGGTTGTTGCAAACATGAAGAAACTTAGGTGGATTAATTGGAGAGGACTTCATGTAAGTCCATTTCCAACAGGTTTTCCATCAAAGGAGCTTTGTTGCCTAATACTAAGTAGTGTTGTGCAAAAACAACTTTGGGAGGGTTACAAGGTAATCCTTTTTATTTTTCTCAAAATGAAGAATGAAAAGAAAAATGGATGATGACTTACATACAAACTGATTTAGAGAGTAGTTTTAGTAATCACATGAATTGGAGCACTTAATTTGGTTGTCAGTATTAGACTTAGGATGCCATTTTCATGTAACTAGCTAACCTTCATTCTATAGACATTCTTTATGATTTTTAACTATTGTTTTGCTTCTTTTTTTCTTTGACAAATAAAATGCTATATGTTTGCGCACGCGAACACCTATATGTGTGTACGTGTGTCTTTGTGTGCATGTGTCTTTGTGTGTGCGTGACTTAAGAGTTTCACGTCTCTATGCGTGTGTGTCTTTGTGTGTGCGCGCCATAAGAATTTTTAAAATAGACTAATTGTTAGGAGTAAATGTGATAAG
Organism: Flaveria sonorensis; assembly: GCA_025506505.1. Taxonomy (NCBI): domain Eukaryota; kingdom Viridiplantae; phylum Streptophyta; class Magnoliopsida; order Asterales; family Asteraceae; genus Flaveria; species Flaveria sonorensis. The sequence continues at coordinate 8,824,965 of CM046429.1, forward strand.
TGAATTATATTCTTCACATCTAATGTCACTAGGCTCTGTACAGTTGTGAAGCTTGAACAAATATAAATGCGGGATTGAAAATCACCGGTCCCATAAATTATTTTCCTATCGATATATTAGGGATCGACTCATTACGTATAAATTTTTTGGCCAGAACAAGCATAAATTTTTTGGCCAGGGGGCTCCCCCATTGGCTTTATATATAAAACAACATAAGGGATAAATAACTTGATGAGGGACTTGTTTATCCACATGATACACTTGATAAATTAATTTACCTGTCCTACCTTCTAGTGAACTTTTACCATAAATATGAACATGATGATAAACTTTTGATGTAATTGGACTTGTGTACAACAGTATTTACCAAATTTAAGGATGATCAAGCTTCATGGTTTGAATAACCTCATCATGACACCAGATTTTAATGGACTTCCAAATCTTGAAAGGCTGATGATTTATGAATATCCATGTCTAGAACTTATTCATCCATCACTTGGACGCCTACAAAGGCTTGTTTGTGTAATTCTACGCGATTGTGTCAACCTTAAGGAGTTTCCACTTGTCAACAAGATAAAGAAACTCGAGAGTCTTTTAATCACAGGGTGTACCAAACTTTTTAATCCGTCAACGATAGAAAAGAGGGGGAAATACGTTGTATCTTATAGACGATATTGTACAAATGTTCATGTAACTTTTTGGGCGCATGGTCGCAACATTCTCCGTGGTGATACAAGCTTTATGAAACTACCACAAAGTACCGTAGAATGTTGTTTAGAGGGGCCTTCTTCACCTCATAACAACATAAACTATGTAGGGCACTTACAGTTCTTTCACAAGGGCTTTATAAGAAAGTTGGTTCTCAACAACTGCAATTTAGGAGATGAAGAAATCAGTACTGATGTTTGGGAGTTATCAAACTTAAAGGAACTTCACCTTACAATAAATACATTTTCAAAATTAAATTTTAGCAACTTGCAACTTCCCCGACTCAAATGGCTTGATGTGTCCCAATGCAAAAGCCTTACAGAAGTCATAGATCTTCCATCAGGAATAGCTGTTTTTATAGCAGATTTTTGTACCTCACTTGAATCTGTTGGTGATATTTCAAATTGTAAATGGTTGTGGAAAGTCTCACTTATGGGGAACAATAAAGTCAATGCATCGACAATAGTACATTCCATGCTTGAGGTTAGGCTCTATATTTTTAAATTTCTTTGTTCAGTTAAACCCGCACGTAAGAATAATGAATCTTCAAGGGGGTGACACGATGGTAAGTGTTTAAGTCCTTGTAGCAGGTCTAAGGTTTGAATCTAGCCTCCACTGGTTTTCGGCCCTTAACCACTTGAACACCACTTGCCTAACATAAGCTATGTATTGGTGGGGTCTCATGAGTCTTCCAATAATGGGTTCTCACAGTTAAAAGAAAAACGTAATACTCTAAAATCATATCTTAATTTGTTTGTGTTTGTGTTTGTGTTCTTTTTATCAGGGAAATGCTATTGAAGAACACTTTATCAGTATCGGAATTGAACACCATAATCCAAAGGAGTCTGTGTTTGTAGACAGGTTTGTTAGAGGGAAGACATTTATATTGCAGCTTCCACAAAATTGGACTAATGATTTTTGTGGGTTCTTAATATGCATTGCATACAGGGGAGAGACCCCACGTATTACAATAAGTATCAAGCATGAGGTAAACATAAGCATGTATTTTGATCAGGTTGTTGTTGGAAATGGAGCACGCGCGTCTAGAACAACTTACATAGGATATGTTTCTTTCACTTCATTGAGGCACACCGCCTGTTTGGCTTTGACTTCCAGCTTCATTTCATTTTCCTTTGAGAGTGAGTATGAGAATTTGTTTGGAGTTAAACTAGTTCCTAGGAAAAGTAAAGGTGATCCTGATCGAACAACAAATATCGAGATAGATTCCTCGGAATTTTGGGATGAGAATCTTGAATATGGAAAGACATTTAGGATCCAACATGATTTAAGTTCCTGTACCAAGATTATATGGAATCCTTGTTTGAGATTCCCTCTACAATGAACCTTTGCTATTGTTGAAGTTGTTGGTTTGAAGTTTAAACCTCCTACTACTACACTGTTGACCATTAGTGGGTCAAACCCATCGCAAAAACAGTCAATAATACTTATTTGTTTGTGTAGTAGTGACCAAAACAAGATTCTGGTTGTGACTTCATATCTCTTGTTTCCCACTTCCTCTTGATTCTATCATTTACTTAAATTTTCTTTAGCCTAAATATCTATATATGTGATTTTCTATAGGTTTATGATTTTATTTGTTTTCCTCTTATGATCATTATGAAAGTTTGTAACATAAAGTTTATATTGTTTAGACATCTAAATCATAAGTTTATATTGTTTTTCCTCTTATGTATATGTGTGTGATACATATACACAAATAACTTGGTATTTGTGTTTTGAAATTCAAAAAATCATATTCCATGTGCTTTTGTATGAGTTTTTATAAAACCTGTTAGAAAAAAAAGGTTCTTGTGAAACATTGGTATTATATTCATAAAGCAATTATATATATTAATGGTTGCTGTATAACGGTTACCATCTTTCAAAAGATCCTGGCCGTTTAATTCCACGTTCTTTTGATCTCGTCCGTATAAATTCGCCAGTTGAGATTTATAGCGGAGGTTAACGTGGCTGGTCCGAGATTCCCTCCCCCACGTCACCGGATAACGCTCCTTCTCCTCCGTACTCTCCTAAAAATCCCTAATATATACGCATATTACTTTCAGACTCAATCAATGGCTACATCGTAAAATAACAATTGTCAGTGAGAACACATCCTCCCCCTTCTCCTCATTTCTCTCGAAACCGGCTACTGGAACTTTTAAGGTATTCAATTTCACCGACTTATGTTTGGGATTGCTTATTTACACCTCTTTTTGACTTCTTAAAAGGAGTTTTGAGTTTTGAGAAGTTAAAATTTTTAACTTCTCAAAAACTCGTTTTTCTCCTCACATCTTCATCTCCATCCAAACACATTTTCACCTCCTTTCAACTTATCACCTTTCCAAAAGTTAGAAGGAGTTTTCAATAAGCAATCCCAAACACCCACTTTAACTTCAATTCCATCGATTGAAGCTTCCATTCCAAACGATTCATCATCATCTGCTCAATTTTTTGAAACTTTGATTTTTTGTTCAAATCATAAACCAGGTTCAAATCATAACCATGCTCAGAAGATTTCTTCCTATTTTTGATTTTCTGGAATTCGTATTGTGTCCACTAGGTACGATTTCTGTTCGTTGTTGGATTGTTCAACTATTTCTTCATTACGATGTTGGATTCTGTGATTTAGATTTTGGATTTCTAATTTTTGAGATTGTTGCCAATATGCTAAAGTGCAATACAGGTCTATGGGTAGTCGGCGCTACTCTTGAGAATGCACATGCTGCTACTTATACTATTATGCTTTTCACTACATCTAATATTGGTAGTATATGGTTTTGTCGTGATAAGTAACTTTTATAGTTAGTATTTGTTCCATGTAAATCATGTAATACTATATATAAATTTGTGTTGCATTTACAATTGAACTAATATGGTCATCTATATGTTTTAGGCTTCTGCAACCAACCCATTTGATAGTGTCTTTTTAAAGTCTCCCTCAGTATTATGTATTGATTAAACTTATCACATGAGAAAGGTTGGTTTTAAAATTTGTTTTCCTAAAATTTGTTGATTTAGCATATGGCTACTTCTAAATTTATATAGCTTCTATTTAAACTTATGATTGAAATGCTAACTTTTGCAACAACTTATATGATAGATGCTCATAAAAGATGTTTTTGTTGATCACATAAGTGAAAGCATGTAAAGGAACAACTAAGGTTACCAAGAATGCATTGATAGCGACATTCTCAAAGTTCAATCAAGATGATTTTTTTTTGTATAATGGCATTCAATGATCCATCAACTTTAAAGTTAGCCACTGATGAAATCAGCAAAACAACAAAATAGATTGATCTCAATTTTTTTTTTGCTACATGTATTTTATTTTTGCTACTAAAACAATTATACGACATGCTTATGATCAAACTCTAATTATTTTTGGGTAGCCTTTTTATACAGGTTGAAAGATGTTTTTATGCAAAGACTAATTAAAAAAAAAGCAAAACCAAAAACACTCTAGCAAGTTGAAATCATCATCATAATAAAGGATAAAAAACAGTGATCTCATATCTAAGGCAACCAAATCGATTGCAAAAAACTAACAAATATATCTTGAAACTGAAGAGAAAAAGGTCAAAGAAAGAAACTCACCGATCCTTCATATTACTTACAGTTGAGTGTATGTACCCTGTTTATTTTTTATATTTATTTTCTCTTATACTGTTGAATTGCATCACCAATTCTAACCTGCTTCTTCTTTCATTAGTGTTGTCATCTTCGTTTTTGTGGCGTGTTGTACGAGTAATCTTGGGTGCTTCCTTACGAGGGTAATATTTGTTTTGTGATATTACCTATGATGTTGCAAGTGTATTTTGATACCCTGTTTGTTAATGTTTAAAATTTTATTGTAATGGGTATTTATTGAGTTTTCAAACTCATTTGTTTGATTTTTTTTGGAAGTCTTTACATGATACTAATTGTCTGTTCGTCACGATCGGCCAGTTGTGGCACGTAATCGGCCAGTTGTGGCACGTAATCTTACAACCCCATCTTCTGTCCTACAATAGTTGTTAATGGAGGTGCCGATTAACATCAGCCATCCCAAGATTTTATTCGTACACGTGTTTAGTAATTATTATATTGCCTATTATAGTTGCGTTATTAAAGTATGTTTCGATTTCTTTCATCAACACATTATATAACGACGACGATATGACAGAGCTTCCGTGTTGTTTGAGTGTAGATCAAATAGGCGTCTGGGTTATATATTTTATGTTCTCGTCTTAAAATAAACAGCCTTGGTATGTTACTCCCCATATATCATATCGTAGATGGCGGCTCTTCCGGTTATGCTTATAATTTTTGAGATACTTCCAAGACTTCCTGCAAAAGCTGTTGCGCAATTGAAAGTCGTATGTAAAGACTGGAAGGCCTTTCTGTCAACTCCCCATTTTGCAAGTATTCACAGTCGCCATATGCACATGCTGCCTGATGAGAAGGTTCTCGCGATTGGACGTTTTTCCTGTTTCATTCATTCCCTGGCATGTGAATCCTCTGATTTTATATTACGCAAGAAGATTTTATATGACCCGCCTCTCACATTTCAGTCATTTAATAGTTATTGATTTTTATTGTTTTGTGTTTTTTTAGTATAGTCGGTTGTCTTTATACTAACAAGTTACATTGGTTTCTAACAAATGTTGTTTTTGTTTGGAATACCAAAAGAGATAGTTATGACATAATGACATGAAACCACCCGGCCACCGGACGGGTATAAAACTAGTTCTACTAGACGGGGCTGACTAGTTGTAAACGGCCAAACGGGTTAAATAGGTTGTAAATAGATTGACGGGTTGAACTTATAAATTATATGTTTTAGCTTTCTTTAATTCTAATTTAAATGGGTTGTCTCGTTGGTTGATATTTTGATAAATAGGATCAAACAAACTATCTTATTTATTACAGAAACTTCAATCAAACTAAGAATTTTGATATACTGCACGTTGATATTGGAACATACATACCACGTTTTTACAAATGATAATGATAGACCCTTATATACTAGTTCAAACGGTGCTTTGATGATGGAGACACTGCTTCATCTAAACGGTGTTAATATAACCACAATCATGACGTCCAAACGCTAACAGAAAGACAGCTTCTAAAGTTTGACATATGTACATAACATACCCACAATTTTAACATAATTACATAAAATATAAATAATACTTAATAAACTTTTATGAGAAGAACTCGAGTAAACTAAAGCATCATCCCTTAATCAACGGAAAATGAATGAATTATTCAAACAAGAGACGTCCTCTCTGAGTATGTAAAAATTGCCACCTCTAAATGGTTATGATGCTTTAAATCTTTAATACAACTTTTTTTTAAAAATAAATTTCATGATACAACCACTATTGCTTTAATTCAAAAATGTTGCATATTGAAACATTATGAAAATCCAATAATATTTTAGATTATTCTATGAAGTACATGAGTAGATATATGAGTTGTTAGGTGTAACATGTAAATCTTATAATTTATTGAAGAATGGGATTATGTGACGTTTAGTACATTGTTGTGACATTTGAATGAGAACTTTGTTGGAATTTGTAGGACACTACAAAGTATAGTGTTGTTTAAAAAGTTCGGGTTTCGTTAAAAGTTCGTTTCAAAAAGTTCGTTTGCAAAACGGGAGCCGAAGCCAAGGTTAACTCGCTCATTAGTTAGTTTCTCACGTCAAATTACTCATTTAGCTCGTTTAAATAAAATCTTAATATTTAATACTAGCTTTAGTAAACCCGTGTATTACACGGGTTGAATAAATAAAATATTAATATAAGAAAATTATTAATTATAAAATGATATTTTAAGATATGATATGACTAAAATTATGTATAAGAAATGACTATAAATAATAAAACAGTGATATCAACTTTTTAAAATTTTATTTTTAAATCTTTTTCCAAAAAAAATAAACATTGTGTTCTACAACAAACCATATAAAAATGTCATTTTTAAAATTTTTCTTATTATAACTACCAAATTTAATTTTTTTTGCTTTTAAAAAAGTGACTTTTTAAAATACCAATTTTAAAAAATTTTGTATTTTTAAAAAAGTTTTGATGCTTTAGAAAAATTTATTATTTTATAAAAAAATTGTTTATTTAAAAATAACATTAATAAATAGATCTTTTTCTTAATTTGTTAAATAAAAAAAAGTGTTAAATAATATTATTAGTAATTAAGGTAATTATTTAATAGAAGAGAGACGATTTTTTGATGAGAATGATTGTAGTGCTGACACGTGTCATCCAAGTTACTCTTTTATTAGAGTAAAAAGATTGATTTGGAGTGATTAGGTGGGATGAGTTGAGTTAAATCTAGAGTTTTGAGTTAAACTTTTAATCATTACTAACAGATAAACATGTATACAGGCCAAAGTGAGTTAAACACATCAAATACTTCTAAGTTATGCACGTTTGGGCACAGACTATGCCAGATCCCTACCCTGTTATGCTCCCGGATAAGATAGGGCGTACACTACTCTAGTTGGGCGTCGTCTACGGCGGTTGTTCGATTATTCGCAATTTTGATGTTAACTGTTTTGATTTCCTTACTTGATTTGGGTCTTTTGTTTTTGTTTATTACTAAAACTATTGGCATTATCTCGCCTTAGGTTGAAGCTAAAATTGAGCTTGTAACATATAAGTTGCTCTATGAGGAAATCAGAAGTGGACTAAAAAGATCAAAAGATGTATTATTTGTTAACTTAAAATATTGGTGTTATACGTCTATCATCATTTGATTATCTACTAGGAGTGTACTCTTCGCAAGTTGTGCGAGTAATTTTAAAATGCAGATAAAAACACAAATCGTAATAACTCAAAAAAAATTAAAAAACACAATTGACACAACCGCTACATGAAGAAATTTAAAAGAATTAATAAATTACAACTCAAAATCCCGTATTTGAACCCAAATAATCCAAAGCGATCTGACTTCGCTCGAACCCGATTAATCCTGTATCCGAATAACTTGCAACTGATTATATTGAAAACCAATTAAACCAATTGTCATATGGGTCAGGATTCAATTAGATTTTGAAACATAAAAAACCCTAAATAACCTGAACTAATTTAACTAAATAAATCGATTGTTATAATGAAAAAAGAGTTAATTACATAAATAGTCCCTGTGGTTTATTCAAAATAACAGGTTTGGGTATTAAGGATTTTTTATAACAAGTTAGGGTATTGTGTTTTTAATTTTGTAACGAGTTAATGTATTAAGACTAACAGACGTTAGTTTTTATGTTAAATCTAAGGGCGTTTTTGTTTTTTCACTTTACAAGGACCACAAATGTAACTTAAAGGGACTGTTTGTGTCATTTAATATAAAAAAGGGATTGTTTGGGCAATTAAATACACACACACACACACACACACACACACACACACATATATATATATATATATATATATATATATATATATATGTATATGTGTGTGTGTGTCTATGTATATATTGAGCTTCCCTTTATTTCCAGAATCATGCCGGCCACAGCCACCGCATCTTTACCACCACCATCATCTTTAGGTTGTTAGTGAAACAACAACAGCACCATCGACACCTCTTCATAGTCATCACCACCATCTCACCATCATCATCATCATAGCATCGTCACCACTATCTTACCATCACCATCATCGCATCATCACCACACCGAACCATCCGTCCTCGATTCATCTCCATCGAACCACCAGTGTTGTTGGTTTTGATCTTCGGTTCAAAGCTCTATCTACAAGCCCTAAAATCAAGAATCCCCAATTTGAGTTTTAGAAGCTTTGGGGTTAAAGAAGATGGTGGTGGTTAGGATGATGTGAGGGATACGGTGGGTGGCAGCTATGGTGGGTGGCGGTGATGGTGGGCGACAACGATTGCGGGGGGCGGCGGTGGTGGTGGATTAATTTGGGGTATTAGTCTGATATCGCTGTTCAACCTTCCCCCCACCTTCACTAGCCATTGAACCATCTCTACCCCTTCTTCCTGAACGATGTTCAGCCATTAATGAAGATGACGACGATATCGCCCTAGCAATCGAAGATGGTGGTGATGGTGGTTAATATTTTCCCCTTTGATGATTTTAGGGTTTTCGGTGATGATTTTAGGGCGGTGGTTGTGGTTTGAATGGTGTTGGTGGTATGAAATGGGAATGGGTAGCTGTGGCGGTATGTTGCGGTGGTGGGTTGAATAATAGTAATGGGCTGTAGTGCTGGATTGAATGATGGTGGTGGGCAGCGGTGCTGGATTGAATAGTCTTGGGCGTTAGCGGTGGTGGAAAGAAGGGCGGTGGTGGGCGGCAGTGGTGGATTGAGTGCTGATGGGTGGCGAAAGTGGTGGATGAATGGTGATGGCAGTGACGGTGGTGGATGAATGGTGTTGGGCAGCGGTGGTGGTGGGTTTAACGGTGGTGGTGGCCTAAAAAAGGGCTACGATGGTGGGAGGATGGGTTGGGGTTGGTTATATTAATTACAAAAATGGTCTCTGAGTTAGAAAAAGATAAATTTACAAAAATAGTCCCTCAAAGAATATTTTGGTCATTTTAACTAAATTTAACAGAAAAGTTAACGTCTTTTAGTCTTAATACCCAATCTTGTTACAAAATTGAAAACATAATACTTCAACCTGTTACTTTTTTTGCTTAGTACCCAAACCTGCTATTTTGAATAAACCACAGGGACTATTTATGTAATTAACCCATGAAAAAATAATAACTTGTATTTAATAGTAATCTTCTTAAAATATAAAATATAATTAAAAAATAAAAAAAATAAACGAGGCACACAATTTTAGTTATTATTTCATGTACATTACACATATTTGTTTATTAAATCTGAAATAATTATATTCTTTGCCTTCGTCGGTTGGAGTTTATTTTTATTCAAGTGTTTTTCTATGATAATGTTAAAGTTATTTCTACTCGAATCCGACCCAATTATACCCGAAACCGATTACCCTATAGCCGATCTACCTGAATGTTATTAGGTCGGTTATCCGATAAATTTACACACACGAAAAGCCAATTAACCAAAATCGATCCACCCGAAACCCGATTAAATTACCTGAACACCACTAAAAAGGGTTTTAGAAAGGGCAGGTTACTATACACTTTTACCTTCAAGCAATAACTTATACCTAAAGCTTCAATAGTTACACAATAGTATTCCTTTTCATTCACTTTTAATAATGGAGTAATGTACGTAGTCATAGTAATTATATTTGATAAGTTGATAAAAGATTAGAAAGGTGTTTGGAAATCTTATGTTAGGTCTAGATGTCTTGTATAGGTTTAGATGATAGATCAAACTCTTGTAATTACTCTTTGTAATTATGAGTTTGATGATATAATATAATGCATTGATTACATGTTGAGTTAATGAACTGTATGATATATTATACTGCATTAATTTATAATGTGTCTCATAATATATGTGTGATTGCAAAAAACATGAGACTTGGCCAATTTGGAAAAATTGTGTTAGAACAACTGCGGATGAACAAATCACTCTTCTGTAGATGTTCTCAGTACTACAACTGAAGTATATATCTGTAGATCTCCTGCGGAAGAACAACAACAGCTGAACAAGTCCAAAGATCAAGTGGAGTTGCTGAAGGAGAGCTTGCTGTTAAAGAACAAGAACTCCTGCGGAAGCACAGTCACTGAAGAACAAGCACTGAAGACTAAGTGTTGCTACGGAAGACAAATTTCCTGCGGAAGAATAAATTCCTACGGAAGACTGTTTAACACTTGAATGATTCCGCATCATCAAGTAGTCAACAGAAAGTCAACAAGTCAATGTGGCAGATCAACAATATTAATGACGGCAGAAGACATAATTCAAGCAAAGATAACATGTCACATCAACAATATTATTTGTATTTATTTCATTGTAAATCACGAACTCCTATGCCGATAAATATGACAAGGATTCGGGTAGCTATAGGAAGTTAGCTTAATTATAGCAACAGGATAGCAAAAGATTAGCAATGTTTTAGGAACAGAATAAGATCTCTATATAACAAGAGATCAAGAACATGTAACAGAAGATGATTAACAGACGATCAAGCAAAATTAGATCATATAACAATCACAACAATAGAATCAATAGCAGCAGAGACATTACAATCAATTGATTGTAGTTATTGAGCAATCATGGTTTGATTATTAGTATATTTTGATTGTTCTTTATATTGTTTGATCAATTTCAAGTTTATTAATCAATTAAACAGCAAGTATTGGTAATTCCGCAATTAATACTTGTTAAAATCAAATCTGATAATTCTATATCGATCCTTGGATTCTTACAAGTGGTATCAGAGCCTGGTGCTTATTGATCCAGATCAATTGATCTATCGGTTTGATTTGTTTAATCGATTTTTGCTAAAATAGAGTTGTTGTTTTTTTTCAAAATTAATCAACATGAGTAATTCAGTTGTTGGTGCTTATCAACCTCCTAAACTGGAAAACAGATCTGATTTCAAAACTTGGAAAATCAGGTTCAGGAATCATGTTAATTATACAGATTCTGATTTATGGGTTTCGATTACTGAAGGACCTTATGTTCCACCTGCATTAGGAGCGGATTATAAGGATACTAATCAACCCATAAGTCTGAAAAATCTGTCACCTGATGATGCTAAGAGAGTCAAGATTGACATCAAAGCCTATAGTATGCATACTATGGCTTTACCTGAAGATCTTTTGATCAGGTGTGAATCATACAAAACAGCTCACTCGTTATGGAAAATACTGCACACACTATGTGAAGGAAGTGACGAGATTAGGAGCATAAAGAAGGATACTCTTCGTTCATAATATGAAACCTTTCATCATATTGCGGGTGAGTCAGTTCCTCAATAATTGCATAGATTTATGCAACTTGTTACAGAGATGAACATCTTTGAACTTATGTACAACAATGAAAAGCTGAACAAAAAGATGCTTCATGCCTTACTAGAAAGTTGGACACAGACTGTGTCTATGTTCAAGAACACTATTGATTTAAAGGCAATAGGACTAGACACACTGGTGGCAAAGGTTGAAGCTTTGGAACTAGATGAAAAGACCGGAAACAAGAGTGTGAAAGCACCTATAGCACCTTATCAATTCAAAGAGTTAAAGAATGCTGGAAGTGCATTCATCTCCAATGAAGATGAAGATAACTCTTGTGATGAGAGTGAACATGAAGAAGAAACAAGCTTTTATGCTGCCAAGTCTTCGAAATCAAGTACTCAAACAATCAGCATAGAAAGTCCAAAGGAAAAGCTGATGACTCTAAGAATAAAAAGAACAACCATCAAACAGAACCAATTACTGTGGTTCTGGAATCAGAAGAACAGAAAGCTGTGTTTGCAACCTTTAGTTCAAGCTTTCAGGCTTATCTGGGAAGCACTTTGACTCCTGCCCACTTCTACCAACAAGATCTAGAAGAACTTCATCCTGATGAGGTAGATGAGATGGATCTACAATGGCAAATAGCCATGATCGCCTACAGAGCCAAGATGTACATGAAGAAGAACAAAGGACTGTCTGTAGGAGGAAGATCAACTAAAATTGGTGTTGACAAGTCCAAAGTAAGATGCTTTAAGTGCAATTTATATGGACACTTCTCAAGGGAGTGTAACAGCAATCAACAACAATCAAATGACTCAAGACAACCTAGTCAAAGAAGTTTTACACAAGCTCAGCTAACCAATTCATCCCCACCAACAACAAGCAATACTACAGGTACTAACAATGCTAAAGAATTTGGTTTAATTATTTTATAGGATGGTACTTGTGATTGGAGCATGCACGAAAAGGAAGTACTGGAGGAAAATCAAGCATTGATGGCTAACATGGAAAACAAAGTTCCACCAATGGCCACAAAGGTAAGAGAAAGGTTATGTTCTTCCACTTGTATTGATGAAGTTGAAAGATATAGAACACATGCTCAACAGTTAGCTGATAAAGTAAAAGAAACTCTACTTTTAAATGAATCACATGTAAGAGAACATAAACTTTATCAAGTCAAAATCAATTCTTTACAAAAGGATTTAGATAAACTTTTATCTGAAAATTACAATTTGAAATCACAAGTTGAGCATTTGACTACTTCTTTGACTAAGTCTATGTCAGATCATGCATCTACTGAAGTGAAACTTCAAAAATTCCAACTGTCATCACAGCAGTATGAGAAACTATTAAACTCTTAATTGAGTCAAAGAACAGATCAAGTTTGGGATTTCATGTTGTTGCACCACCAGTAAATGATAATTACACTCCTTTACCTGAGTCAATGACTAACAGCTTATCTAATCACTTTGTGTCTAGTACCAAATCTGAGTCAACAGATAAAAATCATAATGATGTAACTAATGACACTGAATCATTTGAAACTGAATCATCAAAATCAGAACTTTCAAAACAAAGTCAATCAGAATTTGATTATGATAACTGTGATGATCTGGATGAGGATGATGATGAGCCTCATAATACTAGTTTGGGTAATGGTAAAACTGTTTTAAATGAACATCTAATTCCCAAGTGTTGGATGAAATTAAGCTCCCTTACCCACCAAAACAAAGAAATCTGCTGAAGACCATTTACACAAGAATTGGTCAACTGAATGAAGGCATTCATGCTCTCAACAAACAAAACAAAAGAAAATCAGCAAAGAGTGCTTTGGAAGATAACAAATTCACTTCAGCAGATCTCCTACGGAAGCAGTCTGAGAAAGCTGTAAAATCCGAGAAAATTCATAAACAATCATCCGTAGAAGAAATATGGAAAAAGAAAGAATCTGCTGAAGCTTCATCCAGCATCAACAAGGTGAAGGAGTTGAAGAAGCAAAAGAAGGCACTGAGTAAAAAAGAAGGCAAAGGTAAAGGCTGCTTCTGATAGTAAGTTGAAGAGAAGTACTGTAAATGGTGTGATATGCACAATCACAACAAAGAAGAGTGCTACTTTAGCAGCTATTGCTTAATATGTAATATGAACAATCATATGACATCTGATTATTCCTTCAACAAATATTATGCAATATGCAACAAACACAATCACTCAACTCAGGAATGCTTCTTCAACAAAAAGAACAAAACAAAGATCCTCAAGAAGAAGCTAGTAGAGACCACTGAATCAGACTCACAATCTTCTGAGGATGATGATTCAACGGTCTCAAAACAAAAGAAGCAACAACAAAAGCAGAAAACTTCCAAGATAAGGATAACAGCTGCTGAGATGCAAACAAAGAAAAAGAAGGACAAACAAAAATTTCAAAGCAAAACACCTCACAAAAAGGTAGCACTTGAAGAAGATGATGACTTCTTTGATCACTTTGATAAAGGCAATCATGTACCTCAGTTTAAATCAAAGGATGCAGAAACATTTTCTGGGCAATCCTCAATATCAGGATCAAAGAAGAAGGCACTGAAGGAAGGAATGACTGACCAAGTCAGTATGAATCAAGATAAAATTACCTTAACATCATCACCAAAATCATCCTCACCCAAAACAAAACATAATGAATCAACTGATAGTAAAATTAATTTAGAAATATCAAGGCTCATTCATGAGAAAGTTACTATATTAAATAACAATGGCAAGCCCAAGACCATCAAGGCTTGGGCTCCTCGGTCTAATTAAGTTCATTATATTTTACAGGAACATCCAAGGAGGACTGATAACAAGTGGTATGTTGACAGTGGCTGTTCCAAACACATGACAGGAAACTGTTCTCTCCTCCATGACTTCAAAAATAAAAATGCTTCATATGTAGAATTTGGTGGGGATAAGAAGGGAGGTAAAATCACTGGTGAAGGAATGGTAACCAATGGAGTTCTCAAATTTGAGAAAGTCAATTTTTGTGAAAATCTACAATTTAATTTACTAAGTGTATCTCAAATTTGTGATCAAAACTATACTACTTTCTTTGATAACTCTAATTGTTACATTCTCAAGCCAGGTTACAAAATTCTAAAAGATTGGATCCTTCTCAAAGCACCAAGAAAAGGCAACACTTATGTGTTGGACATGAACAATACAGTAATAACAAGTAAAGAAACATACCTGATTCCAAATCATCAGAAGATGAATCTCAACTATGGCATAGAAGGATGGCTCACTCCAACATGAAAAACATGAATAAACTGGTGAAAAATGACTTAGTCATTGGTGTTCCTAAGAAAGAATTTTTCTGTTCTAATCACTGTTTATCATGTTCTAAAGGAAAACAACACAAAGTGACACATAAATCCAAAACAATTAACACTAACACAACACCACTAAAATTGCACATGGATCTTTTTGGTCCAACTAATGTATTAAGCATTGGAAAAAGGCAATACTGTTTGGTGATTGTTGATGATTTCACTAGATTCACTTGGGTATTTTTCTTAAAACACAAAAGTGAAACATCAGAAATATTAATGGATTTTATCACCAAGATAGAAAATCAACTTGATCTAAAAGTCAAAAGTTTACGAAGTGATAATGGAACTGAATTTGTTAATTATGTCTTAGACTCATTTTGCAGGGCAAAGGCATAGCTAGGCAATTTAGTGCTCCAAGAACTCCACAACAGAATGGAGTGGCTAAAAGAAGAAACAAAACTCTAATTGAAGCAGCAAGAACAATGTTGGCTGATTCAAAGCTACCAATAACATTTTGGGCTGAAGCAGTGAATACAACATGCACTGTTCAAAACGGGACATTAATAGTCAAAGAACACAACAAAACACCCTATGAACTTTTGTTTAAAAGAAAACCTTTCATAGGAAATCTTAGAGCTTTTGGGTGTCGTGTGTCTGTCTTAAACACTAAAGAACAATTAGGAAAGTTTGCTGAAAAGGCATATGATGGTTTCTTTGTTAGGTATTCCTCAACATCTAAGTCATACAGAGTATATGTCCCACATGATAACAATGTGGAAGAAACTCCTAATGTGTCATTTGATGAATCCTTGTTTACACAGTCTGTGAAATGATCATCTTGGTTGTTTGACATAGATGCATTAACTAACTCATTTAACACTGGCTATCTTAATGTGACAGGTGCTACGGATACATGTTATCCTTATGTTCTTCCAAACATGGGTGTACCATTAACTGCTGATCCACCAAGACAAGTTCACACAGATATTCAAAGACATAATGATCCTGGTGCTTCAGCTTAAACAAGTAAAGACATGTCTAATGTCCTTGAAACTTCTACATCAGCAGAAGTACAATCTACTTCAGAAGTACCTCCCTCCACAGAGGTTCCTTCCACTTTCGTAGATGTTCCCACCTCTGCAGATGATGCACTGAAACTCCCTAAAGTTCCTCACACTTCAAAAAACATCCCAACATCAATGCCACATGCAGATACACCAATTACAGACTCTGTAGCTGATCCTTTAACTACTACGGAAGGTATATCCACATCTACGGAAACACAAGTCCATGCAGAACATCATTCAGCCACACAAGATCACCATACTGAGGAGTTAGATTACTTTGTTGACTCACCATCACAGCTGAATCCATCTCCACCAACTAACATCACAAACCTGGCTTCATCTATCCAAGTTAAAAATGTTCCAATAGTTAGGATTCATAAGGTTCATCCAATTGACAACATGATTGGTGAACTCAATAGCAGAACTACAAGAAGGCAAGGAGGAGCTGCCAACACTTGTTTGTTCTCCTGCTTTCTATCACAAGTAGTTCCTCCTAACATCACTGAAGCCCTAAAAGACAATAGCTAGATTGAAGCAATGTAAGAAGAACTTCAGCAATTCAGGAAGCAGAAAGTCTGGAACCTAGTTGATCTACCTGAAGGCCAATATCCAATTGGCACTAGATGGTTGTTCAAAATCAAACTAGATGACAGAGGAATAATTGTCAGAAACAAAGCAAGGCTAATAGCATAAGGATACACACAAAAAGAATGAATAGACTATGATGAAGTCTTTGCACCAGTTGTAAGGATTGAGGCTATAAGAGTATTTCTAGCCTATGCATCTTATAAGAGATTCACAGTTTACCAAATGGATGTAAAGTGTGCATTCTTATATGGCAAAATTGATGAAGAGGTATATGTTTCTCAGCCACCAGGCTTTGAAGACCCTCACTACCCTCACAGAGTGTACAAGCTTGACAAAGCATTGTATGGTCTTCATCAAGCACCAAGGAAATGGTATGAAACATTGTCTTCATTCCTACTAAAGCATGGCTACAAAAGAGGTACAATTGACCAACCACTCTTCCTCAAACATGAATATCAAGATCTCTTAGTTGTGCAAATATATGTTGATGACATCATATTTGGATCAACCAACAAGAGATTGTGTGAAGATTTTGAAGCTTTGATGCAATCTGAATTTCAAATGAGTTCCATGGGAGAATTAATTTTTTTCTTGGGTCTACAAGTACATCAAAAACAAGATGGCATTTTCATCAATCAAGAGAAATACGCGCTTCAAATACTGAAGAAGTTCAACCTTGCTGAGTCTTTATCATGCAAAACACCAGCATCAACAATTGAGAAAATTATTCCAGATCCAACAGGGAAGTCTATTGACCAAAGATTATATAGATCTATGATAGGATCATTAATGTACTTAACTGCCAGTAGACCTGACATAATGTTTGCTGTGTGTGTGTGTGTTAGGTATCAAGCCGATCCAAAAGAGTCTCACTTGAATGCAGTAAAAAGAATTTTTAGATATCTCAAAGGGAAACCAGCACTTGGACTGTGGTATCCCAAAGAAGGAGACTTCAAACTGTACTCTTACTCAGACAGTGACTTTGGAGGCTGTAACAACGACAGAAAATCAACAACTGGAGGGTGTCAATTCATTGGACCAAGACTTGTTTCTTGGCAGTGCAAAAAGCGGACTAATGTTTCAGTGTCCACAGCTGAGGCTGAGTACATAGCTGCTTCAACTGGGTGCCCTCAGGTTCTATGGTTGCAAAACCAATTACTCGACTATGGTTACAATTTTCTTCAAACTCCAATTTACATAGATAACCCAGCTGCTATGTTCATCGCAACCAATCCAGTACAACATAGTAAAACTAAACACATTGAAATCAAATCTGATAATTCTATATCAATCTTTGGTTCTCTTTCGGACCGAAGTATGACTGATTTGTTACGCAGTCCTGAGGAAAACTACACTGAAGGATCAAAAGATGATGTACAAATGTTGAAAAGTGAAGTTGCCAGGTTGGAAAGACAAGCAGGATTAGCTGAGCTGGAATTAGAGTCTCTTCTTAAGCAAATATCAAAAGAGAAGAAAAGATCACAAGATTTGTCAAGAACAGTTGATGAAATTTCAGAAGAGAAAGAAGCCCTGGAAATGGAATGTGATGAATTAACGGAAGAGTTGAAGCATAAAAAAAAGTTTAAGCAAAACAAACTCTGAATTGGTTATTGCAGTTAAAGATTATGAAAGAAAAATGGAGGAAAAAGATAAAGATATATCTCGTCTTTCTGAAGATATTGAGAGCATGAATGCTAAATTAGAGCTCGAAAAGAAAGAGAAAGAGGAGTTAAAAATCCATATTAAAGATATTTCACTCGATTATAAATTTTTACTGCAAGAAAATGATGATATATCTTCAAAGTCATCAACAATAGTAAAAGAATATGAAGTCCAGGTGAAGAGATTAGAGGAAAAGATAATGAATCAAGCTTTGGAAATCTCAAAAGCATTGGATACGAATGCTGAATTTGAAACTCATATTAAGAGATTAGAGAAAGAATTAGAGAAACAAGGACATGATTTTGAGGATGATGTACAAGATTTAATGAAAGCTAAAATTAAGTAGGAAGAAAGGGTTGTACAAGCATAAGAAGCTTTGAAAGAGTCAATGTTGACCAATGCTGCTGCTCTTGAGAAGTGTGATCAAGAACTATTATTGATGAAAGATGCACACAAGCAAGAAGTGCAGAAGCTCTATGACCAAATTGATCAGCAAGCAAAACAAATTATGCAAATGTCACTAGAACTTGAAGCTTGTAAAAAAATTGGAGAGAATAACAGTGATTTGGAAGAATGGATTAGGGAAAGAGAAAATTTGGTGGCGGAAATTTCTTCGTTGAAGAAGGAATCCACCAGTTAGGCAAGTTTGATGAGTGAAAAGAATATGATGATTAGAACTTTGAAGTCAGAATTGAAAGTGTTAAGAGGTGATTACAATGCACTGCAACAGAGATTGTTGGTAATTGAGTCAGAGAAAGATAACCTACAGAAAGATGTGTCTAGATTAGACCAAGAAAATCTCAATTTGCTAAAGGAAAGTAAAGCAGCCTCTGATGTCATCACTAGCAAGCATGGTGAAAGCAGATCTATCTTGAAATCAGATACCATTTTCTGAGGGACTGTTCAGAAAAAGGTCTAATCAAGTTGATCAAAGTGGACACAACAAATCAACTTGTTGATTTGTTCACTAAAGCCTTTGATTCAGTTAGATTTAATTTCTTAGTTGAGTCCTTTTGCATGCTCAACTTAGATTAGATCATAACAACAACAGAAATATTTGTCCATTAATTGCAATCATATAAGAAATACGCATATTTAAAAAAAAATAACTACATCAGGCAGTGATATTCTAAGGATATGATAGTACACTATAACTTGACATTCACTCCTGATCTTCAATTAATAACTACCTACTGATCAGATGTGTTTGATATGTGAATAGGTTCAACTTGAGTGGAAATTAAACAATGTCATGCACAACATAAAGTCAAGGTGACTAAGAGGGGACAAGTCATTGTGAGAAGCATTCAAGTAAGTCTAATCCGGATGTGATCATGTTAACACCCACGCACACTTACTATGTTGTAACATCTTATAACCTCTATCTTTGCGCATCATGATCGTCTGTTTTGCGTGAGCAAAGACCTGGATCAAAGGTCACCTCTATTTTACGTGAGTAAAGACCTGGTGACCTGATGCTGATCATCGAAAGTTCCAAAAGGAACTGTTCTAAAAGAATCCAATGTGATCATCTGAATAATTATTTTAGAGCATGCAAATCATCTCAGCATTAATAAGATTTCAAAGAAATCTTAAGATAGAGCTTATAATCTACGGAACATAGTTTAAGTGTGATAAAGTGATAACTTGATTCACTTCTGGAGGACTAACTTACACGCCATTTCAATGATGAGTTCATCTTTGTTACCTTTAATTCTTACCAAAACCTGATAACCAACATGATAAGTTAAAAATACACTCTTGACTAAAAAACTACGGATCCACATATTTGCAATCAGCACTAGATCAAGTATACTATAATATCACACATAATATTCAAAAAAATATCTAGATCATAGTATGATCCCTAGTATATCCTATGTTTGCATGTAACAAGCTATAAACAACATTCTATTTTGTCTATGATTATTAGTCAGACAAATTACCTGCTGTTCATGCTATGCTCTTATAAATTTTTGATAAATACATAAGTTTATGATTAATCAAAAATTTAGGGGGAGTAGTCAAAGCACGAAACTGAGTTTAAAATTTTAACATAATGATATGAAGAAAATTAGAACTTGAGCACTAACTTGGCTTGGCTGCAGGATATCTGAAGTGTTTAACTACTTTTGCATAATTGCCATGAAGCAAAGTCATAAGGTCCAACAGCAAACAACAAATAAACTATGTGTTAGTTCATACAGTTAAATTAAAATTTTCCTTCGGAAGATTTTTTCATTAAACTTTTACCTTCGGAAGAAAGTTTTCAGCAAAACAAAGAAAATTAACTTCGGAAGAAAGTGTTTAACAAAACCAACTTCAGAAGAAAAGTTTATCAACATTTAACATTAGAAGAAAAGCTTATCAACATTTAACATCAGAAGAAAAGTTTATCATCATTTAACATCACTTTTGGAAGAAGTGTTCAAACAAAATGGAGGATAAATCAGGATATCTGTTCTCCGTAGATGTTCTTTGATCCACTTTACGACCTAGAAATCCTTTGATCCAAAAACCCCTTTCACCTTTGTTGACATCGATCATTCCACTCAAACCGTATCACATCGCTCAAACATCACAGCCACTATGGCTAATCGTTTTGTAAAGGATCACAACGTATGCGCATTCCTAGATCCAGACGTGGAAGACGAGTGTAGAACCATCATCCGCTACCTGAGAAGAACACGACTCTTTTATGCACTATCTGCAGACCCGCTTATCTTTCAAACACACATGATCGACTTCTGGAACACGACAAGAGTGGAGGAAGAAGATGAAGCACAAGTCGTGTATGCAACTATCAGAACGCAACAATTGCGAATAGACGAACGTGCAGTCCGAAGGGCACTGGAACTTGGAGATGACGAAGAAGGTCACACTGATGTATTCGACCATGAATATATTCAGAAAGTGTTTGGTCTGATGGGATACGACGGTGACTACCACAATGGTGACATCAAGAAGGGCAGGCTGTGCAAACCGTATCGATTCCTATGCCACACTTATCTAAAGTGTATATCCAACCAGAAGTCAGGGTTGGATAGATTTTCTAGGCATATATCTTCCAGAATCATTGGTATATTTGAAGGGAGAAAGTACAACTACTCCAAGTATATCCTCAACTGCCTGTGTGACCACATACATATGCAGAAAGAGAATAAGATGCTCATGTTTCCGAGATTCATTCAGCTCATCATCAATGATCAACCACAGAGCATTGAAAGAGAGGGTGATATCTTTGTTCAAAGTCACCTAGGAAGGTCACTCCTCAACAAGTTAACCGGGCAGTACCAAGGAGGAGACATAGAGCTCTTTGCTCATGTGCTAGATGAGACTGAGGACATACCACAAGAACTACTATGGGGTGAAGAACCTCAACAACAGAGTTTATCAACTGCATCCTCCACACACTCCCAACAGCAAGTACTAGCAGCTGAACCACCCAAATCACCTCACCAAGAACCTCATCTACTATCACCACATGTTCACTTGATATATTCTTCAAGTGAACACACACAACCTATCTCCCCTGATCTTTCACAAACAACTATCAACATTGCTTCAACTGAAGTAGTTGATGAGGAGATCACTCAGCTAACATACACACATCCAAGTCAAACTGAGCCAACTCTATCACCCACATCAACTAAACCAATCACTTCACCAACACCTTTAGAACCAACCACTTCACCCACACCCACTGAACCCATTGATAGCCCAACACCAACCAAGGAACTCAACCTGGAAGAGGATGTTTATGATACTGATAATGATGCTGATACAGAGGAGATCTGTATAGAATTTGAAAAGAAAGATGTGGCTGAGGAAGTTGAACAAGGAGAGGGTGCTTACATTGACATAATAGCTTATGATGAGAAGGATTTGAGAGAAAAAGAGATAGATGTAAGCAAAGGCTACTTGGTAGCTGAGTACAATAAACTAATCCTCAAGAGCAACAAGAAGTTAGAAAAATTAAGGAGGATGAAGAAGGAGCTGAGTGAGAAAGACAAACTAATAGCTGAGAAAGATACGTCAATCACTCAACTAGAAGGTAGACTGAAGAGTCTGAGAGAAGATATTGTGATTGACAACGAGGTGATAGATGCCCTGAATGATCTGGTTGATGAACAAGCTGAACACCTGAAAGAAAAGGATTATGAGATTGAGAGGTTAAAGAAGAAGTTATCTGAAGCTGAACAAATCAAAAGTGAGTCAACCATGATCACTTACAACAGGAAAAGGAAATATCTGGGGAAAACAACTGAAGGTGCTGGTGAATCACCAAAAAGAATAAAACTAGATTCACCAGAGCATTTAGCCCCAGCGGAACAAAGTAAAGAAGACAGTGATGCGGAGTGGGAAGAATGACACAAGAAGATCCTGCTGAAGTGGCTGAAGAAGTTGAAGATGATGAATTGTTAACAACAAAAGAC
Organism: Flaveria sonorensis; assembly: GCA_025506505.1. Taxonomy (NCBI): domain Eukaryota; kingdom Viridiplantae; phylum Streptophyta; class Magnoliopsida; order Asterales; family Asteraceae; genus Flaveria; species Flaveria sonorensis. Next base: position 8,847,568 of record CM046429.1, read on the forward strand.
ATTCTAGAAGAAAGACCTCACTCTGCCATGTTCATGGACTTAATTAATAATGGCTTTCCCTATGACATGGTGGAGAAGATGAACATGTCTTAACTGATTCAAACACTGAAAGAGTTTGATGTTGCGAGAATGATGCTGTCTGTGTGCAATTATGAAACCTTCTCCAGGTTTAAGGCATTAGAGAAGATCAGAAAAGAGTTGGGACATTGTGACACAGCCAAACTGACAAGATACAACATGATCTTCCGGTTACAAAGTCACAATTATGAGCAGCATGAACTCAAAGGAAGAATAGTTGGTGAGCTCTGGAGCATGATAGAATATGTAATGAGAATTGAGCTGGACACAAGAGTGAAATTCAGAACTGGAGCTCCCAATCCTGCATACAAACAACAATCTAAACAAGCTTCTGCTGAGCCCATTATAGTTAAAAGCAGATACATGCACAGGGTAACAGAAAATCTAATAAGAGAGCCAAGGGATTTGATTCCCAACAAGATCTGGCCTCTGGGCACTGCAGTCAGAGAGATTACAAAGCAGAAGGCTACATTGATACAATTTTTTGATTTAATAACAACTCCAGAAGTAGCAGAAGAAAACAAGATCATTGCCTGGAGATTTGATTCAGAATGGGACTGTGTTATGCTGAAGAGAGCATTTGGAATGGTACAATACTTTCCATGGGTGGAGACCCTCCTTACACTTCTAGATGCTGATCTCATCACTTTGCGAAACATCCCTATCACAAATTACCCAATCAGTCCAAGAGGTAGAGACTTCTCTGGACTTGTGGCTAAGCTTAGTCATAGGTTCAAAGGAGATGTGATGAAAGAAGCAAAAAGAGAGGATGCTAAACATAAGAGAAGAAAGCTAAGACAGAAGAGGCATTAATCTAGTTCTCAATATGTTGATGCTGAATTTGTGCAAAGACTTGGTTATGAAGATAAATCTGAAGCATCCATCAAAGTCATTGAGGGAAATCAGTATACATACCCTATCACTGAATAGGGTTATGTTGAAAAGACAAAAGAGCTGGTGCTGCAGATGAATGATCCCTAGAAGAATGCCTCAAGTATTAGATTATTTGACCCTATGGAGATCAAACTCCTGCACCCAAGCTACACCTCATATTTACATGACAAACACTTCCTAAAGTTGCATGATCAAACAGTTTAGAATGACATGTGCTTATATGTTCACTTAATTCAAGTCATTGACAAGTTGCATGCTAAGGCACATATGAGGAGGAAGTTTAAGGCTGGACAGTTGATTGGAACAGAGATAAAGCCCATAACAGAACTAAGGATTTCAGAACAGGATGAATTGGAGGTGGTGTCTAACAATAGTGTTGTTGTAACACTCACCACTGAAGAGGATATCCTGGGATTGAAATACAAGACTTTGAAGAGAATGAGTAGACGGAAGATCAAGTATAAGTATGAAGATCAAAAGAATGCTCTGAACTACTTCAATACCAAGATTTTGGCAAGAGTGCAAGAACTGAAAGAACTAAACCCATGATTACTAGAGTTTAAACCTAAAGGGGAGTATTATTAGGTATAGATGTCTTGTATAGGTTTAGATGATAGATCAAACTCTTGTAATCACTCTTTGTAATTATGATTTTGATGATATAATATAATGCATTGATTACATGTTGAGTTAATAAACTGCATGATATATTATACTACATTAATTTATAATGTGTCTCATAATATATGTGTGATTGCAGAAAACATGAGACTTGGTCAATTTGGAAAAATTGTGTTAGAACAATTGTGGATGAATAAATCACTCTTCCGTAGATGTTCTCAGTAATACAACTGAAGTGTACATCCGTAGATCTCCTGCGGAAGAACAACAACAGCTGACCAAGTCCAAAGATCAAGTGGAGCTGCTGAAGGAGAGCTTGTTGCTGAAGAACAATAACTCCTGCGAAAGCACAATCACTGAAGAACAATCACTTAAGACTAAGTGTTGCTACGGAAGACAAATTTCTTGCGGAAGAATAAATTCCTACAGAAGACTGTTTAACACTTGAATGATTCCGCATCATCAAGTAGTCAACAGAAAGGCAACAAGTCAATGTGGCAGATCAACAATATTAATGACGGCAGAAGACATAATTCAAGCAAAGATAACATGTCACATCAACAATATTATTTGTATTTATTTCATTGTAAATCACGAACTCCTATGCCGATAAATATGACAAGGATTCGGGTAGCTATAGGAAGTTAGCTTAATTATAGCAACAGGATAGCAAAAGATTAGCAATGTTTTAGGAACAGAATAAGATCTCTATATAACAAGAGATCAAGAACATGTAACAGAAGATGATTAACAGACGATCAAGCAACATTAGATCATATAACAATCACAACAATAGAATCAATAGCAGCAGAGACATTACAATCAATTGATTGTAATTATTGAGCAATTGTGGTTTGATTATTAGTATATTTTGATTGTTCTTTATATTGTTTGATCAATTTCAAGTTCATTAATCAATTAAACAACAAGTATTGTTAATTCCGAGATCAATACTTGTTAAAATCAAATCTGATAATTCTATATCGATCCTTGGATTCTCACATCTTATTATTACAATGGATAAACATTTTAATGATCATTAAGATGATATCTCTTATTGGTTCATATCTTTTTAATGGTTAAGATGCAACCTTAATACGGGAGGTTAAATCCTAATGGTACCTGCTAACCCCTTGTGTGAGGAAACCATACTTGTTTATTATGAAGGCAAGTTGATACTAACGACGTCGTTGCCCTTTTAAAGAAAGATTGTCTGCTTGTCAAAAATTAAATCTAGTGTTGTTGTTCTTTTTACGTTGGGTGTTGGATGTTGTACTTTAATGGTTGAATTCTAGGACCAAGCGTATGTCTGGTGGGCTTTCTCTTTTACGCTCTTGGTTCTCAGATCTGTTATTGGCCTATTACACTACTAGACCCTTCTTTTACATAAGTTTATTCAGATGTTAAATTATCAGGTATCAACAAATAATAATAAATGTACTTATAATAAAATACTTGTAAGTATTATGGTCACTAGTTTTAATAAACTAATATCTAAACAATGAACTTGAGATGCAAAAATCTATAGGGTTTTGATTAAAAGAATCACAAATCACAATTAAAAAACCTCAAAGAACAATAAGAGATTTTATTACAATTTTGCCCTTGAGGCATTCCACTTATAAACCTTATTATTAGGGTTTCCTCACCTTCAGCCGACTGTGAGCCCCTGTTCTTCATCACAGACACAACGTCACAGGTAACTCGAGCTTTCATTTTTTTCATCGATTAATTGCTTAAATATTACCCCAACAATTCAGGATTTCTACTTTTTTACTATATTTATCTGGGTTGCAATTTGTTCTACTCGATTTACAGTAATTTAGGTGAAATTGTCACCCTAGAATTACATTTATTTTGTTGTTCTTCAGCTTGTGAACTGTTGAGGTGAAGCTTGTTAGTTGTGAGAATCCATTTAGATCAAATAGTTGTGGGTTTTATCAAATATTCATCATTCTGATTTTAGCAATCGATACCTACAATCACCATTGTAATTGGGCTCATTCGCATATTATGTTAAACGGTTAAATCTATGAGTTGTGTTATTGGATTAGAATGTGGTTGTTTTTAGCAAGTGAAGTTGTGGCTTGATGTTGTTCTTAGGTACGAATCAATGGCACCACAACAGAGGAAAACCCATGTGAGCAGGAACCCTGATTTGATCAGAGGTGTGGGGAAGTACTCACGGTCGAAAATGTACCACAAAAGGGGTCTATGGGCCATTAAGGCCAAAAATGGCGGTGCTTTTCCGAAGCATGAGAAGAAAGCTGTTGCTGCTGCTCCGGCTGAGAAGCCACCGAAGTTTTATCCAGCTGATGATGTGAAGAAACCGCTTGTTAACAAACGAAAAGCCCGACCCACCAAGCTCAGGTGTGTGTAACTGTGTGTAGGTTGATTCTAGTACGTGTTAATGATTTGTATATATTGCTGTTTAATTACCTTGCTTGGAACCGGCTTGTAAAGAAACAAGCCGAGCCGAGCTGTCTCGTTTAAATTTTGAGCTGAACTTGAGCCAGGGTGAGCTCAGTTGTTGGCTCGCTCAAGTTAAGTACACCATTTAAGAAGGCCATCTTGTAAAGATGAAAAAAAACCATCTGCTTCTTTTGTTGTTATTCTTATTCATATGTGGAAGAAATACAATCTTCTTTTTTTGTCTATGTATATGTGCATAAGTTTTTAAATTGTCAAAAAATATACGAGCTGACTTGAGCTTTGTTCGAGCTCAAGTTTCAGGTCATTAATAGTTTTTGATCTGAGCTGAGCCCCGGCTTGTTTAACTTCAAGTCTGAGCTGAAGGCTGAAGCTGCTCAGCTTGCTTGTTAAGCAGCCCTATATTAATATGGATGCATAGTATGTGTGTTCAATTGGTTTGTTGTATGTATGTGTTCAGAGCTAGTATTACTCCTGGAATCGTGCTGATCATATTGGCTGGGAGGTTTAAGGGGAAAAGGGTTGTTTTCTTGAAGCAACTTACCTCCGGATTGCTACTGGTTACTGGTAATGTTCTTTGCTTGATTGTCGAAGTGAAAAAAGTTATTTTTTATTGTATATGAATCAGCATTCGTTAAGTTCTATTAAATGTATCGGTATTTGCATGAACGGGAAGTTATGAAACTGCATTTGTAACTGTGCGCGTTAGTGTTTCTTTTTTTCTTGTTCTTCTGAAAATCTGAAATGAAAACTTTAGTCAAAGACAAGTTACCATTGAAACCTTTGTTAATGATATGCTTCTAAAGTATAAAAGATGATCTTGGAATAGCGCATTGATATGAAATGTCGTTTTAATCATCAATGTAGCTTACATCACTGTTTGCTATGCCCCTTTATACATTTTCTGTCTGAAGCTCAAGATTATATTACTTTTCAAGTTGGAATGTACAATGTAGTATGGTGGACTGACAAAAATCAATTTATCAAATGAAGGCTGTAATAAACGAACCATTTTTTGGTTTTGATTTAGGATAGATTGTTTCTTAATTGAATATTTTACCATAATTCAAGTTTATTGTGCTGTCTGTCTTAATGATTTGTAGACGAGTATAAACGATAGACGCTAGATGTTTGTTTCTTGCTTTTGTGTCTCTATACCTATATTAATACAAGTATCTATTTTGTTCATCTTTAAAAAGTTTTTTCTTCATTTTTAGGCCCATTTAAGATCAATGGTGTTCCTTTGAGGAGGGTGAATCAATCGTATGTGATTGCTACTTCCACCAAAGTCGACATTTTAGGAGTAAATGTTGAGAAGTTTGATGACAAATATTTTGCAAAGAAAGTTGAAAAGAAGAAGAAGAAAGGAGAGGGGGAGTTTTTTGAAGCGGAGAAAGAGGTGACACACATCTTCTTTCATTTATCATTTATATTTATCTAATAAATAGTGTGTTATGTATCGTTGATGTTCATGCTAATTTTCATTATTCAGTGTTATATTTTTACTAAACTTCCATTAATTTCTATACAGGAAAAGAACACGCTCCCGCAAGATAAAAAGGATGACCAGAAATCAGTTGATGCAGCATTGATACAATCCATCGAGGCTGTTCCTGATCTCAAAAGCTATTTGGGTGCAAGATTTTCACTCAAAGCAGGCATGAAACCTCATGAGCTTGTCTTTTAAAACCGAATTTTGAATTCGTTTTGTTCTCTTAATTATGTTTGTGCCGACTCTAGATTTAGAGGCTGCATTGTGTCGGTTTTTGACAGTGATCAACGCTGAAATACTCTTTTTTCTGTTTAATGGTCAGCCGCTACTGATTTTGGGAATCTATACATTAGTTATATATTCATATATGGTCTAATGTGTCATGCAACCAGTTATTCTCTTTCGGTTAGGGATGTTCACGGCCTGCTTTTAGCAGTTAGGGGGATGGTGTGGTTTTAGCGGTTTGATTGGTTGATGGTTTAGTTTGACTTTAAACACCCTCGCCTTCTGCTACATTGATATATTCGTTTTTGCTTTTGTGTGGCTCATGAGTTTGGCATGTTTGAACAGTTAAAAAACATCGATTTGTATATTTATTCAAACGTTACATAGAAATTGACATTGAATATATAAAGAAAACAAATAAAGGAAAAAACATTACTGTCAATAGTTTCTTGCTTATGCTTGATGTTTGAAGTGACTTAGAGTAAGCTATCTGATTTAGCAGGCAATCTCTTAAAGAAGTTGCTTGGGACTGAAGGCAACTTGCTTCTAAATCGAGGGTGTCGTAACATGTACAACCCAATGGTTAAGGCAACCACCCGAAAAGGAGTCACATAAAGAACCACTGCCGAGCAAAGGCTAAAAACAACAAAGAGACTTGTGGCTCGAGGGTCTCTCCAGCTAAGCAACGAACCTAACCGCTCTCCTTGTGTAGCTAGATCTCCCACCACGGTTTGAATCCTCCCGGCTATGCTTCGGATTCGGTCATACCTCATCCGAATGATGTCTGGCGGTCTTGACGTTGGAAAAGTGTCAAACTCTTCATCCAGCTCGTCAGGGTGCATCGCCTCAGCCCATGAGAGTTTTGGGTCCATATGAGGTGGGTGTCGGGCTCGGAACTTGTAGTTCCAGAGCCCAATTAAGAACATGTAGAGACAGATGGTGGGGAGTATGAGCTCGGGGTACCATAACAAGATCAAAAACAAGATATGGACGAGAACCGTTGTGACTGGGTTTCTCCATTCTCGAACGTTATTGAACCACTTGCTCACAGAGAACAAACCCGAAAGCAATGACATGATCCTAAAGAAGTTCGCTTTGCTTCTTCTCATGCTCCACATATGAGAATCAACATCTAACATGTACTCAACCACCTCTTTTCTTAGAGGCGGTTCAGCTCGACCTAGTCTTGCCGCCACAATGTTCATGGCTTGGTACCTTAAAGTATCAACCTGATTGACCGTTAACGGGTGTAGGTAATGCATTTTGGGCAACAAAGGGTGACCATAGAGGTACACCATGTTGGCTAGGGATAGCGTGGTGAACCGGACCGCAAGCTGGAGCTCACCCATCTTCTTCACCCCAGAAGGATGTAGGACGAGTAGCGGATATGCGTGTATGTAAATACGATGAGCTTCTAGGGTAGATAACCGGATCCTCACCTTTCCAATTCTTGAATCTCGTTCTGTACCTAGGACGTGAAACAGTAATAATAAACTTAACTATAAGTAGATGAAGCCGAATTATGTTTTATTTTTAATGAGTTAAACATATTACTATAACATCTAAGAGAGAAACTGTCTAAACGCGTCTCACCCATTTTGCCACATCTACGTACCTGGTTTTTCGGCTCCCAAGTGACAATTATCGAAGACACCAAGAGTGATAACCGTGCACGGATCATACACTTCCCAAGTGTATTGTTCGTTCCATCTCGGACTAAGGGTGTCAAGTATCGTTCGTGTTCGAACCCATTTTTGTCCATATTTGGCCACACAATAAGCATCAGTCGACCCCCGCCCGTCTTTCATTTTCATAGGAAGCAAACCTTGCGCGCCCAAAATCCCGACTTCAAGAATCCCACAGGGTTGCTTCCACAGTTGTTTAGCTGTTGGTCTTTGATCGCTTATATACAAAGTCGACTCATCTAAAACATGGTATCCCCCTTCTAAACAAACCCGAATGTGTATTCTACTCGAAAACTTCATCTCGCCAACCCCATACCTCTCAAGATTGAACCATCGAGAATGAACCGGACGATGGTCGAGTCGCTTCTCAAACATGGTCAATGGAAGACGCAACACCCCCAGAACCTCATCTCGCGATGGGTGAACTCGGTCCTCAATGGTTAGAACCAAGTGCTCCTCAAACGGCTCAGCGGCCACAAACATGAAATCTTCATTCCACAATGGATTCATCGTCCTCGATGAGCTTATCTTTGTTCTCAGCATCTGGTTTCCAACCTCCACCTTCACAGAAACTTCCGGAACACGCGTCCTGTCATTTGGGATCACATCCTGAGCTTCTAGAACGTTCACCCGAAGATACCAAAGCTTCGGTGACCCGTAAACTTTAGACCGAACATTGAACACCCCTTCCCCGTGTGCAAACGAGGCATCCGAATGCCACGCCTCAGGGAACGCCTCATCGGCTTGCGTGCCCATCCACACTGCTAACATTATCTCTGCGTGCCCCCGTCGGTCCTCCACCCGGTACCACTGCGCCGCTAGAGGACTATCTGGCGGGACACGGGTCGGAACCTCGTTCAAATCAAAAACCACTCTCCCGATACAATCATCCCGCCCGAACATCTCCTTATCCTTCACATAAATCTCTAACGTCGATGACTGAATACGCTCTTTCGAGAACGCGAACACCTGGTTCCACTCAGGGTTCGTTTTCTTTTCAAAATGGTTCGTTCGACCCCGATAGTTCCCGAGCTTCACTTCGACATACGGATCAACGCCAAGGGGAAGTTCCTTGGCCTTCACGACTCGAACAAACAAGTGGTAAGTTTGTTCCACAAGATCATACGTGCTTGTCAATCTTTCACCTCCAAGGTGTGGGCTCGTGTTTTTCAGCTCGTAATCGTCTCGTCGGAGAGTGGGCGCGCCTTGAACATGCTCGTGGTTCGAATGGTGGTTTCGTAATCGGATCATTTTGGTGTTTGCAAGTGTTTGTGTTTGAGATACGAGGATTAATGGATTGTGGTGAATGATCGTTGGGTTTAAGAGGATGAGCAGTGGTCATTAGAATCGTGATTGATCTTCTTTTTCTTCATTCTTTACTTGTTTGAGAAGTCACATGCCATGCATATATGATGTACGATGATCCTTACTTGCTTTGCAAGCAACCTTGAGTATGCATTGGTGGAAGAATTGAAGCTATAGATACTTAAGGTGAGATTGAGGAGAATCGAGGCAAGGCATAAACTTTCTACCACTATATGTTTAGCGAATTGTATATTTATATTAATCAAATCGCGGTGTACGTTTATATATATATTGATCATATAAACGATAAACAGTGTCATCGTTTGAAAATATACAGTGTCACTTGACCATGTGAGATACAAATATTATTACGAGTATCGCGTGTCATGACTAGGAGTAGTAGAAAAGATGGAATCGAAAATAACAAACATCGAGCCACGGAAATATACTTTGTAATTTGATGGTTATAGTATACATTGGATGATATATTTGGCTTGTACTAATGGTACTATTATATATGCACAAAGTACAACCATGAGGATGAACGAGATTATGCTTTGCTTCATTGCTAATGTGCTTTTGAGGACATTCTGTTCTTTCTTAGACAGGAAATGAACGAATGCATTAAAAGTGTTTGAAAGATTAGACAAGGAGTTGAAAGAAAAGAATCAAAAGCACCAAATTTTAAAAATTTTGCCCATCTCATGATAATATAACTTAAAATTAGTTTTGTATAAACGACAATTCTAAGTAAAGTATCTCATAATTGGTAGTATGTTGGAATAAATGATGAGAGAGAAAGAGATACAGATATGTGAGTAGATAACTGTCTTATGTATTACTGTTAAACAACGTATACATATGTTTATATGGTTTTAACTATAACATTTTAACATGGTAAACAGTTTGTTCCATGAATAGAATAGCCGGTTTGCTTTCTAATTTGATTTTTAAATAGATTTTGGGCTACCCATGTAGTTGATTACAACCTCAGATACATTAACATAGATGTAAAACATTGCTTTTACTTGCTGTTTGGTTGTGATTATATTTAGTTTAAGAAAATTAGTCGGAGCTTGAAATATGTGAATTACGTACAAATAAAACTCCAAATATAAAATACAACTAATAGAGAGTACGTATTTAAGTAATTTGATTTATAAAATTAAATTAAAGTCGAATAAATTTAAAATTCTAATAAACTAAACACATAATAAATAAGTCCAAGGCATCTCACAAGTCATGCTAAGATGATAAGGTCCTGAGATTAAAAAGCAAGAGGCAAAATGAAAAGCACACCGCATTGCCTAAGGTATTGATATATGTATCTAGCATGACATATCTATAATTTAAAGATTTAATTAGATATAAAAAGGCTACGTATATGATCGATTTAATATATTAATAACATAAAAGCTATATGGATAACATTATGATGAATAAAATTTTCCGATGTATATGAGGGGCGCCTCTTGCATACGTCTCATCTTTTTTTTACTGTGTCTCAAGTATGTCTTCTTATGTACCGTCATCACCTAAGCAATCAAAAGCGTTAAGGCTTGGTCCGAGTGCACCTCGCGCCTAAGCATGCCTCTTGGGTGTTTTTTAAAACAAGCAACCTTCACAATGGGAATGGTAAGGTTGAATGATGTCATAGAAACCCTGTCGGGCAAAGAAAGGCGTCTCGCGGTCCTTCATGACACCAGAGTTGGATTATACTTTGGACTTGATCAAACTCTGGCTCACCTGGAAAGTCCTTTTTCATTTAAATTTTTTCATTTTGCCCAGGATAGAAGCAGATGTCCAACGGTGATGGGTTGTGCGTGCTCTATGCAGCACGTCTAAGCCGTCCAATAGTAAGTTGGGGCTTTATCAGCCCAATACCTTCCTGGCCATGGGAAAAGCATAACCATAGATTTCGTAGGACGATTGCCCTATCTCTTAAATTCAAGGGGAATCACTAGAGCTTTAATTTTTTAAGACTTTTTATGAGCTTGTAAATCTATAAGACGTCAAGGATAGGCAAGAGTGGGTCCACCCAAAAAGACCAATATAATTGTTTTGCTAAACTACGTAAATAAACTTACGATAGAAATGTTCATCGGTTTGGATATCGGTGTATTCAGTTCGGTTTATAAAGTTTTTTTTTTTTAAATTACAATTCAAAATCAAAATTATCTAACCGAACCAAATTCAATCAGTTAAACCTGTTTATTCAGTTTGGTTATCAAATTAAAACGGTTATATTCAATTTATTAGGTGGAATTCGGTTCGGTTATTTGTATAAACAAAATTTATGGAATCGATAACCAAACTGAAAACCAAATAAGCAATTTGAATACAGTTAGGAATCAGCCTAGATAATCAAATAAGAAATTATGTCCAGTTTTTCGGTTTCAAGTATGGTTTGGTTTTCGTTTTTTGGGTTACGAAATTTTACATGCTCCTATCCTACGCACACCGTAAAATATCATCCCTAGAAACCAGAAGTAACTAATAAGCCGATGTGACTTGACGCGATATAAACTATTGGTCATTTAGGTCTTGGTTGTAAAAATGTGTAACTAAACCAATGGGGAAGTTGTTAGACATGACATATGAACTCAACAACTGTTTCCTTAAGCATGCCAATGGTGCTGAGTTATAGGCTTAAGAATAGCATGAACCAACTGTTATTCAACTACACTATGGCTTGCATCATTACCTACAAAAATCTATATCTATATATATCCATCAAAACACCATCAATTAGTTACTTTCAACACAAAAACATATATTATATATCACAAGTGTTAAAAGAATCTTTTTAAAACTATGGAAAATAAAGCAAAGATAACTAAGGAACTTGTGATGGCGGCGGTAGTGATGGGATTATTAGTTCAAGCAACCGTGGCACACCCATGTGGTAGCACTTTTTTCTCAGCTTTGGTACAACTGATACCTTGTCGTGCATCAGTTGCACCATTTAGCCCGATTCCACCAAACGAGGCTTGTTGTACTGCAATCAAGGTTCTTGGTCAACCTTGTTTGTGTGTTCTGGTCAACGGTCCTCCAATTTCTGGTGTTGATCGTAGTATGGCCATGCAGCTTCCCGAGAAATGCAGTGTCAATTTCGAACCATGTAACAAATCTATACACACAAATGCATACATACATGCACACTTATATATGTACATATAATCATTATAGTTGTCAAAATGGTTGTTTGATATGATGTTGTGTATGTGGTTGCAGGTGAACTTGTGAAGAAGAAAGAGTGAGACACCAGTGACCTCCAATCGTTCTATTCACAAAAAATCAAAGAGAATAAACATGTGTGTCGAGTGTGTGTTAAAATTTAAGGCGTTTAGTCTTACATAGATCCTAGGTTTTCATGTTGTGTCGTTTGACATTAGTTATAACTTCAATGTTCTTGCAATAGAACCTTTCACGGGTTAATGTTATATTATCATAGACTGTGATGAAGTTTCAAGTGTCTCGTGTTATAAACAATCAATCTTCATTAATTTTTGTAATTCTCATGTTTACAGTACAAGTAACTGGCTTGATCGTCAGAAGGTGTTCCTCAAGGCATTGGCCTCGGGTAACCTTCTATCAGGGTCTCTACATGCCACAGCTTAGACCCAAGCCCGGGAACGTTAAAACCAGTCCAACCCAGCAAGACGCCGCTGGAAAATAGATCACAAAAACTTCCTTACAAAGTTCTTGATCCACATTTGGTTATCCAAATAGGATCTAATTCTTGAATTCAAAGAACAAAGTCTTACCTAATTAACATACACTAAGTAATTTACATTTTACAAGAACTGGCATCCAACAATCGAGTCTTTGACGGTTTTCTGTTGGTACCTGTTGATCATTTTGTGGAACCCGATTGTAACTGTTTGGTTGAGCACCTGCACCTTGCTCGAGCATCGTTCAAACTCTAAAATCCCAAAACCAGAAAACTCATGAGGAAAAAAATAAAAACTTGAAGATTTATGTGATTTTAGATTTATACCTGTAGTTCCTTTTGAAGGTTTTTGATGTACTCAACTGCCATATCTAGCATATCTGCTGTATTAGTTTGCTGCAAATTAGTTAAACAAAATTGTGAGTTTCACTTCTTCCACAGATTGAAATCCAAATTTCTTTCCTTTTTCAGTTTATTTGTTGTAATGGTTACAAATATTGGATATTGATAGTTTTGGTTAGAGATGATGATGTATGCTGTTTAACATGAATCAAACAAACTACAAGCTCGGGTTGGTTGATCAACAATCACTTAAGTTGACTCATTTTATGCCACCGGGTCAACTTTTCCCTCATAAATTGGGAGGTAGTGGATGCATTACTTCCATTTTGATGTTGTACGATTTCAAAGAGTAATGAGATTTTGTATGATGTCAGTCAAATAAGTTTCCCAACTTATGAAACAGATTTAACAAAATGGATTGTTGATCATCTTGCTTTTAGTAATTCAAACCAAGATTTACATTCTAAAATTGGGAATTTTACCTTGTCAATATCAGGGAAAAGCTCTTGCAGCCTTTTGATTCTTTCACTGATTCGAGTTCTTCTCTCCTGAAATTGATGCCCAAATGATATCAAATTAGTATCAGTTTTAGATGGAAGTATGAAACGAAACATATAAGATCAAGATTACAGATTAAGATCTCCATACCCTCTCTGCAATGCTTCGTGGGTGTGTAGCGAATCCTCTTTTTGCGCGTGTTTTCCAAGGAACTGTGGATTCTGGTTGGAAATGCAAGAAGTTTTCAATAGTAGCCATCTCGGAAGATGTTTTTGGCAAGCTCATATGATGAACCAAATTAGGAGTACTGCTTCCAGCCTCTCCATTCTACAAACAAGTTCACATGAACCAAAACATAAATATAATTACATGATTAGAAAAGTAGGAGCACAATGCAGATTAGAAAGAAGCAATCTTGAATGAAGATGTACCTGTGGCATCTTCAAAGCACCATCTCTGCTCCTTTTCAAGCTACTAAATGGAGATTCTTGCAATTCATTTTCGTTTTCAGCTATTTGGGGCAAGAATCTCGACGAAGAAGAAGATGACCCTAATGAGAAACTGATATGATTATTCAATGTACTCGATGAACTCCCTTTTCTCAAGCTAGCAAAACCTGAGTTTCAAAATACAAAAGCATTCCAGTCTCAATCATTCTACTCATAAGAAGAAACCAATCAAACCTTCAACGTCCCATCATTAACTATAACACTTTTGTTCTGTAAATCATTAGCAGCTATAAACACTCAACTTTCTATACAAATTTCTTCTTCAGTTTGACTTTTAGATTTTACAATAAAGTAACCATTTAAAACAGAAATCAAGTGGCATTAGCTTATAATTTAAGATCTATGAACCTGATACTGATTTCCAAAAGGCAAAAGCGAAAAAGTCAACCACCAATCAATGTCAGATGATTATAACCATATAGTGATATGATTTATGAACTTTGAAGATAATAAATGATAAAATCAAACTGCAAGTGGAAATATTGAAATAATTCAAATAAACTAACAAATTAACAAATAGCTTGAAACTATTTACCATTTTCAACAGTCAACGACGACAAAAATCCAGCTGGTGTGCTATTCTGCCTCACGAGATTTGAGCTCGTTGAATCCAAACCACTTTGATTCGCATAACCATAACCACCACCGCTATTCTCAAACGCCACTCGCCGTGAACCGCCCATCGCCGCCGTCGACGGCGGCGGAAGCTCCTGCTTCTGAATCACCGGCTCCTTCTTCTGCAGAAACTCACGCACATCAGATTCAGATTCCGTCACCTCCCGCTGTTGACGCCTCACGAAGAACCTCCCCTCCGGCTCGCGGTTGGAGGATCCGGATACAGGATCCGAAAACTCATCACCTCCGTTATCCGTAAGCAAATTCGAGAAAAACGAACTCGGCGTCGACCGATTCCGCAACAACGAGCTCTGATTTCCTCTACAACTCTCGTCATCCTCCTCCTGATTCTGACTCTGATTTTGATTTTGACTCTGATTACTGTAGTTCGGATAAGGATCCAGCGAAATCAACTGCTTAATCTTCGCAAACTCTCCGTCCGCCGGATGCTTGAAGGTAGTCGAATACAACAACGAGTTCATATCTCGTGCAATCGCATCGGATGAGCCATCAACACCATACATGCTCGCAAACTGGACGAATTCAACCTCTGATTCGTAAATTCAACCTCTGATTCGTAAATTCAAGCTTTGATTTGAGGATTTGAGATTTGATTTGTGGATTTGAGGTGTGATTTGTGATGAAGATGAAGAGTTTGAAGGTGGATTTTAGGGGTTGAAGAAGAACCAATGAATGAAAAATGGAATCAATTGAGGAAATAGAGATGAATCTCAACGGTGGAAAATGGAAATGAAGAGAGGGTGCTGACCATCTCGCAGACGTAAATAGAAAGTTGCGGCCTTACTTTTTTAAGCGAAACAATTGGCTGGTTTTCTAATATTATTATTATTAATGCCTCTTTTGGAAACCTACTTTTATGGTCTAAAAGCTAAATTATCAAGTTGTAAGCTAGTTACTTTTGTCAAGAAATTTTATCTGCTTATTTGGGTGTTTAATTCTGATTTAATGAAGTTGCATGTAACTTTGGTTTGTTAGACCATATCTTTAGTTTTGATGTTAATTTTGTAATTCCAAGAAGTTGAAGGGCTGTTTTTGTATTTCTTTAGAATTGTTTGTTTAGGTCGTTATAAATAGTTAATGACCGTGTACATTCATTCATTTTCATTCACAATAACATTTTCGTATTCGTTTTTTTGTTTTCTTGGTATCTGTTCATCATTTGGTATCAGAGCTTCAAGAAGAACGAAGCTCATCGGTGTAAAATCGAAAGTCTGGATCCACGTTGTGAAAGAACTTACAAACGGAGATCGAAAATGGTGGATAACTACACAACGATTCCACTTTAGTGCCCGATTCTCACTACGACAAATTACACCATATGGGCTGTGAACTTGAAGGCAATCTTTAATGTTCATGGCATGTGGGAAGTAATTGAACCAGCAACTGGTGCGGTCGTCGATGCTAGAAAGAATAATGCCGTGATTGCGTACCTGTTTCAGGCAATGCTTGAGGAGATGGTGTTACAGGTGGCGAACCTATCAACAACGAAAGATATCTGGAACTCGTTAAAAACTAGATTCGTTGGGGCGGATCGCGTAAAGAAAGCAAGATTGCAGACGCTGAGAACTGAATTTCAGAACCTTAAGATGAAAGATAGCAAAGGCATTGATGAATTCGCAGGAAGGTTAAGTGCGATATCATCAAAGGCATCAGAATTGGGTGAGCCGTACAAGGAGTCGGTTCTTGTAAGAAAATTCTTAGAAGCTATGTCTGAGAGGTTCATCCAGATTGTCGCGTCAATAGAACAATTTGCGGATCTTGAAGCGATGTTGCTTCCAAAAGCGATAGGTAGGCTGAAAGCATTTGAAGAGAGGACGGGAATGAAGGAGAAAAAGGCCTCTGAAAAGGAAGATCAACTTCTGATGACCTATTCAGAATGGCAGGCTCGGAAGAAAGGTTCGGAAGGAAGGAACAAGAAGTGGAGTAAGAACAAAGACAGGTCAAGTGACAAGAAGATTCCAAGCCAGAAATGAAAGGCTGAGATCAGTCAAAGGCAAATAAGTTCAAGAAAGACAAATTGAAGATCAAATGTTTCAAGTGTGAGAAATACTGCCATTATGCCTCGGAATATGGATCAGCAAAAACATAAGAAGATTCCGAAGCAAATTTGACTCAGGCAGAGGTAGAGGAGCCTGCTTTATTGATGACTACTCACACAGAGCTCAAGAAGGAATGGGTGTTCTTGAACGAGCATAAGGTAGTCCCCACATCTTTTGACATGGATGAGAAAAGTTCTAGTGAACGTGCATACTGGTATCTTGATAAAGGAGCATCCAATCACATGTCAGGTGATGTTTCAATCTTTTCTCAATTAGATAGAAAGGTGGATGGAAGAGTTAGATTTGGGGATAACTCTAGTATTGAAATAGAAGGTAGAGGATCTGTGATCCTAGAAGGCAAAGGAGGGGAACACAGACTTCTAACAGATGTCTATTTCATTCCCCATCTAAAGAGCAATATTTTAAGTCTTGGGCAAGCTACCGAAGGAGGGTGTGTGGTGCAAATGAAAGAAGAGTTCTTGTGGTTGTTTGAGAAAAATGGTCGACTGCTCATGAAAGTGGCAAGATCCCCAAATAGGTTGTACAAGATAAGGTTGAATGTAGGTACACCTGTGTGTTTTCAAGCAGAGTTGCTAGTCTACCATGGTTGTGGCACGGTAGGTTGGGTCATGTTAACTTTTACTCTTTAAAAACCATGACAAGTAAGAAGATAGTGAAAGGAGTTCCTATGATCAGTCAACCCACAAAGGTCTGTGAGGCATGCTTGGCAGGAAAGCATTCCAGGCAGTCATTTCCCTCAAGTGCTACATATAGATCATAGACTCTCTTGGAATTGGTGTCAATGGACTTGTGTGGACCAATTACACCAAAGACACAGGGAGGTAATAAGTATTACATGCTGTTGGTAGATGACTATTCAAGGTTTATGTGGGTTTATTTGCTTAAAAGCAAAGATCAGGCACAAGAAACATTCAAAAGGTTCAAAGTGAAAGTGAAGAATGAACTGAATGTCAAAATAAAGACTCTGATCTGATAGAGGAGGGGAGTTTACTTCTTAAGAATTCAATCAGTTTTATGAGTTGAATAGGATAAGTAGGCAGTTGACAGCCCCTTATTCTCCTTAACAGAATAGGATAGTAGAAAGGAGAAACAGATCAATTTTGAATATGACCAGGAGTATCATGAAAGCTATGGATATGCCATAATGGTTGTGGGCAGAGGGAGTAAGACACTCGGTATACATACTAAATAGGGTGCAAACTAGAGCCTTGAAAGATTGCACACCTTATGAGGCACTGAAAGGAAGAAAGCCAGATTTGCAGCATTTAAGAATCTTTGGATGTGTTGGTCATGTTAAGACTATGACACACACTTTAAAGAAGATGGATAATAGGAGTATTCCTATGGTATATCTGGGGGTTGAAGCAAGAACTAAAGCACATAGAATGTATGATGTTATTAGAAACAAGATTGTTATCAGCAGGGATGTGTGTTTTGAGGAAAGTAGAAAGTGGAACTGGAAAGATTGCTCAAAAGAACCTTCGGAAGAAAACAGTTTGGCTTTGGAAGGAAACAATGTGCCTTCGAAAGAAAATAGAGTGACTTCGGTAGATTTCTCTGTGGCTTCGGAGAAAATAGAGTGGCTTCGGAAGAAAGCTCGGAAGAATTCTCTGTACAAGTTGATGAGAATCAACAGAGTACATTATGTCAAAAAGGACATTTTGGGTCATTATCAGCAAGTCAGGGTGAGAATTCTGAAGCAACTGGGTTGAGAAGGTCAGTAAGAGTATCTACTTTGCCTACTAGACTATCTGATTATGTGCTTGATAGTAGAGTTTCTCGTAACACTCAAAGACAAGAAGAGGAAGAGATAGTTGAACTGCTGTTAGCAAAAGATGAGGAACCAAAGTCATATTTAGAAGCAAGTGCAAGTTCATAATGAAGAGCTGCTATGAATGAAGAGATAAGTGCAATAGAAAGAAATAAGACTTGGTTTCTAATAGATTCTCTTTTGAAGTGTAATCTAATTGGTTTAAAATGGGTGTTCAAGTTAAAGAGGGATGCAGCTGGTAAAGTAATGAAGCATAAGGCTAGATTGGTTGCAAAGGGGTATGTGCAACAGGAGAGAATTGATTTCGAAGAAGCCTTTGCACCAGTAGCAAGAATAGAAACAATTAGATTGATATTGGCATTGTCAGCAAAGATGAGATGGAAAGTGTTTCCTTTGGATGTTAAGGTAACTTTCTTACATGACACTTTGAAAGAGAGTGTATATGTAGAGCAGCCTGAAGGATATGTGAAAAAAGGAAGTGAACACAAAGTCTACAAGTTGTCAAAGGCTCTGTATGGGCTAAGGCAAGAACCAAGAGCTTCGAATTTGAAACTTAATAAAGTGTTAATTGAGTTGGGTTTCAAATGGTGTCAACATGAACAAGCAGTGTATGTAAAACAGACAGCTGAGTTAGTGTTTATTTTAGGAGTATATATGGATGATTTGTTAGTAACTGGGAGTAGCTCAAAGGAGATAGACAAGTTAAAGCAACAAATGCAGGCCAAATTTGAGATGACTGATTTAGGATTGTTGTGCTGTTATCTTGGAATCGAGGTTGAGCAAGCTAAAGAAGGAATTTAGATTAAACAAGCTGGGTATGCAACTAAGCTTGTAAAGTTAGCAGGTTTGGAAGAGTGTAATGAGACAAAGATTCCTATGGAACCTGGTTTGAAGTTGTTTAAAGATGAAGGAGGTGAAAATATAGATCCAACTCTTTATAGGAGGTTGGTGGGATCTTTGAGGTATTTGACTCAGACTAGACCGGATATAGCTTTTGCAGTGGGCTATGTGAGTAGGTTTATGCAAAGTCTTAAGAAAGCTCATTTAAAGGTGGTTAAACACCTAATCAGATATGTGAAAAGAACAGTTCAGTATGGGATCAAGTATAAGTGTAATAAAGGAGGAGGTTTGGTTGGGTATAGTGATAGTAATCACATGACAGATAGTGAGGATGGAAGAAGTACCTCTGGACATGTTTTTTATTATAATGATTCGATTGTATCATGGCATTCACAGAAGCAAACGACTGTTGCTTTGTCAAGTTGTGAAGCTGAGTTCATGGCTGCAACTTCTGCAGCATGTCAAGCTGTTTGGTGAACGGCTTACTTGAGGAGTTAACTGGCAAAAAGCAAAGTAATGTGGTGTTGCTGGTTGATAGCAAGTCAGCTATTGCATTAATGAAAAATCCTATTTTTCATGGGAGGTCAAAGCATATAAACACTAGTTTTCATTTAATAAGAGAATGTATTGAAAGGGGCCAAATTCAAGTTGACTTTGTTAGTGGTGATATGCAGAAAGCAGATGTGTTAACGAAGTCTTTGTCAAGAGTAAAGTTCATTGAGATGAGATTTTTGTTGGGAGTTGAAAGTCTTGGTTGAGGTTCTTGGAATTAGAGGGGAGTGTTAGTTTTGGTGTTAATTTTGTAATTCCAAGAAGTTGAAGGGTTGTTTTTGTATTTCTTTAGAATTGTTTGTTCAGGTCGTTATAAGTAGTTGATGACCGTGTACAGTCATTCATTTTCATTCACAATAACATTTTCGTATTCGTTTATGTGTTTTCTTGGTACCTGTTCATCAAGATAAGGGTGTAAATAACTTGAGGCGCATTTGAAAATGCGAGATTGAGTTGTTAAAAGTTTGAATCGGGTCAAGTTTAAAAATAATCGAGCATGATCTCGAATATAGATTGCAGCTTACTTGATAGAAAAACTCAAGCTTTAATAGGTTTGAGAGTCTAAATGAACTTGCGATTTTTATTTAAACAAGTAGTATTGTTATATCATAAATATAAATCGTACAATAATTATTATTATTGTATATAGTATCATAAAAAAACTAAATAATAATTATTGTTGTACTTACAGGAATATATAAAAGTTATATACTATATAAATAATAATTAAATAAATATAAAAAAGTATAGCTCGAGTTTGAAAAATCACTCGCAAGTTGAGCTCAATCTCTTTTAAGTAAATCAGTTGAATTTGAGTTTGGGCAACCTAGGTTAGGATACATTCGTAATTGCAGATTAAAGACGTCTTTAATTTATTATAAAATAGTAAAAAATTTGTTTTTATATAGTGATTAAGAAAAATGACTCAAAGCTTCAACTTATTAGCGACGAGAAGCATAATATAAAAAATATGTGTTAGATATGTTAGACTCAAATGATCTGTAATCTAGCACTATCAACATATATAGAGAATCCATATTTTCTTAAGATAGACAAAATATGTTAATTTAAGAGTAGAATTAGAGAGTTTGCGAGCTATTATTATAAGAAAAGAAGAAAATAAACATATTAGATGTTGATATGATTTGATTGGGATGACAACAAAAGACCGGTTAGGATAGCAATTATTAGAGTTGAATCCTTTTAGGTGCTTGTAAAGGCACACCAAAATGATCATTTGATACCATTTATATGGCTCGTTTAAATTATAGTGTTATACGAGTATATTCTTATCTCAATCAACAAAGCTGTTCATGTCATGTTATTTAATCATGTTCTTTAACAACTCGTATAGATCTTTGTATCGAACCTATACGTCTTGTATACATTGGCGGAGGTTTATAGGGGCCGGGGGGGGGGGGCCCTCTTTTTTTCGTCGGTAGTGTAAATTTTTAGTGCGGTAGGGTAAATTTTTGGTCCAGTAGTTTAAATTTTCATATATATATCGAGTTCGCCCCCCTTAACAAAATTTAATTTCGCCCCCGCCCCCCTGTGGGAGTGTTCAAGCTCCGCCATTGCTTTTATAGGTGCACACATCCAAACCACATGTGACGTCACATACACCCATACGAATCATAGACTTACACGACTATATAGGTGTCAGTGGCATCTAAAGAAATAAAAATCCTATGTAGTCTTATATATAGGTGTCAGTGGCATCCAATAACTATATTATATACGAGATTAAAAAAATTATGGACATGATACGAAGGAATTCTGAATTTGACACGAATACTTTAAATTTTACTTACAAATTATATAATCATGTCGTATTAATAATCCTCTCTAATATTTTCCCACCTCCAAGTGCAAACCTCATTACCCTTTCATCAAACAACTCCATCACAACCACTCCACCGCCACCGGACCAGTGGTAGCACCACCTCCACTTCACTTTCTTGATCAGTGCCATGACCCTAGCATTGTGTGTGAATGGCTCAACGATTGCATTGTCTCCATCTCGCTTTGCTAGTCTTCCTGTTAATCATAGCGTCACATTTGTGTTTATTAATAAAGACAAATCTTAATATCGTATTATTTGAAACCTATAAGAAACAATTAAAGTACTTACATCATATATACTTGGTTTTAAATTCATCTTACTTAATATTAGAAATTTTACGACATAAGTATTGACTTGTTGACCAGCGTGGTCTAACCATACTTTCCATAGAAGTTATGCTGTTATCTTATTTTAACAAATATTTTATTATCAACTTTATGATTTTGCATTCATTCTTTAGTAAGTTAATCTATCGTACAAAGATTTAGGAAATGTAACAGTTTAACTATAGAATGAGCAAACAAAGTAACAGGATTGTAAACATGAACTCAAAAACTAGACATGGTGAAATATAAAAACAAAAAGAAAAAATCAAACTTATGTTGAATTTTATTATAAAAAATAAGAATAAAACACACTTAACTGTTAGTCATTTAGTCAGTTATCAAAAACTATAAGCCATATCCAGACAATCTAAAATTACTACTCCATAGATGGAATAGTAAAATTAGACCAAACAACATAAAGAAGACTAGCAGCAGGTTAAGAGTTTAAACAAAATAGCATGCTCTTGCAAATGAAATCAAAATTCACAAAGTCTAAAGTCAAAATTTTCTATTTTGTAACCGTTACTATAATCAAATAAGTAATTTTATTATTTTGACCAGAGTTGATACAAGTTTCTTATACTTCATAAGTTTATGCATAGCAAATATTACACTTAACATCATTATGATACATATTAGAATAATAGTATAAGAACACTAAGGCTCTGATACCATATAAGATAATGAAAGCCCTTATTCATGGGTCAACTGATGTAGGTTTGTAGTCAACAGCCACAATTTTATCCGCATGACCTAGAAAAACAGTAGCAAACTCAACATGGGCTGGATGAGATACATATATTGCAATGCCTTCAGTGGTTTCAAAGGTTGATTCAAACACATGAGTAAACCCTTGATGCAGATTGTCAATGCTCAATTCTTTACCCCTGTGACCAAATTTTTCAAGAGTTTGACAAAATTTAGGAAATTGTTGACCAAATTATCAAAAAATTTAAGATTGTACTTCTAATTTATTAAACTAGAGGTCAAAGGAGTAACAGTCTTCATGTATATAATCTTTAAAACAGAAAACTTGAATTTCCATTGATTTTTACTGTGTGTTTCATAAAACTAAGACTATATCTCATCTTGAAGCTAAACAAGCATGTTAAAATTGGGAACAACATAAATGAATTTAATCAATCAAAATGTGTGTAGTACATGTTCCATCACCAATCATTTGGTTGAGTGATAGCCTCATGACTTCCTCTAGAGGAGGTTGTGAGTTCGAGTCCTACTAGCAGAAAAATGTTGTTGGTGGGCCGGGTTTTACCGCAGTGGGCCTTCGGGTGGCGGGTTTTCCCTGAAAATTGTGGTTGGTGGGCTTGAGCTCCCCAGCGCTGTCTGTGCTCGGGGGCGTTCGGGATGCCTTTTCGCCATTGGGTACCCCGGGTAGCCGGGCTTTAATTAGTTAGCCGTTTTAAAAAAAAGTACATGTTCCAATTTCAGTTTCAAATAAATCAGTCGAAGCACAATTGGTTCTATAAAGTGAGTGGGGCTCCCATGTTTTTCTCCTCAAAAGTTAATGTGTAAGGCAATTGTTATATAAAAAACCCAGGTTAGATATCCGTATGCTATACTAATTGAAATAAAAAATATATATATTAGATTATATGTATGTATAATGTAATATATGTTATAGATAACATATTAATGAAATTTTATATATAACAAACATATTTAATTTATAAACAATAGTATTAAAAGAAAAAAGATTTTATTATTCAAAAATATCCATAAAGCTCTTTATATAAGATTTTAAAAATTTTAGTTTTAACAATGATTAGCTAAAAATTAAATTATATTTTAACAAAATTAAGTCTCGTTAAAGTATTTCAATGAAACCTTCTATATTTATAGAAAGAAGTTATGATTAATATTGTATTAATTAGCATTTATTAAGGAAACTGTTTTAAAATTAAGATTTTTACCAAAAATTATAAATTTATTGTGGTAAGATTTACAAAATTATTTATAAATAATGTTTTAAATTGTTATCTTTTGAATGCTAAAATATAAGACATTCTCGTCATCTTTGGTCATATTCGTTAAAGCAGTTATTCAATCGATGGTCAGATTTGTTCCAAAAGTCACTTTTGTTCGATCAGATTTGAAAAACTCAAAACTATTGCAACTAATGGTCTAATTTACTCAAATACTCGTCAACTACATAATGTGTCACATCAACAGCATCACGCATCAGACCACATCAAACTCCATTACATGCGTCATGGAAATACATCGCATCAAGTGTGGTGATGCTCTTGATGTGTGCAAAATCCAATCAAAATTCATATATTTGTGAAAACACAATACATAGCAAACAAAACCTAAAATCATATAATGATGGATTAGTACCAAATCAAAGTCACACTGTTTCAAGGTTGAAGACGATAAACGCATATATCGGAAACCAATGCTTCACAAACGGGATGAAGATGTTAGATAGGGGGTGCGTATGGTTTGGTTTAACATAAAACCGATATTTTGGTCTTTGGGATTTTAAGATCGTTTGGTTTTGATTTTCACTTTAGTTTTGGTTTTGGTTTCGGATTTTCTTGTTTTCACCCGATTTCACCGTTCACTTCAGCTTTGGTTTTGTATCCAGTTTCTAAAATGATACTATGTTAATCTTTAAAAATAATCTATAATTATTTATAAATTATTTGACATTTGAATAAATTACCATCCATAATATATATATATATATATATATGTGTGTGTGTGTGTGTGTGTGTATATATATATATATGTATATAAATATATGTGTATATATATATATATGTATATATATATATGTATATATATATATATATATATATATATATATATATATATATATATATATGTATATGTATATATATATATATATATATATATATATATAATATTTTTAATACATTATTAATAAAATATTACCTATAGACACTTTGTTCGGTTTTGGTTTAGTTCTTTTGGTTTTGGTTTGGCTCGGTTACGTGTTCGGTTGGGGTTTGGTTATACGATGGTTAGGTTCGGTTTTTCTAGTTTTTATTTCCGTCAACACCTAACCAAAACCAAAGCGAAAATTTGGTTTAAAAGAACTTCAACCCAAACTGTTGGTTTTTATCTGGGCTTGGTTTTCTCGGTTTGGCTAGTTATTCTGGTTACGGTTCGCTTGTTTTAGTTTCATCCACATCCCTGTTAATATTAGATGAAACTTAAAACATGTAAAGTAAAGTTAGATCATTGAACTCGTATACAATTCATAAAGTTATATTGATCGATCAAAAGTTTCTATTGTGAAAAGTTACCATTGAAACGACTTCATTGGTTCAATTCGATTGACGAGATTCGCGTAGCCCTTGATGAGATCGTCGATCTGTTCTTGCGAGACTCCATCCTTGAACTTCGCTAGAACTATGTGCTTCACGTCTCCCATATGAGCTATTAGTGAGGGAAGATGAAGATGAGGATATTGCCGAATAAAAGATACAAAAAGTAAATTAGAGGAGGATATTGATTGAATTAGATTTTTGTAGATAATATGAAAACTAAAAACCCAAAACAAACACTGGCTTGTCCATTTCATCTTTGTTGGCACCCGTCCCCTTTGATCTTAATTTTAAAAGTCAACATAAAATTATTTGAAATTAAAGTAATGAAGTTCGTCTTGAGGTCGATGATTCGATTATGTCTATAGTTGGTTGGTGTAAGTTAATTGTGGTGTATAATTAATAGTAGATTAGATAAGTGCATGAGTTGTTTCAAAAAAATATATTTAAAATATTAGTTGTTCATAGGCTAATAATATTGATGATTATCTCTTATAGAAAATAATATAGGTTCAGATTCTTACAAATGAAAGTAATTAGATGATATGTAAAAGTAAATAAATGATCATGTGATACTTAATAGTAAAAAGTTAATATTACAAAAAAAATATTCTTTACCTTGTGTGGAAATTAACAAGTACTTGTAGAGTGAAAGTCTAACGATGCATCATGTCACAAGAGACAAATTGAAAGGGATAGAGGGGTAAAATAGAAATCGTTCAATTTTTTAAGTTTCTCTAACGTAACTTTTTATACGACATTACATCTTTGAAAAAAATTACATAAAAAAAATCAAGTATTTTTATATCTTAAATATGGATGGGTATGGTATCCTTATTTTTTATATATTTTTTTAATTGGATGTTTTTGAAACTTAATGCACTAACACATGACATAAATTTTTACTTTTATTACATATTTTTGTAGTAAAAAACTTTTATGAACTATGGTTATTTTAAGTTGGTAGGAATCAGTGGTGGAGCTTAACATAGTATGCAGTGGGGCCAAAAGTTACGGGACCCATAAATTTTTTTCCCTATTGTTATGTTGGGTTGGGGGTGGGGGGGATTCAATACGTACAAAATTTTCAGACAAAATACGGACAAAAACAAGGGGGGTCCCCCCGAGCCCTCTAAAAGCTCCGCCCATGGAAGGAGTGTTGTTAACACTATTTTTAACGATACTAGAGTAGGGCTAACAATTCTACTTAAATGCCTTTGCGGAATCCCAATTCATACTTTAACAACTATGGCAAACCAAGATGACAAATTAGATGTTAACAAGAAAACCTACGCCCATAAGAAAGGAGAAATTGAAAAGGTATTCATAGCTAGCCTAATGCTACACTATATAGCCAAACCAGTAAACAAGCCTTCGTTTTGGATGGTTTACGAACCATTGAACCCTACTTTTGCTAACACCAAGGACCACATGTGTAATTTCTAAAAATAAATTACCAAGCTTGTAAAATGGATAGGAAATCACAAAGTATAAAAGCCATTCTTTCTATTTTGTAACGACCCAGAGAAGAATACATGAAATTGCCATATTTTATTATTTCTACCGGAGTCAAAATAAGTCTTCAGGCTTTAACAACAAGAATTATCCTATAGAAACAAACAAACTCATGCATCATAGGTCATTAGCAAATGTTACAATTAAATTGAAGTTGTTCATGCGTCAACTGCCGTAGGTTTGTAGTCAACCACCAGAACTTTATCCAAAATGACCCACAAAAACATTGGCAAACTCAACATGTGCTGGATGAGCTATATATGTTGCAATGCCTTCAATGGATTCAAAAGATGATTCGAACACATGAGTGAACCCTTGATGCAGATTCTCAATGCTCACATCTTTTCCCCCGTAAGCAAAATTTTCAAGATTTAGACCAAATTTAGGAAATTGTTGACCAAATTATCAAATGTTAATTGCAAATGATACTTATGATATACAAAATAGGATTTTTTAGGTTTTCAAGTCTTTATGGATGCTGAGAAATTAATGTCTTGTCATTAATGTAAACGGCTATTTATATTGGTAAACTACAGTTTACAATTCGTTACTAATGTCTTGTCATATAGGTAGCTGAAAAATTATATGCACAAGGACCAATAAAGGTAAACGCTTGTTTACCTATGTAAACTGTAGTTTACTAAGTCAAACTGGTGTACCAATCCCATGTTCCAAATTTTATTTACTTATTTGGGTGTTTAATCCAGATTTAATAAAGTTACTTGTAACTTTGATTTATTAGACCATAGATCACATGTATGATTTAATGATGTTACTTGTAACTTTGATTTATTAGAACATAGATTAGGTGTATGATTTAATGAAGTTGCTTGTAACATTGATTTATAAGACCATAGATTAGGGTGTAAATAACTTGAGCCGATTTTAAGAATCTGAAGATTGAGTTGTTACAAGTTTGAATCGAGTCAAGTTTAAATATGCTTGAGCATGAACTCGAGTATAGATTGCAACTAATTAAATAAAAAGTCCAAATTTTATTAGGTTTGTAGTTTTAAATGAACTCGCTAGTTTTAATAAAACAAATAGTATCGTTATGAAATAAATATAAATTGCATAATAAATATTGTAATTGTATTTGATATATGAAAAAATATACATGCTCATAATGCATATCTTTCCCCATTTTAAGCGTATTTTGTTACAAATTCATCTTTATCGTTATTTAATTGTGATTAATTTGGATTTTGTAGTTTTGGATGGTTGTTTGATGATTTTAAAAGAAAAAGACAAGAAATTCATGAAGATTTTAAAAGTATTAAGGCTGTTATGACCACAACAAGCATCATGTCCCCCTTTCTAGCATATTATGGCCATGACTGATTCTGTCATTAGCATAACACGCAACAGGCCCTCTTTTTAGCCTTTCTTCTTCCTCATTTCACCAAAGCTCGAAAACTAAAAGGAAAAAAGCCATAGTTCTCTCAAACGTTTCATGGCCGTGAGACGAACCATGATTGGCAAGAAATCAGTATTTAGCTATTTAGTTGAGTCCAACAGGTCATGTTATTGACCCCAAAATCTATGAATGTACGTTTTATAAAAACTATGAAGGTCAAGAGTATTTACAATTGTTTGTTAGTTACATTGTGTAATTTATTATTTATGTGAATAAATACACTTATTTGTTGGGATATTAACATAAACAAACTTCATTCTCTCATATCAAATGGATTTAGAGTTCATGTTAGGGTTACTCAGTACTCACGGCTCGAGTAAAAGTTAAAAATCTAAACTTAAAAATATATTAGCTGGAAAGATTAGAAGCCAAGATTGAAGATCAAGCACTCAAAGGAAGAATCTAACATCATACAACTCATCTTAGCTTGATTTGGTTTGATAATCTCTACATCTAACCATCTATCTCTTTAATTATACAAGTTGTTTGGGTGTTTTTGTATCTATTATGAGCTAGACGCTTTGGTTCACTCAGATTAGATGAATCCCAGCTAATTCTTGATGATTTACATGTTATTTATGGTGATAATTATGTTGATGACCTTAACAATATTTTGAATTTTCTTTAATGATTATGTGTGTTTGTTTGACTCAAGTATACGTTTAATCTCGTGGGTATCTTGACCATATTATGTTGGAAAAAACGTATGTGTTAAGGTATTTATTCATGAATATGTATGATATTTATTATGGTTTACTAGCGTAAACTTGTAGTTCATATATTTATGGTATGATATTCATAAGTTGGAGGACTTCATGATGTTGTTTTCTTTACGTGATTCGAGGTGGTTGGTATGTGCTTATCGTATTAGTTTTCCAAAGGATTATGGGATTAAATAACCTTGACAGGAGTTTAGACTATATTTATATTCCATATAATTGTATCCTTAGATCTTCTGGAATGACTTTAGGTGGTTATTATTTTAATAGTGTTTTAATTTTCCAAAGAGTCATATGATTGGGTAGCATTGACGAGGGTCTAGTCTATTTCCGTGTTACACGTGTATAGAATGTTCTCATAATTTGTGTATGTTGTCATTATTTGGCTAGGAGGATTCAAACTTCAAAGTCTAAGTGAACATTACCTTTGCTTGATTATCTTTTTTGATTTCTATCTATCCTTATTTATTTGTCTATTTAATTTAAAAATAAAAAAAATACCAAATCATTTATATTTATCGGTTGAATAATAACAAATGTTTACTATCATTAGCTACCGTGTTCTTGGATCGATACTTGGTTATTGCCAAACTTATGCTACATATACGATAGGTACACTTGCCTATTTGTATGTGGTTTAGTTCTAAGGTAAATATTATTTCTACAAAGTTAAAACTAAATGGTATGGAAAATCATTATTAAACATATATATACACTACACACATCAGTATATAGTATCATATAAAAACTAAATAGTATTTTATTGTTATATTTATAGGAATATATAAAAGTTATATGATATATAAATAATAATTAAATAAATAACAAAAAAGTATAGCTTGAGTTTGAAAAATCACTCGCAAGTTGAGCTGAAGCTCTTTTAAGTAAATCAGTTGAATTTGAGTTTGGGCAACCTAGGCTAGGATACATCCGTAATTACAGATTAAAGGCGTCTTTTACATATTATAAAAGAATAGAAGATTTGATTTTCTACATGATTAAGAAAAATGACTCAAAAGCTACAATTTATCAGTGACGAGAAGCATAATATAATAAAATATTTATTAGATATGTTAGACTTCAAATGATCTGTAATCTAACACTATTAGCATCTATGTATATTGTCTTAAGATAAACAAAATATGTTGATTTAAAAGTAGAATCAGAGAGTTTATGAGCTATCATTGTAAAAAAAGAAAAAAAAAACATATTAGATGTTGATATGATATGATTGGGATGAGAACTAAAGACTCCTTATGATAGCAACCATCAGAGTTGAACATTTTTGTGTGCTTGTAAAGGCACATCAAAATGATCATTTGATACCATCTATATGACTCGTATAATGCCATACGAGTATATTCTTATCTCATCCAACAAAGCCATCCATGTCATGTTAGTTTAATCGTGTTCTTTTATGATTAGTATAGTCCAAGAACCATATGACTTGTATACTTGCATACGATTCGTAAGGCTCTTTGTAACCTATGTGTCTTGTATAGAACCTAAATAACTTCTATAGATCTTCGTATAGAACATACATGTCTTGTATAGGGGCACACATCCAGACCACATGTGACGTCACATACACCCATACGGATTGTAAAATTACATGACTCGTATAGGTGCTGGTGGCGTCTAAAGAAGTAAAGATCCTATGTATTCTTATGTATAACGAAGGACTTAGAAAGAGGAGAAATGAATATGTTGAATGGACCAAATTGAGTTGACTTGTCCAAACTTTATTTAAACGCATTCTGAATATATGTTATTCTTGTTATTATTATTAGTAGTATTATTTTAGGTTTTTCAAAATGCTAGTAATTATATTATATACGAGATTAAACAAAATTATAGACATAATATGAAGGTATTCTGGATCTAACACGAATAATTTAAATTTTACTTACAAATATATAATAATTGTTTATTAATAATCCTCTCTAATCTTTTCCTTCCTCCAAATGCAGACCTCATTACCCTTTCATCAAACAACTACATCACAACCACTCCACCGCCATCGGACATGTGGTAGAACCACTTCTACCACACTTTGTTGATTAGTGTCGTGACCCTAGCATTGTGTGTGAATAAGAACATGTCGGCTCAACGATTGCATTGTCTCCATCTCGCTTTGCTAGTCTTCGTATTAATCATAGCGTCACATTTTTTTTAATAAAGGCAAATCTTAATATCGTATTATTTGAAACCTATAAGAAACAGTTCAAGTTCACCCATCATATATACTTGGCTTTAAATTCATCTTACTTAATATTAAATTTTTTACCATATAAGTAGTAACTTGTTGACCAGCGTGGTCTAACCATACTTTCCATAGAAGTTTTGTTGTTATCTTATTATAATAAATATTTTAATATCTACTTTGTGATTATGCATTCATTCTTTAGTAAGTTAATCTATCGTAGAAAGATTTAGGAAATGTAACAATTTAACTATTTTGAGCAAACAGAGTAAAAGGTTTGTAAACATGAACTCAAAATCTAGACATGGTGAAATATGAAAACAAAAAGAAAAAATCAAACTTATATTGAAATTTATTATAAAAAATAAAAATAAAACACACTTAAAGCTATCAAAGACTAAAATCCATATCCAAACAATCTAAAATTACTACTCCAAAGATGGAATAGTAAAACTAGACCAAACAACATAAAGAAGACTAGCAGCAGGTTAAGAGTGTAAACAAAATAGCATGCTCATGCAAATGAAATCACAATTCACAAGGTCTAAAATCCAAATTTTCTATTCTGTAATTGTTACCATAATCAAATAAGTAATTTTATTATTTTGACCAGAGTCGATACAAGTTTCTCATACTTCATAAGTTTATGCATAGCAAATATACACCTAACATCATTATGATACATATTAGAATAATAATATAAGAACACTAAGGCTCTGATGCCTTGTAAGATAATGGAAGCTCTCGTTCATGGGTCAACTGATGTAGGTTTGTAGTCAACAGCCAGAATTTTATCCGCATGACCCAGAAAAACGGTGGCAAACTCGACGTGGGCCGGATGAGATACATATGTTGCAATGCCTTCAGTGGTTTCAAAGGTTGATTCAAACACATGAGTAAACCCTTCATGCAGATTCTCAATGCTTAACTCTTTTCCCCTTTCACCAAATTTTTCAAGATCTTGACCAAATTTAGGAAATTGTTGACCAAATTATCAAAAATTTTGAGATTGTACTTCTAATTTATTGAACTAGAGGTCAAAAGAGTAACAAGTCTTCATGGATATAATCTTTGAAACAGAAAACAAGAATTTCCATTGATTTTTAATGTGTGTTTCATAAAACTAAGACTATATCTCATCTTGAAGCTAAATAAGCATGTGAAAATTGGGAACAAATATAAATGAATTTAATCAAATAAAATGTGTGTAAGTAAATGTTCCAATTTTAGTTTCAAACAAATCAGTAGAAGCACAATTGGTTCTATAAAGTGAGTGGGGCTCTCATGCGTTTTGATCCCGATAGTTAATGCGTGAGGTGCTCGTTATTAGAAAAACATTTATAAAGTTGTTTATAAATAATGTTTTAAATTGTTATCTTTAAAACGCGAAAATATAAGACATTTTCATCATCTTTGGTTATATTCATTAAAGCAATTACTCAATCGATAGACAGATTTGTTACAAATTCACGTTTGTTCGATCAGATTTGAAAAACTCAAAACCATTGCAATTAATGGTCTAATTTACTTAAATACTCGTCAACTGCATAATGTGTCACACCAGACCGCATCACGCATCAAACCACATCAAACTAAATTACATGCATGTAATGAAATCGCATCGCATCAAATGTTATGACGCTCTTGATGTCTGCAAATCCAATCAAAATTCATACATCCGTGGAAACATAATAGACAGCAAACAAAACCTAAGATCATATAATGATGTTTTAGGACCAAATCAAAGTCACACTTATTCAAGGTTGAAGACGATAAACACATAATATGAAACAAATGCTTCACAAACATTGATAAAGATTTTAGATAGAGGTGTGCATGGTTCGGTTTTGGCATAAAACCAAAACTAAAAACCGAGGTATTAAAACTGTCTGGTTTTGGTTTTCACTTCAGTTTTGGTTTTGGTTTTTTCGGTTTTCTCCTTTCATTTCGTTTTTTGTTTTAGTTTCGGTTTCTAAAATCGATACCATGTTAATCTTTAAAAAATAATCTATATACTTTTATAAATTATTTGGCCATTTAAATAATTTTAAGTCATAAAATATAATAAAATATATAATATTTTAATATATTATTAATATTAATTACGTGTAGACACTTGCTCGGTTTTGGTTTGGTTCAATTATGATTTTAGTTGGGTTTGGTCATAATATGGTTTGGTTCGGTTTTTCTGGTTTTTATTTCTGTCAACACCAAACCAAAATCAAAAATTTGGTTTTGAAAGAGCTTCAAGTCTTTTTCAACCCAAACCGTTGGTTTTATTTGGGTTTGTTTTTTTAGTACAGTTGTGTTGGTTATTCTGGTTATTGTTCGGTTGTTTTGGTTTCATGCACACATACCCGTATTAATGTTAGATGAAACTTAAAACATGTAAAGTAAAGATCATCGAACTCGCATACAACTCATAAAGTTACATTGATCGATCAAAAGTTTCGATTGTGAAAAGTTACCATTGAAACGACTTCATTGGTTCAATTCGATTGACGAGATTCGCGTAGCCCTTGATGAGATCGTCGATCTGTTCTTGCGAGACTCCATCCTTGAACTTCGCTAGAACTATGTGCTTCATGTCTCCCATATGAGCTATTAGAGAGGGAAGATGAAGATGAGGATATTGCTGAATAAAAGATACAAAAAGTAAATTAGAGGAGGATATTGATTGAATTAGATTTTAGTAGATAATATGAAAACTAAAAACCCAAAACGAACACTGGCTTGTCCATTTCATCTTTGTTGGCACCCGTCCCCTTTGATCTTAATTTTAAAACTCACTATAAACTTATTTGAAGTTAAAGTGATTAAGTTCATCTTTAGGTTAATGATCCGAGTTATGTTTATAGTTGGTTGATGTAAGTTAGTTGGAGTGTATAATTAGGAGTAGGTTAAATAAATACGTGAGTTGTTCTAAAAATTATATTTAAAACACTAAACCTCTATACGCTAGTAACATTAATGATTATCTCTTATAAATATAATTTAGGAACAGATTCTTACAAATGTAAGCTATTAGATGATATGTAAAAGTAAATAAATGATTAAGTGATACTTGATAGTAAAATGTTTATGTTAAAAAATGAGAAATTTCCCAAAATGTCTTTTTTTCCTTACTTTTCCTTTATAATATCATCTCTAAAAAATGTTTCTCAAAACGTCCCCTCCAGACAAAGCGTCGGCGCCTCTAACGACAGTCGTGGGCGCCCGGTCACTCAAAATCGTATACGTGTCTTTTTTCAGTTTCTAAACTTTAGTTTGTTGTAATTTTTTAAAAGAAAAAATTTAAAATTAGTCAAGCTCCTCTACAATAAAGGTAGTACCCCAATGTAGAGGTGGGAGCCTCCGTTGTGATTTAAAAAAAAAAACAACATTTTGTTAAATGACACATGTGCGATTATGAGTGTGTGACACCTTACATAAATCCTAGATCGACTATGGACAGGACAGATTCCTGGTTCATAAGGAATGTCCGGTCTCTAATATCACCAACGCGTTTTGGGCGTATTGGCTGTGGATGAGAGAAAAACTCCACAGTTAAGCGTACTCAGTTGGCAGCAATCCAGGGATGGGTGACCTCACTGGAAAGTTTTCACTCGGGCAACCAAAAGCAAATTCGTGAGCTCCTCGTGGGCAAAGCGAACAATATTTGTGGTGTGAAAGGCCGGGTGTTACAGAATGGTATCAGAGCCACTCCTGTGCCGTTTGGGATGTGGGACATACCTCACCGAGGATGGTGACTTCTCGGGCTCATCGAGGACGATGAGTCCAAAAGGGGGGTGATTGTGACACCCTACATAAATCTCACATCGGCTGTGGACATGAGAGATTCCTGATTCATAAGGAATGTCCGGTCTCTAATATCACCAACGCGAGGAGTATTGGTTGTGGATGAGAGGAGAACTCTACAGTTAAGCGTGCTCTGGTGGCAACAATTCAAGGATGGGTAACCTCCCTAGGAAGTTTTTACTCGGGCAATCAAAAGTAAATCTGTGAGCTCCTCATGGGTAAAGCGGGCAATATTGGTGGTGTGAGAGGCCGGGTGTCACAGAATGGTATCAGAGCCACTCCTGTGCCGTTCGGGATGTGGGACATACCTCACCAAGGATGGTGACTTCTCGGGCTCATCGAACGATGAGTCCAAAGGGGGGGGGTGATTGTGACACCCTACATAAATCCCACATCGGCTGTGGACAGGAGAGATTCCTGGTTCATAAGGAATGTCCGATCTCTAATATTACCAACACGTTTTGGGCGTATTGGCTGTGGATGAGAGGAGAACTCCACAGTTAAACATGTTCAGGTGGCAGCAATCCAGGAATGGGTGACCTTCCTGGAAGTTTTCACTCGGACAACCAAAAACAAATTTGTGAGCTCCTCGTAAGCAAAGCGGACAATATTGGTGGTGTGAGAGGCCGAGTGTTATAGAGTGGCCCACTATATGGGAGTGTTGTTAACACTATTTTTTACAATATTAAAGTAGGACTAAC
This sequence comes from Flaveria sonorensis, assembly GCA_025506505.1. Classification (NCBI taxonomy): domain Eukaryota; kingdom Viridiplantae; phylum Streptophyta; class Magnoliopsida; order Asterales; family Asteraceae; genus Flaveria; species Flaveria sonorensis. Next base: position 8,883,015 of record CM046429.1, read on the forward strand.
AATTCTACTTAAATGGCTTTGCAGAGTCCCAATTCTTACTCTGACAACTATGACAAACAAGGATGACAAATTAGGTGTTAACAAGAAAACCTACGCCCATAAGAAGGGTAATTGAAAAGGTATTCATGGCTAGCCTAATGCTAGACTATACGGCCAAACCAGTCAACAAGTCTTCGGTTTGGATGGTTTACGAACCATTGAACCCTAGTTTTGTTAACACCAAGGACCACATGTGTAATTTCTATAATTAAATTACCAAACTTGTAAAATGGATATGAAATCACAAAGTATAAAATCCTTTCTTTCTATTTTGTAACAACCAAGAGAAGGATACATGAAATTGCCCCATTTTATTATTTCTACCAGAGTCAAAATAAGTCTTCAGGCTTCAACAACACGAAATATCAATCAGAAACAAACAAACTCATGCATGATGCATCATAACTCATAAGCAAATGTTACAATTAACATGAAGTTATTCATGGGTCAACTGTTGTAGGTTTGTAGTCAACCACCAGAACTTTATCCAAATGACCCAGAAAAACATTGGCAAACTCAACATGGGCTGGATGAGATATATATGTTGCAATGCCTTCAGTGGATTCAAAAGATGATTCAAACACATGAGTGAACCCTTGATGCAGATTCTCAATGCTCACATCTTTTCCCCTGTCATCAAGATTTTGACCAAATTATCAAATGTTAATTGAAGATGGTACTTTTGATCCATAAAACTGGAGATCAAAGGAGTATCAAGTCTTCATGGATGAAGTCTTTCAAAACACATAAATTTCTTTCGATTGTTTGTCTGTTTGGAGAAACCAAGGAATATGTATCTTCTTGAGTTCTTGAAGCTAAACAATCAAATAAAAACTGGGAATAATAAAAATGTATCTACCAAAAGGCCAGTGGCCAAGCGCTTACAAGGCGTGTAGGAAAGGGTCCTTGTCACCTCACTTTAAACGCCCCGTTTCAGACACTTAGACGCATGTTCAGGCCAAGTTCCAACCAAAACTCATCCGAACACGTAAGAAATACACTAGCCCTAAACAAGCCTCGAATCAACCTAAAACAGCCTGAATTAGCATAAAACAAGCCTACATCATGTCTAACACTCCTAAATATGGTATATTTATATATTATGTGCCTTGCGCCTTCAGCAATTATGTATTAAACTATATAGTCTAAATTTTAGGTAATAAATGATGTAAGAAACCTATGGAAAATATAACAAATATATATAAATAATATTGTGCATCGTGTATGAAAAGTTGTGCTCTTTTACGCCTAGCGCGTGCACCTCGGGATTTTTAAAACCTAGTTAAGTCTCACAATGAATAAAAGTTTTACATTTAAGTAGGATTAAAGGGTTGATAATCAATAAAAATGTAAACTTAATATCTGTGTGTATGAATTTAACAAGTAAACCTAATCTGTGATCAATAAAAATGTATGCAAAATCATGTTCCAATGTCAAATTCAAACAATTGTTATAAGGACCAGAATCAAAGTGGAAATCCAATCGAAAGACATAAGCTTCTAGAAACATCATATACAGCACACAAACCTAGAATCATATAATGATGCTTTAGTACCAAATCAAAAAGTAGAATCGATTCAAGGATCAAGGCGATAAACACATAATCGTAAAAACAATGTTAGATAAAACTTAAAAAAACATGTGGGATCTTTGAATTCATGATATACGGCTCATCAAGATGATCTGATGGATCTAAAAGTTAGAATTGTGAAAAGTTACCATCGAAATGACTTCATTGGTTCAATGTGATTGACGAGATTGGCGTAACCCTTGATGAGATCGTCGATCTGTTGTTGCGAGATTCCATCCTTGAATTTCGCTAGAAGTATGTGCTTCACCTCTCCCATCTGCCCCTTATGACCAGTGACTGGTGCGGCACATCCTTGTATAAAGGGATCACCAATACGGACAATTTATCCAAAAAGTGAAGATAGTTTTATTGTAATATTATTAGACAATTTTGTTCTTTATTTTTACAAGAATGAATCCCATTTATTATAAGATGTCGTTGTGAGTTGTTGTGTGTGAAGGAGAAAAACATGGTACATCTCTCATAAATTTTTTAATATTTTTAAAAACGGTTGTGAGTAGATAAGAAGGAATAGATGATAATAAAAATATGAAAAAATATTATCTAATTAAAAATGAGAGAGAAAATGTAATAATTTTTTATGTAATTATAAAGATGTGGATGAGGAACGGACTATGAATGCTCTTTGAGGGTTAAAATGTTAAATAACATTCTTGGGTATGGGGTGACCAGTTCTTAGCCGGTCAATCGTTACTATAGATTCACACAAAATGAAATGAGTAGTTGTCACATGTCCTCAGACACCACTTGCTATGACATTGCTGGCTTCAACCGTTCACAATCGACCGACAACGGGCTCTTAGGCTGACTAAAGGCTAGCTGAGTATTGAAGTTGAAGTTGCTCTTTTTTCCTTTTTACTTTCCAACCAGATGTTGTAATTTTTCATCAGTCGATGATGGGTAATTGTTTAGACTTTGATGGTACCAAACATTGAAAGCCGTCATACAATCATTTGTGGGTTGATGATGTCGTTTTTGCTTTCTTTGTACCATCGTTCTCATCTCATTGAGTTATGAAAGTGTCTTTTAACATGGTCCAAAAAACAATAGGAAATACTAAAAATTTAATTTAAAAAATATTCAATAATAAAGTTAATATTAGTATTTAACGTTGTTATTGATGATGGGATCTTTGGATACATCGATCTACACTTTTGCCAAAATGGGTCTTCGCCCGTAGGCCAAATCAGAAGTAATTTAATGTGATCCTGTTGAAGTACTTTGTATTTTATTCTTGTCCTTTTGTTTTTGTTTGTTTCAGTTGCATATTCTGAACAACAATATGCATTGATTGTGTTCCCTGAACAACGTTGGGCTTGTTTTGTTGCCCCCACCCTCGCGAATGATAATTGAGGGGTGAAAATAATGAGGGGTTAAAATATGATTGGTACCCACCCGAATTGTTTAGAGATTGATCGAACAAGTTGTCTGAAGGTTGATCGAATAGATTGGTTCAACCTCGTCAGGATTGTTTGTATTCATCTTTGAGTGAGTAAAATTGCAAATTTGGGGATTGATTTTCAATTGTTTGTATAAAAACATGTCGGTAAAAGTGAGTATTTATATGAATTTTTTTATAAATAATGTATTTTGATCATCCTAAGGCCAAAGTTTGACTTTAATGGTGTGAGCCACTTACACGTGACCTGCTCACGACCTATCACCGCTGAGGGTAGCGTGTCACCATGAGCATGAGCTGGCTCGCGGGAGCCACCATATCAATTACTCTCAGGGTTGAAGTACGTTCAATAATTGTCTTATATGTTGTATACATTATACAGTAGGTTATATGTACACAAACTTTTTTTTTTTGAATCGTTTACGGTTGATTTAGTAATCTTATTTTCATATGATTTGATTATTTTTCATTTCATAACATTACAATTACTAGTAGTTAACGTGTGACTAACTCGATTAAGAGAGACTCTCACCTCATAAGAGGTTATATGTTCAAACTCATATGCGAAACAAATTAACTACTTACTGTTAAATAAAAACGTTACTGTAAAACTAGTTTTTTGTTTTTTAATTGAAAACCTAACAAATAGAGGTCATACCCACCTCCCCCCATCTTTGTGACGCCACAAAATCAAATCAAACAAAATCATTCATTTAGAATGTTCATCTCAATTAATCAAGCAATCTGAAATCTCTGTAAGTCCACGTATTCTCAATCTAAAACTGTTTGTAAATTCAAGTATCACTGTTATTGATTGATTCTATTAACATCTGTTGTTTACTGAACAATAAAATCTCGTTTTTTCCTCTGTTTTGCAATCTGATCTGTCATAGATACGAGATTTGATCAATTCGATGTAGAATATTGTAATCTGTTCGTGTTTTTATCAATCGACAATAGCTCAATGAAGAGACGATGTTTTTTAATAGGATTCATGATGTTCTAAGCTTGCATTACATTCGCTAATGATAGATTTCGAATCTGATGTATTCATATTGAAGATTAGAATCGATTTTGAGTGTGTGTTGTATGTGTCGAAGGATTTTTTGAATTTGAGTTTGTTTTCTACCGTATTGCTCATTACGTTGATTGTCATTTCGATGCAATAAGCTATAGGTTGATTAGTTTTTGGATCAACATTGATAGATTGATTAAGTGCTTACTTGTGATTATCATCATATAGCATCTATATGACTTGAAGCGGTAATTGATTGTTGAGTGATTTGCAGGTGAGGCAGTTGTTTTGTATCTTGGATTTGGAACAATGGCGGATGGTCACTCATTCAACAATATATCTCTCAGGGGTCGCGGTGGTACTGTAAGTTTACTCATCTCCTCAAACTTTTTCCGGTTTTCTCCCACTTAGCTATATTATTCCAGTTTTGGTTATAACTGATTGTTGCAAATTGATGCATACCATGTCATAATATAACAACTATAGTTATTCTATCAGTTCATATTGTTATTTTTAAAGGATTTCAGCTTCAATTTAATGATACGGTAAATCTGAAGTTCAAAACTGTGTCTTTTTACAAGTTGGATAATGTAACCAGTGTTTGGTGCAACGCAGAATCCAGGTCAGCTTAAAGTTCATTCGAGTGGTATATTATGGAAGAAACAAGGTGGTGGTAAGGCTGTTGAAGTGGATAAGTCGGATGTTTTGGGTCTTACATGGATGAAAGTTCCTAGAACTAATCAGCTTGCTGTCAGAACTAAGGATGGTCTTAAGTACAAGTTCACGGGTTTCCGTGACCAGGTAGCTTTCCGTGGTCATTCATGTCTCTATTTTTTTAAGTTCGTCATGGATGTGGGATTTCTTATCTTAACTTTGAATTTTATAATTTAATCACCATACTTTGTTGCTTATGGTTCACTTGTCTATAACCAATTGGCGCATACCCTTGTCTTTTCAAATATCCACTTCATCACTTGATCAAATATGAAACTGACCATTTATGAAAGATGTACATGAGTACATGCTTATCTATAATATATCTCGGAAAATAATATTGTGATTTGTTTGCTTTTAGATCTCCTATATGTATTACACTTGTTAATTAAGCTCAGTAATTTTATTGTAGGATGTCATTAGCCTCACCAACTTTTTCCAGAACACCTGTGGGTTAACAACAGAAGAAAAGCAGCTTTCTGTTAGTGGAAAAAACTGGGGAGAAGTCGATTTAAATGGTTGAGCCCTTTAACCTGTTTGTTTTCTACTGGCTGCTTACGTAAAATCTCCAAAAACATGTCTTTTAGAAATACTGAGGTGTACAACCAACAAGTATTTTATCCAAAAGTTGTTAAGAAACTCAGTTATTATATACTTTAAGAAATAATCGAGTATTTTACTTTTTGAACATTTTCAGGCAATATGCTGTCTTTTAATGTTGGTCAGAAACAAGCATTTGAAATCTCCTTAGCTGATGTGTCCCAGACACAGCTTCAAGGGAAGACTGATGTCATACTGGAATTTCATGTGGATGACACAACTGGCGCAAACGAGGTTGTTATTTGTTAATTAATTTTATTTTAGATGTTTCATGTCACATGGCATTTAGTATGTGACATTACAATACTAGGCTTGAAGTGTATTTTTAATAAGCATTTGTTTGTAATTTATTGCAGAAAGATTCATTGATGGAGATTAGCTTCCACATACCAACTAACAACACACAGTTTGTTGGTGATGAAAACCGTCCACCTGCACAGGTTAGACTGCCTAGATTTATTATTCATGCCTTTGTTCGACAAGTGGCATCTCACACTCTTTTTCAGGTATTCCGTGAGAAAATAATGTCAATGGCAGATGTTGGTGCTGGAGGTGAGGAGGCTGTTGTCACATTTGAGGGCATTGCTATTCTCACTCCAAGGTGAGTTCTTGGCATGAGTGTTCTAAGAGGTAGCAAAATGGCTGGCCTGGTTGAGTGAAAAGCCAAAAGGGGTATTTTTACGGGTTGGGTTAAAAGCTTTTTGTCCAAATTATTTGTATATATATGAACAATTATTGTGTCAATCATGATAACAAAAATTAATTTGTTTCGTTAATAATCCAAATATTATTATAAAATGTATTATAGGAGGCTTTTAGCATTAAAGCACACTTTGGGCGACTTTCGGCCCCTTCAGCTTGTTCATATTTAACTTATATGTGTGTGTTTTACTTGTCTGACTCGACAGAGATAATATGTAACCCAAATCGAGCATTCATAAGTAAATTGATTGAAATTATCTTCTCCTAATTGCTATCATTTCTGGTGGTTTAGAAATTGAAATTCATACAATGCTTCTTATTTTTGCAGGGGTCGATACAATGTTGAACTTCATCTATCCTTTTTGAGGCTACAAGGGCAAGCCAACGACTTCAAAATTCAGTTCAGCAGTGTTGTTCGTGTGTTTGTACTACCCAAGGTTTATCTTTTGCTATCTTTTCATCAGAAAATCACAACAGATAAAACGTTTTCTGAATATATTTCCTGTTTAAATGCAGTCAAATCAACCACATACATTTGTTGTTGTTACCCTTGATCCACCTATCCGTAAAGGTCAAACTATGTATCCACATATCGTGTTGCAAGTATGTTGCAAATTGCTCCAGACAATTGATCAGCTTTTATTTGAAAAAAGGGTATTTATAGTTTTTTTGTGCTATAGTTTGAAACGGATTATGTGGTGGAAAGCACCTTGACAATGAATGAAGATCTATTCGCTACCAAATACAAGGACAAGTTAGAACCAACTTATAAGGTAGATTTTTTTATATAAGTTGTTGATTATTGCTGTGATTAGAATACTTACTGGACTCCCTTTCTTTGGTTATAGGCTGTATTATAAGTGGCAAATTGACCCATTTACCAAGAAATGGGCAGATTTGGGCTATGTATTATCCTAACGGGTCAAGTGAAAGGATTTAAGTAATTTAACTAATTAAAGATGGCTCAAACGTGTCATACTAATTGAAAGTCATCCATAGTGTATTCAAATGCATGAAAATCTCCTAAAGTTAAAGACTATTTGTGTAATCATGCTTAACACATTACTTATGAAATTAAAAAGGATAACAAGGTGTTTGCGGGATGGTCAAACGGACCTGTATCGACCAATGACCCAAACCCCTTATGACTTTTTACTTAACTATAAACTGAACCCGTTTGTCTCCCCCATCTTGCTCCCTTATATGATCTTTTACACCAAAATGTTTATTTTAGTTACTATAACTTTTAAAATCAACAGGGACTGATTCATGAAGTGTTCACGATGGTATTGAGAGGCTTATCAGGCACAAAACTCACAAGACCAGGAAAATTCCGTAGTTGTCAGGATGGTTATGCTGTGAAGTCATCCTTAAAAGCTGAAGATGGTGTTCTTTATCCACTTGAAAAGAGCTTTTTCTTTCTACCAAAACCACCTACTCTTATTCTATATGATGAGGTATTATATTACAATCCAATACTTTGATTTTCAGTTTCTTTATAGTTAAATGATTCATAAGTTGTACCAACATGACTTGTATTGGCTTTTAATTCAGATCGATTATGTGGAATTTGAAAGACATGCTGCAGGAGGATCAAATATGCATTATTTTGATCTTCTTATCAGACTGAAGACTGAGCAAGAACATCTTTTCCGGAACATTCAGAGAAATGAATATCATAATCTATTTGAGTTTGTCAAGTCAGTATAATATGATTTTGCTTGTTTGAAAGTGATTAGACTGAGAAAGCCATCATTGACTTTATGATTTTATTGATGCAGTTCAAAGGGTCTTAAAATTATGAATCTGGGTGGTGCTAAAACAACAGATGGTGTTGCAGCTGTGCTACAAGATGAAGACGATGATAATGTTGACCCACATCTCGAGCGAATAAAGAATGAAGCTGGTGGTGATGATAGTGATGAGGAGGTGAACTTATTGATCTTAATTTTGCCATCTTTTGTGGGTTATTATTTCTTAGAGGTTTGTAAGATGCTCGAGCAAATAGGTAACAGCTTGAAACAAGGTCACTTTAGATGTGTAACTTTTATCACAAGTCAAAATGGGTGGGGTTGGGTTAGGTTGAGTGGCAAACACTTTTCTAAATATTTCTTTATATAAATAATGTGTTTTATGGTTACGGAAACAATTTTGCTAAAATAGTTATCTAAATCTTTGAATTAAGATGATTTGGGAGATGTATGCTCTATGCATTTAAATTAGGCTTCTGGTGTTTCATCTTGTTTGATCCATTCCTGTTCTAGCTAGATATTTTAGTTTACCTGCTTGAGACAAATTAAAACAACCCACTTGTGAGTAAACGGGTCAAAACAGCCTCTTTTATCTATTCTCTTAAACTTGTTCACATTATGTAGGATGAGGATTTTGTTGCTGACAAGGATGATGGTGGCTCACCTACCGATGATTCTGGGGGAGATGATTCTGATGGTAGTTTAAGTGAAGGCGACAAGGAGGCATGTAGTCGGGTTTTTGTTTTCACTTTATATTATTTTGTTTTTAAAATATTAATGTTTTATATTTCAGAAACCTGTAAAGAAGGAAATAAAGAAAGAACCTTCCACTTCTAAGGCTGTTTCAAATAAGAAGAGAACCAAAACCAGTGAAGATGATGCGTCAAAGAAGAGAAAGCCCAAGAAGAAAAAAGACCCGAATGCGCCTAAGAGAGCTATGAGTGGTTTTATGTTCTTCTCACAGCTTGAAAGAGAGGTTGGTATATATATATATATATATATATATATATATATATATATATATATATATATATATATATATATATATATATATATATATATATATATATATGTGTGTGTGTGTGTGTGTGTGTGTGTGTGTGTGTGTGTTGAAACACATACGAACATACATGCATACATACATACATACACTATGTTTTGAGTTTAACAGGTCAGATCAAGAAATCTAGTATAATGGATGATTACATGTATCATGATTTCTCACTTGTCCCGTTATCATCTTCAGAATGTGAAGAAGGACAACCCTGGTATTGCATTTCAAGAAATCGGGAGGGTTCTTGGTGAACGATGGAACAAGCTATCAGGTTTGTAACCCTCAAACTTTGCTTATTCAGGTTATACTTATGTTTAATGGGTTCAGGGTGTAAATTCAAACAAATTAACTAAATGGGTTGAATGGGTAAAAAGTTGTCCAACTGTATTTTAATGTATCAAACCTCCTCATATTTTGAAAAGTTAGAGATAATTATTGAAATAAATGATTTTTTAACGATGTTATAAACACTAATTGTTTATACAGTGAGAAAATTTTGACAAAATTGTTTCATGGCGGCCCGACTCATGGATATAAAAACTTACGTCTCAAACCAATGACACTAACTACTACTAGGCTAACCCTTTGAGGTTAGATCCTTAGTGTCAAAACAGGTGTATGGGTCAAAACCTACTGATCTTGTAGGGTAACTTTCATAGTTAATGAGTTGAATATTAATAAAAACCATATTTCTGAAATAACATGTAAATATTTTGATAAAACAACTAAAGAGATTTATGGATTGAAAATACACTTCAGCCACTCTTGACCCACTTAATAGAGTTGACCTGTTATCATGTTAGCAACTTTTTTGTTTGACCCGTTTGAGGTAATAACATAGCACGAATGTCCTCGTTCTCATATGTGTGTATGTATGTATATTCTATTATAATTATCGTAATTATTATGCATTAATGTGGTAGATATTTTTGAAAGTTTAATCTGAGATACGGTATTGTGTTTTGTACGTAGCTGAAGAGAAGGAACCGTATGAAGCCAAGGCTAAGGCAGACAAGAAGCGATACCAAGATGAACTCAGTGGCTACAAACCAAAACCTGCGAATTCTGGCAACGCATCCGACTCTCCCTAGATTCATAACCGCTCCTTCAACTGTTTCACTTTCGGTTCTTTTTCCACTTTGTAATAATTTAAAAACATCTTAAAATGAGAAAACCACAACCAAAAAGCTAAACAAACTCTCATCACCCAAAACTCAACAACTCAGTTGCGAGTTTACTCGGAAAACAATATTGAAAGAAGTACATTTACGAGTCTAAAGAACATGTAAATGTTATAACCACAAACTAGTAACATATTAAGAGCGCCAAGAAAACCTAAAATCCCAATAGCCATGTTTCGAGTCATATGCATAGACACCGTTGATGGTAAACAGCCACCGACAATCCGAGCCACAACCATAGTTATCTCTCATGTACTCATACGCATCAAAATCAACATGCAACATCACATCTGCCTTCCACCTCGCGTTACAGTAAAACAATGTTGTTTTTGTAAAGTTTGGCTTAAACTTCCACTCCATTGATTGACCGTATGATAACGTATGTTGCCCCAAATCATCGTCTAGTGATCGACAACCAATTGTCATCACATCATTGTATCCGATCAAGTTGGTGATTTGTACTGTAACTTTTCCAGTTGCTACATGAGTTAACGTGGTCATGACGAGTAGTTGTAACATTCCTGTCATTGCCACCACCTTCGAACCACCACCGCCCGCCTTAGTCCGCCTCATTTCAGGTAAAAATGGATTGAGTTTTAGTAACATCATCATGTCTAGCAATATATCTTCTCATGTCTGATCAATGGGAATTTAATAAGTTAATCTCGTCATTAAGTTTTCATTAATATCTACCATTATTGCTTCTAAATTTTGCCTAAAGGGAATTTGGATGGTCTAAAAAGTACATAATCTTTTCATGTTCTTTCATATACCTTCTCATGAGTTATGTCCTATGACTTGCTTGCTTGGTTTCCACTTCCAGATTTAATGTCATCCCCATTTGAGTTTACACGAAAATAATCTAGTTTAAGTGTTAAATTCTTAACACATTTAGTTAAACAGGTGGAGTTGATTTGTTTAGCCAATTAAACAAGTTGTATTCATGTTGACATGTTTAACTCGTGTATTTAGATTGGACTAGTTAAACCGTAAAAATTAGAATGAAAAAAATTATTTCACTTAACCCATTTATTTCAGTTTCCAACACATCAACTAGCTTCACAACTTGTGCTCACGTTATATGATTTTCAGTGTGTCGATGTCTATAAAACAATAGGTCGTGTTTGGGGTTCATCGATTCAACCCGTTAATCTGACACGCTTGCTAGTTGCTTCCACTTCTTTAGTCCACTCGCAACCACTATTTCGTAGCTTGTAAATACCAACGAAGATTCCATTCAATGCTTCTTTCTTATTACTCACTTAAATCTAGCAAACCCAAATGTTTTCCTTCTCTTATGTGCCATGTAGATATCTTAATGTTCCCATATCTTTGCAATGATTTTTCATAGATTTTGGTCTGTTTGTCCAACCTCCCATTTGTCTTATTTTCAATCATCTTTCATAGATGTTGAATTTGTTCAACCTCTCTTTCCTCAAGGAAAATTGATCGAAAGCAATGATCTTTCATTGATTTAGTCGGGTTTGTTCAAATTTGATCATCATGTGTATGTCAATGCTAGAAATATCATCAAACGCAATCTTCTAAGCAAAAATCAACAATCTTTTTAAGATTCAAAGGATTCCCATCTTCTGTTCAAAGAGGTTCATTATGTAGTATGAATCATTAACTTCAAATTGAATGTGATCAATCTACAATTCAATATATGCCTCACATTTCAGATTCAAATCCAATATTCCAAAAACCTTCAGGAGTCAAAGGAGGTGCAAATCTGTATCGATGCCTGGAAACGCCTTCATGATGCTCACACCGAAGATTCTGCTTATTATTATTATTATTATCATCAGGAAGAACAGCATCATAGAACTTTTTGCACTGCTTACATTCAACTCCTTTAAGATTAGCCCTCTCTGTTTTCTTTCTTACGGGTTCAACATACTTGAAACTTCTCTTCTCAGGCCTTTGTGGGCCCGTGTCAGCGTTTAAGTCCTGTGTTTCATCGTCAGAGCTGTCAAAATTCATGTCTTTAGGAGCAGGGCCAGGAAGATGATGGATCGTCTCTTCCTTTGCTCCTTTTTTCAAGTCTTCTTTGATGTTTTCCAATGGTGTATCAAGAAAATCATCATGAGGGTCAGGCCCGTTTCTGTTTTTTGTAGGCCTTGTGTCTCGCCAATTAGAAATGGGTCGTTTTGATCCAGACAATAAGTTTGTCTTTTTGTTGCTGTCGGGTTGAGCTACAACTGGGGAACTCGAGCTTGACCCATGTATTATTTTAATTTCTTTTTTGTTGTCGGGGTTCTGTTGGTTTATATTATGATTAGTCGTTTCACAAGCAGGCGTTGGGCTACTTGGAGACTTCCCGTCCATAACTGCAATGATAGATTAGAATATGTTAGCTGGAGGTGGCAATTTGAACACATTTACTTAAGTTGAAGGGAAAATTTTAACTTGAAAGGAAGGGTCAAGAGTTGCCCAAAGTGTATATTTAATGCATAAGACCTATATCATTTTATTCATAAATTTACATTACTGTTAATATAATTAAAAACTTTAATCAAATTAAACCACTATTATTTATATAAAAATATTTTGGACAATAAGTATTCCGTGTCAACCGCATAGAAAAACTACATATTTCAACCCATAATTGTTGAAACTGTTACCCAAACAGTACTGATCCTAAGTAACATATTAATATTGACATAATACTAGGTTAAACATACATGCTAATACAACATAACAATATGGAGAAAGTATAAAATGAAAAGATTTTAACAAAAAAAAATATATATATACATATATATAACCTTGATGTAGCAATTATAGCTAAAGCATTTAATTAGTAATAAATAGTTAAAAAATATTCCACAGCAGAGTTATCTTCTGATAACCAAACAGGATAAAACCAATAAACAGAAAAAGTAAAGACGGATTACCAGGTGAATTTAATATATTCTGATCATGGATTAACTGGTCTTTATTAACTTTTGTGCTGATACTGCCATGCATATTCTCTGAAGTTAAGCCTGATTTTGAGCATAAGTAATTGTACTGAGATTTAAGCTTTTTGTAAGCATCAATAACTTCCCTTCTTTTCTGCCGTTCTATCATTATCTCACCATTTTTGCCTTCAATTTGTTGAAGTAATTTCCCATGCAATTCCATTCCTTCAGTTGAGTCTTTACTCCTTTCTTTGACTTCTGCTTGAAGCTTTTCTACTTCTTCCTCTAAACCTTTTACTTTCACAACAAGTAATTTTTTCTCCTTTTGAACCTCTTCTAATTCATGCCTAGTTTTCATCAAATCTGAACCATTGGATCCGTTTTGTTCGATTAATTGCTGATGTCTTTTGCAATTATCCTCGAGAATTTGCACCTGATCTGTTAATACTCTGTTTTTCATTTCAGAGTCATCCAGAAGCTGTTTAGTTTTCAAATTTTCAGCAGCTTGTGTTCTCATTTTTGTAAGCAAAGTTTCTTGAAACTGCTTTTTCTCATCAAATTTCCTCTCTGAAATTTGAAGCTTTTCAGAAAGCTCTGTCAATTTATCATCTTTATATTTCAATTCTCGTTCTTTCTGTTCCATGAGCGAGATCTTTGACTGAACCAATTGGAGTAACTCGCAATTCGACTCTTCTTTTTCTTCAATTATCCTACACTTGCTTTTTAGATCTAACTTTAAATCTTTATTTTCTTCGTCAAGCTCCCTCAGTCTCTTTTCATTCCTATTTACCATATTAGCCTTCGAATCCAAAAGTTCCCGTAAGCTTTTCTGTAATTCTCTTTTCTCAGCTATCTCTTTAGTTTTTCTTTTCAGCTCCTCCTCAAGATCATTAGGGATTTTCTTCATCTTGCTGTTCTCCATTTTTAAAAATTGGTTTTCTTCAAAAAAATTTTGTTTTTCAGATTCAAGTGTTTTTACTTGAACCATTAGATCATTTTCCTTCTTTTTCCATTCATCTTTTGCAGCTTTCTTTGCTTCAGAATATACTTTTTTAATTTTGATTGAAAATCTGGAAATAACTGTTTGCAGAAAAGATATTCTATCTGAGAAACACTTTCTTTTGTTTCCTGGATTGTGGCAGCCAATAAGGTACTAAGTCCTGAGATATACTCTGTATCGGTACCATCAACATGATAAGTTTGTTCTGGATCACCTTCCATCTGTGGATTTCATAAGAATAACGTAAATATAATTGACAACTTTAGAAGCATATAGCCGACCAGTGGCGGAGCTTGAACATCCCCGCAGGGGGGGCGGGGGCGAAATTAATTTTTTTAGGGGGGCGAACTCGATATTTATATAAAAATTTACACTACCGGGCCAAAAATTTATACTAACGGACTAAAATTTAACACTACCGACGGAAAAAAATAGGCCCCCCCCCCTCACTATCCTCCGCCATTGCAGCCGACACATTTACTTATGAATAAGATGGTTTGGAACTTGAGGTTGTGTTATATCTCAAACGGACCAAATCAGAAAATTAAGCTAAGAGGGGAAGTCAAATGAGTTGTTTTATTATGTATAACCAAATTAGAAAGTCTCCTATACTCTATTTTTAAATTGTATAACCTCCTAAACTGTTTTATTCAAAGATCTAAAATATTACTGTAATGATATTGTAATGAAGAAAAAGTGTTCGCGGGGTCAACCAGGCCTTTTTAGCCTTCCTATATATGACCTGTTTCAACCAGAGAATGTCCCGCTTCTCAATAACCCTTGAGGTTTTAATTTGTTGCATTTAAACTATACTAAAACTTGTAATGTATACGCCAATGTACATAAACTGCTTCCTAATGTCAAAACCGACAAGCCAGGTGTATAACCAAATTTCAAACTACCAGTTGCACTTTAAACTACACCATCCCCCGTCCGGTTGTATTTTGCTTTGTATTCAAGCACTCACAACCATAAAACCCACAGAAATATCTGATTCCACATTCATGGACATAAAAACAGATAGCAGAATTCAGCATTGTAATAGCACAAGGGAATCATAAACTCAACAAGAAGCTCATCCTATTGGCACAACAAGTTAAAAAGCAGAAGAAAGATTATACTATGCAAAAAGAAACAAATTGTTTGACAAATTTACATTAATTCACTCCAGAGCTGATATATGGTTCCTCTTAATGAAATAAGAATATATTGTTTATATTAATGATTAAATGTCCCGCTTTCATGAAAACATGACTATGAACTTGCTCTTTAATTTAGAAAGGTGTTCTCTCTGTAAACATACATAAAGTGTGCATGAACTCGCTGATGTTTCAGATGTGATCATTCAATTTTGGTATAACACGTGTAATTTCCAAAATGCGTTCACTTTCTATATCTCTTTCTCATGTTTGGCCCTAAACTAAAAGTTATATATTTTCCTTGACCTGCTACTTTGATCTTTTAGCAAGATCTAGAACTGATCCAACAGTCAGAGTTCTTATCAAATATCAAGAATGAAAATCAAATAAAGAATTAAGGGATTTGATCAGAGACTCATCCACTCTAGAATGGTGGTGACTGCTGATGCTAGCATAACACGTATTCTCCAATCTTTCAACCTTTTTTTGCAGTCTAAGACAATCTAGATGCACTAAATTATTTAGTATTCTCCTCCAACGGCAAGGGGGTCATTTCTAGGCTCATGTTATATCTTTTCAACAGTGAGTTGAGAGCGGAAGACCGAACTATACCATGGTAAATGATTTATTCTCACTACATTGAGTCAATGATCCTTACTGAATCTGAATTTCCGTAACAATTAAGCCCTAAACTCTTATAACCTTATCTCACTCTATTAAAAACACATCCAGACATATAAATCCATTTAGCATATGCATACCACCAGGTCACCGAATACCAAAATCATACGAAAGTATTAAACCTAAGAAGCATAAAAAGCCATCCACAATCAATCAAACTTTTGAAGGGAATACATACATTTGTTTCAAACAGGAGAAAAAACAGTTCCTTCAGATTATAACTTCAAATTAGACCTAAATCAAGACATTAAGACCAGAATTTCGTTATCAGCAGTAGCAATTTCGCTAAAATCAACATCATTTGCACCCTAATTTTATAATTTGGAGGCACATTTACCTTTACCTTTATATTTATATGATATCACCTTCTGATGGATTCATATTCGCCCCGATCCCTCACAAACAAATTTCGAACTAAACAAAGTAACTACGAACGAACATGTGTCTGTGCATTTGGTATTAGGGGTGAAAGTGTTGATGATGAAAGTAGTTGAGTGAGTACTTACGGTTTGATCGGCGACGGAGGAGCACCATATACAAGATCTCCGGCGAGGGGGGTAGATTGTAAATTCGGCGGGCTTCAGTAGCAAGAATGTAGGGAAATCAACAATAACTCGAAAGGTTTTTCATACTTTCTGGAGTTAATTAGGCACTGTGGTTTATCGAAAATGACTTGTTTAGATGTTAAAAGTTTTTTTTACAACAGGGTGAGGGTATTATGATTTTAATTTTATAACAAGAATCGATACTAAAACCAATTGATGTTATTTTTTTTGTTAAATTCAAATAAAATGATTAAAATACCATTTGAGCGACTATTTTTGTAATTTTATATCTCTCATTTCAACTTAAAAAAATCCAACCACCACCCACGCACCCCACCCATGTCTCTTTCAAAATACCAAACCACCACCGTTTTTATCCACCATAACTACCGCCCACCACCAGCGTTGTTACACTGCCATATCCGACACCCACCACCACCTTGGTCAACGCCGCTAAACTACTACTAAATCCACCATCGCCGCCCATAAGAAAAAACCCCATCCCAACCGTTGTCGCCTTCCTCCCATTCAGTTCATTACCACCACTAAATCCACCAACGCCGCCACCATCACCTTGGTCGACACCCTTCTCTACCACACCCATCCGACGACACCACCATAACTAGATCCAAACATATCACTGATTCCTCCCCCTACGAGTTTTTCTTAAAACCCTAATTTAGAATTACCTGATTGGGGATTCTTGATTTAGGGCTTGTTGGATGTAGTGGTGGTTCAATAGAGGCGATGGATGGTGCGATGGTGGTAGCGACGCGATGATGATGACAGTGAGATTATTGTGATGATGTGGTGATGAATATGGTGTTGATGGTGGTGTTGTTTCATTTAAGGATAAGTTGGTGGTGGTGAGGATGATTTGATGGGGTGGTGGCCGACGATGGGGGTCGTGCGGTGGTCGCTTGGGGTGGTGACCGGCGGTGGTGGCAGCGGTGGTGACCGACAGTGGGAGGTGAAATTATTCTGTCTAAGAAGGAGATAAACATACATACACTGTATATATATATATATATATATATATATATATATATATATATATATATATATATATATATATATATATATATATATATATATATATATATATATATATATATATATATATATAGTAAATTAAACAAAACTCATTTATATATGTTAAATGACACAAACACTCCCTTAAGTTACATTAGCAGTTCTTTTAAACTGAAAAGACGAAAATACCCTTAGATTTAATAGAAAAGTCAACGTCTGTTAGTGTTAATACCTTAACTCGTTACAATGTGTAAACACAATACCTCAACTTGTAACAAAAACCCGTTAGTACCAAACATATTATTTTCAACAAACCACAGGGACCATTTGTGTAATTTACTCTACTTTGTATAAGCTTATTTTAAGGTCAATTTCTATTTTTTATAGATTAATTTTTGAATATCTAGAGACATATTTAGTAATTTCTTCCGCCTAATCTACAACACAACTAGCTACATCAATTTGTTATAAACGGAGTTTGACTCAAGTGAGTTTTCACCATGCTAATTTCAAATGGCGTTAGACTTTTAACAATCCGCTATACATATTTGAAAGCCAAACATCATTCACATTCACAACTCTAGATCCTTAAATCTTTTTTTAGGAATTTTAAATTTTGTAGGATTAAAACGAGATATACATATTTTTGAACAACAAGCAAACCTTATATACAAAATTCCAGCACGAAGCTGGACAAACAAATACATATAAAAGACAAACCAAAACACAAAACACAAAAAGTTAACATTCAATACAGGAGGAAAACATGTATGATATCATCAGCAAACAAACAAATAGACAAGCTAATAAAAGACTTGCAATCTGAATATCAGTGCAGCTCCAAGAGGAGACATCCACATGAAACTAATTCCAAAGCGAGGGAATGGGCAAAACGAGGGAGGCCCGCAATCCGAACATCAATGCGATTCCATCCAAATCATCTATACATGACATCAAAACTTAAGCCGCATTGGTTTAACATAATCATTTGTCAGTTATTACCAACTAATTTTTTTTAGAGTTCTGAAATCAAAGAAGCAGAATTCAACTTAAAAATAACTCGTGAAACATTTATTCTTTCAAGTATCGAACCTCAAAGCTAGAATTGATTGTGAGTAGGGCTGCAAACGAACTGAACGTTCAGCGAACAGTTCGTGAACTGTTCGGCGGGAAGTTCGTTTATGTTCGTTCGTTTAGTAAATGAACGAACACGAACAAGAAAATTTCGTTCGTTTAGTTAAACGAACGAACATGAACACAAGCCGTGTTCGTTCGTTTATGTTCGTGAACGTTCGATAATGTGTTCGTTTATGTTTGTTAATGTCCGTTCGTGAACGTTCGATAATGTGTTTGTTTATGTTCGTTAATATGTTCGATTATGTTCTTAATTTTTGTGTTAGTTATTTTTATAACAAGTATGTCAAGTGCTTCTGGATATTTATGTTACATGTTTATTTATTTTTTATAAATTTTGTGATGAATATGCTGATTTTATTTCTAAAATAAATATGTGATCATTTGTATTCGTTTGTGTTCATGAACTTCTTTGTGTTCGTCATGTTCATGAACATTTGTTTGTTTTCGTTTTACTTTGTTTGTGTTCGATTGCGTTCGGTAAGTGTTTGTGAACAGTTCATGAACATGTTCATTTTCTTAATGAACGAACACGAACAAGAAAACTCGTTCGGTAAGTGTTCGTGAACAGTTTATGAACATGTTTATTTCTTAATGAACGAACACGAACAAGGCTTTGTTCATGTTCGTTCGGTTCGTTTGCAGCCTCCTGTTTGTGAGGCAAACAAGAAACATACAACTCAGGGATCAAAAGTTAAAAAACGTTAATACTTGAGGGACTAGTTTTGTAACACTAGATATCTATATTACATCACTTTAGTCGAACCACTTTCCCTCTTCACCCTTTCTCTCATCAGTATTAAGCATATTCCGGCCGCCGGAGATCCTCCGACCTCCGTCTCCGATCAACCGTAAGTACTACTTGTGCCCTAATATGACTTTCACCTTCAACTCTTGATATCGTTATAGCAGAATCAAACGCAAAAGCGCACACACATGCTCATTGGCACCATGCGATGTGTACTATCTATAGGTTATATATGTACTGCTGTCATACTGTGTATGCGTTATAGGAACTATGGTTGAGTTATAGAGATCATTGATTTTGATAGCTGAAGACGAAAATCTGGAATTGATTGAAGTGAACTCTGAATTTAGGGCTTGAAGCTTCATCTAGTTATAAATTTTGATTAGAACAGTCGTAGTTGAGTGTGTGTATGTTGCGTTTGGTGTTTCTTATTTTAACATGATTTATAAGATTAAAATGACTGGTAGGTTTTGATTTCTTTGTTTATATGGCTTGATTTATGTATATGATATAAAATTAGTGTTGTTGTTGTAATTTGAATTTGTGTTTTTTTTAATGTTGTTTAGTTTTATGAGTTGATTTTGTGATGAACTTCAGATTCAGCAAGGAACACTTCAGTTGGAATTAGTTGGTAGCAGCAATTACTGATTTACAATGGTAACATTCTTCTTTAATCGTATACCTGTCCACTTATGTACGAGAAATAGAACATAGTTTGAACCCTGACCTTCACACAATATAGTTACACCTACAATAAACTTACTCTTGTAGCATTTAAAATGATGTAACTTTTCTTGAAAAATCAATACTGGATGCATTACTTTATGGTTGTAAGGTTAACATTCTAGGATGAACGAGCCTGTGATCACGTCTCTTATACATTTTTTTGTTCTTGACAAGACTTTAGTATCTTATCCAATCAGTTTAGGTATATCTGAGATCCTAAAAATCATTTCATTAGATGTAAACACAGACCCTTTATGTTCCAGTTTCTAGCGCTTAAGTACTTTCTTAAATGTTAATTATCTGTCATTTTTATCTTATGCGTTGTCATGCGTATTTATTTCAGTCAGGCAGGAAGGAAACGGTATTGGATTTAGCCAAATTTGTTGACAAGGGTGTCCAGGTCAAGCTCACTGGAGGAAGGCAAGGTTAGTAAATACATATTTCTCTTTTACTATTTTGTTGCATATTACTTACAAATGGATGTGACTGAAGTACAATGTTATTACTCTAACATGATTATTACTTAAAAATGATTAATACTTAGATGTTCCATCTGTTCTTATACGGTGTGAACTTTCTCTGCTTTATGACATCTCACCATATTTGTTTAAACTTCACCATACTAGCCAGCTGGCCGTTTGGAAGTGGTTAGCATTTTCTTTCTGTCAAAATATAAGTTGGCATGTCAATACATACATGCTTTTTAGGTTCTTAGAATGAGTACATTGCCACTATTTGTGTGGGAAACCGGAAATCAGCCAGTACATGTATGATGGATTTCACACTTGATTTGGAAGTATGATACTCCTAAGTGATTCTACATCAACACAGTATTGTTTAGTCTTTAGATAATAAGAACCAACAATATAATAAGTAATCTTCTCCTTTTCCTTCTCTAATTTATACACCAACATAAGTTATACAAATTTAAAGTTATGTGACATAAGAGCAGAACAAAATTTAACAAAAAGAATATGGCTTAGCTTTACCATTGATCTCACCGCTTTAGATTTTAGTTTATATTCTCTTATATTACCTTGTGGTTGTCTTTAGGTAATAAAATTGTGTCTTCGTTGGCCCTTTTTCCTCTTAACATGATAATGTGTCCGCCTCCATCGTCTTATTTTCCTTGCATGGTGGGACGTTTAGGTTGTAGCTAATATTTTTATTACGAACTGACATTCTTTTCTCGCTTAGTGGCGGGGACACTTAAAGGATACGATCAGTTGCTAAACCTTGTTTTGGATGAAGCTACAGAGTTCCTTAGAGGTAACAATTTTCGGTATCAAGATTCAAGTGTTACTCCTTATCACCTCCTCTTGTTTGTATATAAGTGGGATTGTGGGTCCATATACATTCCCACAATTAGTGTCCACTGTTGTATTGAAGTTCTGATCTATTACTTGCCAAATCTATAGTCTATATAGTTGTTTTTTGTTCAGTTTTTTCTTTTCTTTTTTGCTTTCAACTTTTTCTGTTGTAAAGCATTTATCATGTCAATTTATAGCTATAACAAATTTTAACAATAAACATATATTATATTCTAATTATAACTAAAGCAAGTCTCATCAGTTACAAGCTAGAAATATACCTCTCTTAATGATCAAACATGCCTCTCTTTGGGATTAAAGAAACCTAGTTAGACCATCATGTTGCTTATGATGTAGGTTTTTAAAGAGTTATTCATTGATGTATTCTCGTGTATATATCGAAAATGCAAGAATGACAAGGGTTATATGTGAACTACTGCAGATCCGGAAGATCCACTGAAGACCACTGATCAATTTCGTCGTCTTGGTTTAATAGTATGAGTTCCTATTCTCAGCTACATCTTTTATACCTGAAGTATAAAATTTTACTGCCCTGTTTTGGGATGTTAGTGTTATGTCAGTTAAACATGTTATTTGATCTTTCAGTGAACTCTACATCATTCTTATTGATGGTTCTTATTTTTTGAAATAAGTGGCATGAATGCATGATAAAAATTATCAAAATTTTTGACTTTATCACCTACTTTATACTTTTGCTACATCATACCATTACCGAAGTATTGTAGATGGTTTGATGTAAGTGAATGCTGGATATGGAACTAGCATTAGATTGTACATTGGAAAATAACTTCCCAGATTAAGATTTGTGCTAATATCACAGAGTAGCAACACGTTCTGATTGATGGTCTGTTTTAGTAATTATACTCGTTAATGTCCCAGTCTGGTGATTCTAGTTTAGAGAGCTGGCTGGTTTGGTTCTTTGGTGACCCAATGACCAGTTGATGTGGTGATTTGGAATTCAAATGCTGACCTGATGCTTGTGTGTCCATTTTTTAATATAACTGCATTTTTATATATTTTTGTGTAGTTTTTATTACCACTCCTACCACTACTATAATTTTTTTCAAAAACTTGCAATAAAAATGAGACAAAAGAATTTGCAAGCAGCCCCCCCCCCCCCCCCCCCCCCCCCTCTCTGTCACCTTCCCACTGACGGTACAGGCCAGTGTCTCTAAAATGTACCTAACAATACGAGACATTAAGGACTATAATACCAAATTGAATGAATAGGCAAAATAAATGCTATCCTGAGACATTAGCCCTTAAATTTTTTTTCAGTAACAATTTTGATAGCAGGTTTTTATATTCAAATATAAGATTTTCTTGTAAACACTAACCAGGCCTTCTTTGATTAAACTGTAGAATTCATGATATATAACGACTACTGGTGGCAATTTTGACCCATTCAATTATGAAAGGGTGTATTTGATGGTGTGTGTGTTTTTTCCAAACGAGTTGGATATAAAAATAGCTCAAACGGGCAAATGGTTGAAAGTTGCCTGAAGTTTATTTTTATTTAAAGATTTCAGATTATAATAGTAGTAATATATGTAATTATTTATAATCAATATCCTAATTATTTATTAGAAATGGCCTGCATAAATGAGATGTTTCAACCATCTTTCTTGCCACCTCTTTGGATGTGCGGATATTGTGGACAAAATAACAACAATGTCCTTAAACTTGTGTTTGTATGCGTATATGATTTATGACCTTAATTGTATCTAGTAGCTTATTAATTTAAAAAAAAAAAGAGTAAGAAATAAAGTTAATTCGATACCAATTTTTATGTACATCTGCAGGTTTGTAGAGGTACTGCGGTCATGCTTGTTTCACCGACCGATGGCACAGAGGAGATTGAAAATCCGTTTCTGCAGCCAGATGGAGCTTAATCGTTTTAATGTTTGTGGTTAAGCCCTTAATTTCTAGCCTGCGTTAGCAAGAAACTATTTTCAAGTAAAAACAAACCGTTTCATGTCTTTGAGTTGTTGAGTCAAACAGTTAAATTCAGTGTGGGAAAATTTTAAATTATTATGCTATTTGAGCATTTAATCGTTTGTGTATTCTGCAGTGTATTTGCAATCGCAAAAATATCTAGCTTTCTTGACTCTTTCGCATGCATCTATGGGTTTTCACTGGTCAATTCGGCCTGTTTTTACGATATTCGGGACCAAACCTCTATGGTTTTGAAAAACGATAAGCAATACCAGCTGGTTGATGATTGTAACGGTTCAGTTGTGGCTGTTTTCAACCATTTTTTTTCTTTTTGTATTAAATTTAAGAATAATAAAGATGGCTATGATTTTATTGTAAGATGGTAAAAGATTGAATTTTATTATTGAATAGTTAAGTTACAATATATAGAGATATTAAGTAACCCTAGAAACCTAACTGGGTCCGTGGGCTCATTCTAATCAAACCCTAATAATATATTCTAATACTCCCCCGCAGTCGTAGCGGAAGTAACCGTACGCTAAGACTGGAAAACAAAAAAAACATAAAACCAATAATAATAAGATAAACATGCTTTGATCGACTCAGATATCCAAACTTTTGCCAACAAATTAATATTATTGCTGATCTTGTCATTCCTATTTTAGTTGACTGTGCTATCCATAGTTTGATTGATACTTCATGGTTTTTGATTTTTGGAATAATAAGTTGAGAACTGGCGACCGTAGTCATTGCGATGTCGCTGCTAGTTACCGGCGGTCACTTGGATCCGTAGATCAAGAGTTGAAATCTATAGAAATAAAAAAGAAAAAGAAAGCAAGGCACGTGACCGTGTTCAGGTGGGGGTGTTTTGGATCCGTAGATCAAGAGATTAGATCCGTAGATCTATAAAAAAGAAAATAGAATAAAATCAATCAAACCGTAGTTTGAGATCGATGGCCGTCGACCGTGGTCCTTGGTACGGCTAAAAGAAAGCAAAAGAATGACCATGTGTGAAACTTTCTAGGTGGCGGTCTCTTGGACCGTAGATCAAGAGATAAGATCCGTAGATCTAAAAAGAAGAGAAATATTTATCAAACCTTAGTTTGAGATCGGTGGCCGTGGACCGTGGTCCTTGATGCGGCTAAAACACCGATAAATGAAAAAATAAAAAGAAAAAGAAAATATAGTGATCGCCGCAAATTGGGAGCCATAATCCAGAAACAAACCAAGAGAATGGATGTGAACGAACCAAAAGAATGAATATGAGTAATAGGTTTGAATCATCAATGGATAACAAAGCTTTATTCAACATAAACTAGAAAATAGATAAGAAACGAAACAGAAGACAAAGGTGGGACAGGGCGGCGGCGGTGGCGGCACATCGCCCTGTCTAGGGTTTGAACTCGGAGACGACGGCTAGGGTTTGTATGTTTTTGTGGTGGTGCAGCGAAGAAGAAGGTAACCAGAACCTTAAAGCTCTGATACCATGTAAGATGGTAAAAGACTGAATTCTATTATTGAATAGTTAAGTTACAATATATAGAGATATTAAGTAACCCTAGAAATCTTACTGGGTCCGTGGGCTCATTCTAATCAAACCCTAAAAATATATTCTAATATTTATAAGAGTATTCCTATAATTATAGAAAAATAAATAATAAATATTAATGGCCTGTTACAAGGTTTGAAATGTGACCCCATCCTTGTATGTTCAAACCGGCCAACTTGTTTCGTTTTAGACTGTTTGGTTGTTTTCAGTGGAACATTATTACTCTTTGATCCATAGAAAGATATCTGTGAATCCTGTAAGTTATGCAGAATTGCTTCTTTTTTCTTAAATAATTCGATATGTTTTTTCAAAGAACATAGATGATTATGGAACTCCACTGGAAAAGGGTTATAAAATCCATCGCTATGATATTATATTATATTGATGGGATGATTCAGAGTCCAAACTACGAAAATTTATTGAAGGTATATGAGTTAATATCTATTTGAGAGTATAATGATATTACAGAAGTGTTTGTTCGTAAGTCATGTTACAAGTTGTAAGCTTGTCTAATAATCAGCCTTTATGTAAATTTCAAGGTATAAATGTTATATATTTAAAAATACGCATTGTTGATTTTTACTTTGTTTTTTAGGTAAATATGATAAACCAACTTTTAAGGGAGATATATGAAAGCATCTCATATTAATTGAAGAAAGAATGAATTGTCGTTTTCCTCCTTATAGTTTGGTCACATTTATTATTTTCATTCAAAAATATGTTTTTTTTTTTTTTTTTTTTTACATTTGGCTCCTCAAGATTTGAAAAAAGTTATTATTCCCATCCAAAAAATGTTAGCTCCATTAGTTTAAAATGTTAAATATTCACCTTTAAAAGGGTACTTATGTAAATTTTCATCTAAAAACAAAACCTTACCTTTACGTGTTACTGATAAAATTTCTTTCACGAAATTCATATTTTGGATGAAAATGACAATTTTTTTAAATCTTGATGAACCAAATGTAAGAAAAAATATTTTTGGATGAAAATGACAAATATGACCAAATCAAAGGAAGGAAAACGACAATTCACTCTTGAAAAAAAAAACAAGTATAAGACTAATTTTAGTCGGTTGTTTCCTGGGTAGGTGAAAGGGAGCCAGCAAAACTGCTACCCCCTCCCATGATGCTGTGATTTTGAACCTTGCATAGTGAACTTTCACCATCCCATGCCATGAAAGCCTCTCCTAATTTTGACCGTCACCCCATCTTAACCGTTGCCCTATTTGACTGTCTAAAGGGTATTTATTAATAAAAAAAGTTGTAAGGAAATAATATACCCTATGTTAAACTATATTTAAAAAATATTTCACATTGATTTGATAGATAGTTTCTTATTGTATTTCCTCTCTATATTAAGTGTAATATTACAACCATTTGAATTTGAATATAAATCCTTGGTTTCACTTGGTATCAAAGCCAAGAGAAACCTAAACCCTGATCATCGGCGGAATGCCAACGCAAACCACCCTCACTCCGACAAGAAATAGTACACCATCACAACCAACCTATGGCAACTATTACCGCCCTAACTACTACATACTAGACTGCACACAACCCCCAAAAATTCGCATTCACTCTCAGCCCCGCCAACTATGGATACTAGAAAGCGATGCTGGAACCTTTCCTCATCTCCAACCATCTATTCGGTTATGTTGATGGAACAATCACATGTTCATGACCAATGACTGCCGCAACTACAGAAACCCCATTAGTGTCCAACCATAGATACCTCCATTGGATTTCCCCAATGATGCTCACGTGCATATGATCATCATATCCACCATCTCTGAAGCATCCTTAAGTCATGAAAATGAAACCCCATCAGTCTACTTAAGTCATGCACAGGAATATGCCACAGCCCTAGCCAATATTAGTGAGCCTATGAAGGACAAAGATTTGGCGATGCTTGCAATATCAGGTCTTCAAGAAGAATATAATGGTCCGAAAGCTAACCTTCTTGCCCGACATTCACCAATTTCTTTCAATGAACTTCATGGACTACTGCATGATCCTGATTATCCGATCAACAAACCAACTTCCACTTCTGTAACAGTCCTTCAGACCCTTAACACAATGGCTGGAACATCTGCATTAATCCTAAACACCATCCAATCTCAACTCAGCAACCTACAATTAATGGCTGCTCAACTCGAGTATCAACTGAACCCTATTCCACTACCCAACACTCAACCACATGCTGCATTTGTTTCTTTGTCAAATAACAATCGTGGTAGTCAACGTGGCAGTGTTCGTGAACAGGTAGAAGTCGACTTCCATTTTATCCGTGAACAGGTAGCTCAGGGAGAGTTAAATGTCAAGTTTATTTCAACAAGTGATCAAATTGCTGATGTGTTTACAAAGCCTCTCACATCTCAACGGTTTATGTTCTTACGATCCAAGTTACAGGTCGTTCTCCGCCCTCTAACTTACGAGGGAATGCTAAACTATATTTAGAAAATATTTCACATTGATTTAATAGATAGTTTCCTATTGGATTTCCTATCTATATTAAGTGTAATATTGCAGACATTTGAATTTGAATAAAAATCCATGGTTCACTCCCTAAAAACCATTTAAATTATCTATATTTCACAAAACATATAATTCATCTCATTTTTCACGGTAAACATTTGCTACCATATCATTATCATCATCGTCATCATCAAGCGAAGCTATCAAAATTTTCTTTCCAATGATTGTGGAAACCGTCCAAATGCTAGAGATGAAGCTAAGAGTTCATGCCTGACAAAAACAAGATTTTACATAAAAAAATGATGAAGCACATAATCTATCTTTGGCATGACTTCTTTGTCGATAACACGAACCCAATGTACACTCTCAAAATGATTCTAAGGACTCATATGAAACAACAAGCAAGAAAGAAAAGCTAATATTTTCAAGTTACATAACTGACTTATACAACACTTTTTGCAATGATTTGACGGATCATGTCTTCACAACTCAAGAACATATTCTGGATGAAAATGAAGGCTAGTTATTTACTTACCTTTGTATTTTGAATTTTAATGCTAATTCTTACTTTTAGAAAAAGTTTACTTAATATAATTTTTTATTCATTAATCTTAGTTTATATTTTATTATTTATCTTTGTATTAAAGAAAGTATAAGGAAATTAAAAAAAAAGTGAATGAAAGATGATATGGCAAAAGAAAACCACTAGGGTGAGTGAAAAAAGTGAAAGATGATGATGTGAAGCTAAAGTGGACTAAAAGACGGTAAGGTGAAAAGAAACAAACTACGGATTATTTAAAAAACAAGACTCGTAAAATAGAAATTTTGGTGGCTCATATGAAAGAAAGTGAACTTCGACTCTTGGAGAAGGCTCAGGGATTTTCTCTCTTTCTCTTCTTCATTTCAAGACTAGAAGCAAACGAAGCTCACCTTGCAGAAGTGTTTCAAATTTACCGATGAAACTACGTGATGCTGTAGCTTAATACTTCAAGTTTTAATTAAAAAGATTTCATGTAGTTTAAAAGCTTAAATTGAGTGTCGCTTGTTCTGTCGGATGAGCATTAAGACAAGGAATAATCAATGATAAACTTAACATCTCATTGTCGCTTTTCAAAAAAGTATTATTAATCAGTGTCACTTGAATGTTAGATACAGATACAACAAATAGAAAACAAATACTAGATGCATTTTTTTTACGTGCCTCGCATGATACCAATATATGCTTTAGTATATTTGCCCCTAGAAGTCAGCTTATATGTATCATATTGACCAATAAAGGATATTGAACCTCTTGTGATTAGAGGTGTACACAACCAGGTTTGACAAATTGTCAAAATTGCTCAAACCAACTTGCTTTAGTTACAGGTCAAAATGTATTTATAAATCATAAAGGAAACGAGTATTTTGAAAGTATATTGATGTGTGAACGCACAATAGTATGAAGAAAATATATATTTGGTAGCCATGATGCCAATGTTGGGGTTGTATGTGACCATACCAACTATTAATAACACATTAAATCAAAATCTAATTCATTATGGTTGCAACTTGTTTTGACCTAAACCAAAATGATAACTTTTTTAAAAACCAACCAGTTTTGACCCGTTACCTAACCAGCATGACTGTTTTGATATGCTTAACCATATTACAACCACATGAAGATAGGTTTTTGCCCAATAAAATGTCAAGCTCACAAGGATCAAATGATCAATGTCCGTCAATTATCGTTACAAGTTTAATCAAAAGCGTGTATATATAGTGCAATATTAACAAAAATTCTAACTAATTATGTTTGCGACAAGACCGTAACAAAAGCTAGCAGCTTGAAATAAGAACCCTAATTACTTGATAGAAAACTTACAAAATCATCTTGCAGTAAATACAGGCTCGGCATCTGCAGTAGGCTGAGTTCTTCTGGTGTATTTAAGAAGTAAACCATCTGAAGTCAGTCCTGGAACACTAAGATCTCTACAGCAAACACAACAAAAAGTGTTTAGCACTACTATTTGACACCAGCTATTTTAGAAACAAGTTTTATTTTCACCAAAACCCGTTTTGAGACGTTTAACCTGCCCATTGCCACCTTTAACTTGAATTCAAATATAAAATGTTAGGTTGTAAGATCTAGTTAAGAAAAAACAACACAAGCCCGTTTTGGCCTGTAACCCAACCCGTTCATTTGCCAGTTTTAGTTTAAATATAAATATAAAAGTTAGAAAGCAAGATCTAGTATAGAAAAACATAAACAAGTCCGTTTTGACCCGTTATCCAACCCATCTATTTGCCACTTTTAACTTAAATTCAAATATCAAAATGTTAGAAAGCAAGATCTAGTAAAGAAAAAGACAACACAAGCATACAAAAAAACATTAATGAGACCTGATGTAAGAGTGCAGATCCTTCCATTCCCATTTGGCCCGTTCTTGAAATAGCCTGGAGAACCGACTAGCAGGGTCTGATGGCAAAGAAGAAACCCTGAAAGCATAAACCCAAGATTGAATTCCAAACTTTTCTACCAAAATTTCCCCTTCCAACATATCCAAACTCACCACCATTCCTCCAGGCACTTTACTTATCCATTCCTCCATAAAACTTTCCATTGTCATCTTCCCGTTGGCTAATATTCTTCGTGCAAAATGCACACAGACTCGTTTCTTGTCCAGTTCCCTAACACCATCATTTGTTTTACTGCAGTACACTTCCAAACAATGGCTTGCAATGACTCGAGAGATCCCCTCGTTCACTAAAGATTCCACAACCTCATTTTCATCAAGTGAGTTCAAAGACCAATCGTTTAATATCGAGTTATTTATAAGCGTCTTTAGTACTTGATCTATGTATTTATCATCAACAATCCGCCAGTACCCATTGATCTCCACAGCTGAAAGAACCTTAAGAGCAGATTTTAATTCTTCATCACTAGCTTGAACCCTGTTAATTAGATCATCCCATTCATACAAGCCAGAATCATGCATCTCGTCGTCTTCATCATATCTGTATGGATTTTCTAAAAGAAGTGCTTTAAGTTTGTCTATTCTCGGGGCAATCTCAAGTAGCTCCATGGTTCCAGGAGCCACCTTAAGAACAGATGCACCCGATGGATTCTCATCTGTTGCAAATTGGTCTGATGGAGGTACTAGGAACACAGAATTTGAGGTTCCAACAAATTTAACAGCATAAGTTTTTGATTTTGTGCATAGAACTGCATCTTCATTTGGCTCTCCTCTTAAGCTTACTCTGAGTAAGGAAGTATGTTTAATGGTTCAACATTAAAACACTAATAAATAATAACAAAGAAAGTTTAGGATACTAATTAGAGTTATTACCTTTGGTTAATGACATCAGGAAGAAGCTTTTCATCAAGCTCAAGAAGAAGCAGGTCATCATGAGGGCCAAAAAGAGGGTGATATATAATCGGGACTGACGAGTTGGGGGGGACTTTTAGGACTGCTTCAGCTCCTTTCACGCAGCAAGATTCAGCCGTTTCCATCTTTGGCTTATTTCGATTATCTTAAATTTTAAGACCTGAAACATAGAAAACCCCATGACTAACAACAATCAGAAATCTAATTAAGCCAAACTATATGACTACACAATCATGAAAAGACAACCAGATAGACTAAAAAGCAATGATATTTATAACTTGGGGTTAGGATAGACTGTCAGCGTGCCACATATACTTTTTTTTGTATAAATAATGGCACACTTTTTGACCGAATAACTTAACTAGTCATACACTAGAGCATTGTCTGATGCTTAAAAATCTCTAAGCAGTATTGTGTCCAAAATCCTAATTGCATAGATTTGTCGTCTCCGCCCGGTACACATTTTCTGTTGACACCATATGCTTGTTCATTCTCTAAGAAAAGTTAAAACAAGGACTTTGGAAAACCAGATGAGATAATATCCTAACTGAAAAATATCCTAAACACCTTGGAATCTTTTGATGATGATATATGGATTTTTTGGGTTGAGTCTAAAGCAAAATACAAAAAAGAAAAACATAGAATTGGTACACAACTGTTTAGTTGGTTACTAGGAAGGCAGCAGTCCGAATTAGTTGCAGTGTTGCACCTACTAAGGGCTGCGTTTTCAAAAGACAATGGTTCTTAACCAATCATGTGATAAAGAAAAAAATCATTTCTAACGCCAAAACTTTGTTTTTCTTATACAAGGTTACTACACAATCATATTGGGTTCCGATCATGATTTCTAGTCACTTAAAATCCCTAAATACTCAGTAAGTTCAATAAGCCTGTCACCACCCATTGCTTATTTATCTCGCAAAGCAATTCGCCACAATCCCAAAGCATAGCGTTCTATCGATCAGTGGGACGATACTGTTTGAAGGATAAGCGTAGTTCGGTCGTTGTTTTTGGCATACTTTAGACAATATTCTAACCCCCAAATCCCAACACTATATATAAGTGAAATCTTTTTACAAGGGCATCATACTTTTGCATAAGTAATGCGAAATGAATATCTTATTGTTCGAGGTAATAAAACCAAAATTTAGCAGTACATTTAATCTTATTACATATAGAATCAAGAAAGAAGAATGGATTCTGAAGATGACCTGATAGGGTTGTTGACTGTGATAAGCTAAAATCTCTGATCGGAATCAGAAACAACAGATCGAAAGCGAATGAAGAGAACAAAATCAACGAAATCTAAGGAAGTATGATAACGATTAGAGAAGAAGAGTTACCTGAATTGGATGAAATCAGCTGAGATGAAGAACGCATTGTTGCTAGGGTTTAGTTTAGAAAGAGTAAAAGGGCGGGAAAATGTAGTGTGGAGGGAAACACGATCGTCAGGATCTAGCACTTTAAGATGGTGTATTACGGTATTAGACAAGTTAGGTGTTGAAAATGTAATAAAAGAATAGTTAAGGGAGTTAGTTGCAAACATTTAGTTAGTTGTAATCCTAACTAACTACCGTCAATTGTTCTATGAGTTTTAATAGTCGTAATGAGAAGGAAATGATAGCTTGGTTGATCGAATATCTCTCTTCTCTTAGTTCTTTTTTTTTTTTAATCGTATCAACTGGTATCAGAGCAGTCCGATTCTAAAACACTCTTGATCGATTGTTGAACAATCAATGGCTACTACTCGTAATCAATCTATCGAGTAGAAGGTGCAAGAACATGACGCAGCTTTGCTGTGATAGAAACAACAATTGGTCTTAATTTGACGGAATTGGAAGCGATTAAAGCGGCAACAACGAAGAATTCGGTTGATATGCAACTGGAGAGCTGGAAACGAATTAAACGTTCAGCGAATAGTTCGTGAACTGTTTGGCGGGAAGTTCTTTATGTTCATTCGTTTAGTAAATGAATGAACACGAACAAGAAAATTTCGTTCGTTTAACTAAACGAACAAACATGAACACAAGCCGTGTTCGTTCATTTATGTTCGTGAACGTTTGATAATGTGTTCGTTTATGTTCGTTAATGTCCGTTCGTGAACGTTCGATAATGTGTTCGTTTATGTTCGTTAATGTGTTCGATTATGTTTTTAATTTTTGTGTTAGTTATTTTTATGACAGTTATGTCAAGTGTTTTTGGATATTTATGTTACGTGTTTATTTATTTTTGGTAAATTTTATGATGAAAATACTAATTTTATTCTGAAATAAATATGTGATCATTTGTATTCGTTTTTGTTCATACACTTTTTTGTGTTCGTCATGTTCATGAACATTTGTTTGTTTTCATGTATCTTGTTTGTGTTCGTTTGCGTTCGGTAAGTGTTCGTGAACAGTTCATAAACATGTTTATTTCGTTAATGAACGAACACGAACAATGAAATCCGTTTGGTAAGTGTTCGTGAACAGTTCATGAACACGAACAAGGCATTGTTCGTGTTTGTTTGGTTCGTTTGAAACCCTATATGCAAGCAATGAAGGTGCAGATGATGGAAAATTCAAATCAAATGGCTGAAGTTCTTAAGAATTTACAGATTTTTAGTAAGAAACAATCGATTCCAACAGATTCAACAATTGAAGATGAAATCGATACCACTGCTTACTATAACAGTCGGAATTGATTGACAAAAATGGAGTTCCGAAAGTTTAATTAAGTCAATGTTGAAGGTTGGCTATGTAGAGTGGAGCATTTCTTCTCGATTGATTTTACTCCAGGAGATGCGAAGGTTTGTTATGCAATTGTCCGTTTGGAAGATATAGCACTGCTGTGGCATCAATCGTTCGTCCAGTCAAAAGGAGGATCAATTGAAGGAATGCCTTGGAAAGAGTACAAAAGCTTCATCTCCGCACGATTCGCAGTTGTAATTGGATCGGATGCCATGGGAGCACTTGCAGCCATTCGACAAACTGGATCATTACAGGAATTATGCCAAGAATTCGATCTGGCATTAACAAATGTATCAATCTGTGACGAATATGCTACAAGTCTATTTTTAAGAGCAGTTAAACCTGAAATTGGTAATCCTTTGAGGTTAATAAGGCCTAAGAATTTACCTAAAGCATACATGTTGACTAGAATCCAAGATGAAAATTTAAAAACTACAACTCCAAGCAGTTGGTCAAGATCATATAAAAATAGCATGCCATCTTCAAACACTAAAACCCTAACTCCTGTGAGTGTTGCCAATCTACCCTTATTGCCTGCACCTCCAATTAAAGGCAAAACATTCACCACTAGGAGACTATCACCTCGGGAAATTGAAGACAAAAAGACCAGGGGGGATGTTTTGGATGTACTGAAAAGTACACTCCAAGGTATGTTTGCAAAAACAATGAGCTATTTTTTTGTGAAAATTTATGAAGATATGGAGTGTGAGGAAATAATGGAGTCACCAGACTATCTACCTAATGAAGTACAAGATCCTTAAATCTCTCTTAATGCTATCACTAGAATTCAATCTTTTTTAACAATGAAAGTAGTTGGGGCTGTAGGTACTAACCCCTTGCATATTTTGATTGATTCTGGTTCAACTCATAATTTCTTAGATGAAAACATTGTAAGAAAACTCAATGTCAAAATGAAAGGAATGGCACCAGTTAAAATTAAAGTGGCAGATGGTAATATCATGACTTGCAACAAGATGTGCAGTGATTTTCAATGGTCTATGCAACGTAATTGGTTCAAAACAGATGTATTCCTAATTCCTCTCAACAATTATGATATGGTCCTTGGAGTTTAATGGTTACAGGGTCTTAAAGACATTACCTAGAACTTTAAGGATTTAACCATGAAGTTTACCATTAATGGAATCACGTTTACACTTAAGGGTTCCAAATCAAGGCATATTACCTTGTGCTCAGCTAAAAAGATGCAAACATTGCTTACTCAGGATCAAATCACTCAGGCACAACTGTTTAGTCTATAAACTAACCAAAGTGGAGACTCACAGCATGTACCCTTGGTTCCTGAGGAAGAGCTGCCATCGGCAGTGACTGAGTTATTACAAACATATGCGGATGTGTGTCGTATTCCTACCTCCCTACCCCCTTTGAGACAATGTGACCACAAGATCATGTTAAAGGATGGTACCAACCCGATTGCTCTCAAATCTTTTAGATATCAAGCTTCTTAAAAAGATATCATTGAAAAGATGACTCAAGAACTGTTGGTTGGATATGGGTATTATCAGGGAGAGTACAAGTTCTTTTGCAGCTCCAGTAGTGCTAGTCAAGAAAAAAGATGGATCTTGGCGCATGTGTGTCAATTATCAAAAGTTAAATGAAGCAACTATCAAAAATTGTTTTCCCATTCCTCTTATTGATGAATTACTAGATGAATTGGGTGGGTCCACTATATTTTCCAAATTGGATCTAAGATCCGGCTATTAAGTTCAAATGCATGCTCCAGATATATATAAGACTGCTTTTCGCACACATCAAGGTCACTAAGAATTCCTAGTATTACCTTTTGGGTTAACAAATGCTCTGGCTACCTTTCAGGCATTAATGAACACTACCTTTAAACCACTCCTTCACAAATGTGCTTTAGTATTCTTTGATGACATACTAATTTATAGTGCCACCTTGGAGCAACACTTGATCGACTTAGATGCAGTGTTTCAATTACTGAGAGCTAATTCTTTGGTTGCCAAGAGGTCCAAGTGTTCATTTGCTGCTACCAGAGTTGAATATTTGGGGCATGTTATCACAGGTGAAAGGGTTTCTACTGATCCCTCAAAGATCAAATCAATACTTAATTGGCCTGTTCCTTCAACTTTGAAACAACTAAGGGTTTTTTAGGACTCATTGGTTATTATTGAAGGTTTATTAAAGCCTTTGGGTCCATTGCACACCCCTTTACTAATCTACTCAAGAAAGATTCTTTTGTGAGGCATCAAGAGGCTCAACAAGCCTTTGATTAGTTGAAAGTAGCTATATCTACCTCACCGGTGCTCTCATTACCCAACTTTACCAAATCTTTTGTTATAGAGACTGATGCATCAGCTAAAGGTTTGGGTGCAGTCTTGATGCAAGAGGGGCATCTGTTAGCTTTTTTGAGCAGGTGTCTTTCTCCAAAGAAACAAGTTTTATCGGTCTATGAAAACAAATTATTAGCTATTCTATTAGTTGTTAAACATTGGCATCATTACTTGATTTCCAATCACTTCAGTAATCAAACGGATCAAAAGAGTCTTAAATTTTTGCTGGATCAGAAGATTAAAACTCCCTTGCAGCAGACTTGGTTATCCAAATTACTAGGCTATGATTATGAAATACGATATATGCAAGGGGCTACCAATAAGGCTACTGATGCTCTTTCCTGAATGGAAGGCTCTGACCTTTTCCAATTGAGTTTGAGTTCCATTAATCCTCTTCTATGGAATCGCATACAACAAAGTTGGTCAACAGATTCTTCTCTACAGCCAATTCTAAGTGCTTTGAAACAAGGTCAAGTGATCAAGAATTTTCATTGGAATGGCACTACTCTTACTAGGAAGGGTAAGATCATTATAGGGTCAGACCTCCGGTTATGGTATGATCTCCTTGTTCTTTGCCATTCTTCACCAGTCGGAGGTCACTCTGGGTTCACTGCTACTCTTCATCGACTCAAGAGATGTTTTATTGGAAGAAATGTTCTCAACATGTTCGATCCTTCATTCAGGATTGTCAAACTTGCCAACGTAGTAAATATGAAAGAATTGCAACTTCATGTTTACTACAACCTCTTCCAACTCCTGTGTCCATATTTTCGGATATCTCTATGGATTTTATTAACGGGTTACCCAAATCTTGTGGCAAGGATTCCATCTTAGTGGTTGTTGACTGATTTACTAAGTATGGCCACTTCATTGGCCTTACTCACCCCTATTCTGCTACTCAAATTGCTCCAAGTAATTTTCGATAATGTTTTCAAATTACATGGATGTCCATCTACTATAGTCTGTGATCGTGATTCTCTATTTTTGAGCCAATTTTGGCGTGATTTCATAAAGCTGCAAGGTATTTCTTTGGCTTACTCCATGGCCTATCATCCTCAATCTGATGGCAAGACTGAGGTTCTCAATAGGTGCTTGGAATCATATCTTAGAGCCATGGTTCTGGATACTCCACTATTATGGTTCAAATGGCTCACGTTGGCGGAATGGTGGTACAACACCACTCGCCATTCATTTATTGGTATGTTGCCGTTCGAAGCTCTTTATGGGATTAAGCCACCCTTTTTTTTGCATACTACAGAGGTTTGGTCCACCTCTTCTTTTACAGATGTCTGCAGATATGATCCACAGACTGTAGACATTTTACCTTTAAAAAAACAAACTGCACCTAAATCTCTGAGGTTAACAAGTGCGGTGACACTTATTTTAATTTTACTTAAATATTTGAAGTGAAATTGGTTTATGTTCCGCCAATAGTTTTTCAAGAGCGTCAATTCACACATCCATCTAAGCTATCTTAATTTTACATCACAGTTAGTTTACAACGATCAATTATAGGTTTAACTTGAACAAAAAATTTCAAATGGAACTTCTCTACTCTAAATAGGTTTTGTATACTATGTTCTGTCAACTATTCAATATCAAATCAGGTTATCTTTCTTTATATATGATGACATGAACAAGAGTTTATAATCTGAGGAAACAAACACAACACATTACACATTCTTGTTTGTTTACACTTGAGAGTAATGAGATCAGAAATATCTTACACTGGTACGCCTCAATATAACACGAGACGTTGTCGCTATCAAATACATAAATGATACATGGAAAAAATAACATTGTAGCCTATGTAACACATAAATTACTTTTTACCAATGTTTACAACATAGGCACACCCTTGTTTGCAAACGTTCACAAGTCTCTAAGTAAAGGCTCGATTACTTTGCTTTGTTCATTCTGTTTGTTACATGTTAACCGTTTTATTCATGTTTATTCAACCAGTCATAACGAATAAACATAAATGCCGATAAACAAAGTTATTTTTTACCCAAACACAAAATACACAAAGTGTTACACAGAAGCAACCTCTTCCATTTTTTGTTTGATTCGTTTAAAACCAAACTGATAACATACGTCGTTTCCCTTAATTAGTCTTTAAAATATGTGTAAAGTTAACTGTAAACATTGCTGATACGAATGACCTCAACCAAAACATGGCCAATCACAAGGATATCATGAGGTTCAAGATATTTCAAAATTTGTAAGATTAACCAAACCAAAAACCACCCTAAGAGAAATTGAGTTCTAAGAGAAAATTATTCTACTGGAAGTGTCCCAATGGAAGGGATCATACAAGTACAAAATGGAACAATGATGAGGTGATATAAAACAACATTCTTGAGCTGATCATGAATCATTTGACCTTGAAACCAAGCAAAGAGCATGTGATGCACCAATGGCAACCGCGACAACATCATGGGACCCCAAACCGTCATCATCCTTAAGAAACTTTACTTCTATTGGAAATGGTTGTATCTCTGGCAGACCCGGGACGCCTAGTTGACCATCTTTTGCATTTCCCCACATGTACAGCTTACCCTCATCTGCATATGCAAACAAAATCAGCTTTAGTACCTTATAGCATTCATAGTAGAAACTCCATTTCCATCTCTATGATTTTAACTAAATATCACCTTACTGATACGAATGACCTCAACCAAAACAAGGCCAATCACAAGGATATCATGAGGTTCAAGATATTTCAAAATTTGTAAGATTAACCAAACCAAAAACCACCCTAAGAGAAATTGGGTTCTAAGAGAAAATTATTCTACTGGAAGTGTCCCAATGGAAGGGATCATACAAGTACAAAATGGAACAATGATCCCTAGCAAATACTTACTTTTTTTAATTTTTCTTTCTACGATGATCAAACATTTATAGAGATGATGAATAATGAAATTCTGTATTTGGAGAATCACTATTAAAAAACTTATATTTTTAGAATTTTCAATCATATATTAAGGTGACTATAGATTTGTAGTTTTTCCATTCTTGTATCCCTTGATATATCAATGATTAATGTAACATAAACTAAAAGTTGGTACTAAAATGCCCACTTGATCTCGAGTAACAAAGCTTCTTTTAAGGGTATTCGTATATGGGGCAAATTTAACCAGCTTACAGTTGGGTTTGTGAAGGCTTTGGGCTTGGCCCATGTTTAGTTTTCTTGTTTATTAAGTTGTCAACCCTAATTAGTCTCTATATATACCCTGTCATGTATTTGTAATCTTTGTACTGAGCAAATAAAGAAAACCTTAGTTGCAGCCCGTGGACTTAGGTCACACCGACCGAACCACGTTAAATTCTTGTGTCGTTTATATTCTATTCTGCGTGATAATCGTTTGTGCTCGTGTGTTGGTTCTGTTGCGCCGCTTGATTCCTAACAAGTGGTATCAGACCTTTGGCTCGTTGAACATACAGTTGCACTGAGACGAATCGCAGAAGGTTTACGATTAGGGTTCGTATCGGAGCCCTTGGTATCGTGGCACAGGTCATCGCCATTTCATTTGTTTTCTTTTGTGTTGAACAGGAATAAAAGAAAAAGACTTTTTTTTGGTGTCATTGGGGTGTGTGCAAGAAGAATAAAAAGGAAGGCAACAAAGCAAACATTTTTCTTCCTCTTGGGGTCTACGAAGAAAAAGAAAACAATTAATTTGTTTTTAATACCATAAACCTTTTTTGGTTTGGTTGTGCATGCGTCCCTCAACAACAACAATAAAAAGAAAACTATAATATTTTGGTGATCGAGATCAATGACCGAGTTGAAACTCTTTGAAGCCGTCAATTAGGGTTTGGTGAAAAACTCTTGGATTCGTCGGGTAAAGGTTAGAGTTTTGTGTTTCAAGTTTCATTTTGTTTTGACCGGTTATTATCAACTGTTTGGGGAACCGTGTTTAGTGAGAGAAAAATACGTTCGGGTTTAGATTTGTCTACAAGGTTTATTGTAGGAGCAAATCGGTCTATTGACAGTGTTCAGTAGAAGAGCCGTCAAGTTCAGGCCCGTGCCATTGCCGTGTCTGTTCACTGTTTTGGTTTGCTTCTTGTTTGCTAGTTGAGATGGCTGAAGAAGGGAAGGTTGTGATCGAGAAATTTAACGGTTCTGATTTTAGTTAGTGGAAGATGCAAGTAGAAGCACTGTTATGTCAAAAGGACTTGGATATGGTACTAGGAGAAAAACCTACGAAAAATAGAACAAGCTGATTGGGAATCAAAGGACAAAAAGGCTCGTGCGGTTATTACATTGGCTTTGAGAAAAAATGTTGAATTTAACGTCATTAAGGAAACATGACTGCTTTGTCAAATATGTATGAAAAACCGTCTGCGGCGAATAAGGTGTTCTTGATTCGGGAGCTGGTGAACACAAGGATGAAAGAAGGAAGCTCAGTGATTGCTGACATTAACAATCTAAATTCAATCTTAACAAGGCTTGTATATATTGGAATTAAGTTTGATGATGAAGTTCAGGCTCTACTGCTATTGTCGTCTCTGCCTGAAAGTTGGTCTGGAACTGTGACTGCAAGTTCAAGTTCTGCGGGGACTAAGGGTTTCACTCTTAATGGTATTCAAGATCTAATTATGGGTGAAGAAGTCAGAAGAAGGAACTCGGGTGAATCATCAAATAGTGAATTGTTAAATGTTGGCAGGGGTCGGGGTAATAACAGGAACAGTGGGAGTCGGGGAATGAGTTCATCTAAACCTAGGAAGAATGTGAAGTGTTGGAGCCGTAATGAGGTGGGACACGTTAAGAGTCAGTGTCCGAATAAGGAATTGAATACTACTGTTTGGGATGTTTTTGATGATGATGCATTGATACTCAGTGTGGAAAACAGTGTGACTCTTGGGTCATGGATTCAGGGGCTTCGTTTGACTCCATGGACAACGGGGAAACGATGGTGAATCTGATACATGGTGATTTTGGAAAGGTACGATTAGCCAATGACGAGATACTTAAGGTAATAGGCATGGGTGATATTGATCCGGTTACTTCACTGGGTACTACATGGAACCTAAAGAATGTCTGGGTGATTCCAGGGCTGAAGAAGAAACTGAATTGAGTTGGTCAGCTGGATGAACAAGGACTGGAAGTGAGGTTTGGTGGTGGTAAATAGAGGGTGATCAATGGTAATCTGGTTATTGCACATGGTATGAAGCGTGGGTCATTGTATATGGTTGAGATACCTGCTGAGAGATGTATGACCATCCCGGTTAAGCACGACAAAATCCGGTTCGCTAAATCTGGTGCTAAGAAAGTTCGTTTTGCAAACGTGAAGTCTGGAGCATAGATGTTAGGTGAACGAGTTCGAAAGTCTAAACCATTCAAGGGATTCGGTGACAGTGGGAGCAGGGGACATGTTCCGGGTACAGTTACAAAGAATCGTTGGGTTTTAAAATCTACAACTGAAAAATTCTCTCTTGATGATTGTTTGCTGAATTTGGAGAGTGATGGTGATCCTTGGTGTATCTTTAAATCCGGTGGAATGTCCAAATCGGTTAAGATAGAGGACGAGTCGTTGGCGGGACTAGCCACGACTGAGTTGGAGCTCGGGGGAGCTTCAACTGGCCCTTCTGATACTTGATGATGAGGGGTCGCTGCAACTAGAAGATGTGATTGAGTCTTAGCTTGTTCTTTGGGAACTGGAGGCTTGGAAGACTTGTTTAAAGATTACTGAAGTTACTAGATGACTGGGTTGCTTTGTACTTGAATGGCGGGCTAGAATTTATCGCAAAGCCTTCAAGTGGGAGATTGTTGGGTTTGTGAAGGCTTTGGGCTTGGGCCCATGTTTAGTTTTCTTGTTCATTAAGTTGTTAACCCTAATTAGTCTCTATATATACCCTGTCATGTATTTGTAATCTTTGTACTGAGCAAATAAAGAAAACCCTAGTTGCAACCCGTGGACGTAGGTCACACCGACCGAACCACGTTAAATCCTTGTATCGTTTATTTTCTATTCTGCGTGATAATCGTTTGTGCTCGTGTGTTGGTTCCGCTGCGCCGCTTGATTCCTAACACTTACTTATTATGGGTTGCCTTTTTATTTCAAACAAATCAATATAAAAAGTTCAGCTAAGAAGGGAACCAGTCGAATGGGTTAAAACTCGAAAGGTCTAGTAAAGCCAAATCTTTAACATAAAACCTCCTATATCGTTTAATTCAAACCTTACCGGTTACAGCAGCCGATGAAGATCCACCGCAAGCAATATAAACAACTTTTTCAGAAGCTAGAGACTCGATAACTGTGGGAACTGGTTGATTTTGTGTAGAAAAGTGTCCCAACTGCCCATGTCCACCATACCCCCAAGATAATACTCGACCTTCATCTTTAAAATTATAAAACATAATAATATCAGTTTTTCATAAGCAAACTAAAATTCTACCCTTAGCTAAAATCTGATAAATTTGGATTTGCCATACCAGTTAAAGCAAGAGAATGATATCCACCACTTGCAATTTGAATGACACAAACACCCTCCAAACCAGGAATAGGTTGAGGCTTCCAACCACCCACCCGATTACCTCTTCCAAGTTCATTGTTTGAATTTGCTGCCACAGAAAGATGTTAAGGCCTAAGGGCTAACAATTCTACTCAGTCAGCAGTTTCTTTTCTTCTTCTTTTTTCGTAGATTAATATTTTGGAAAAATTAAAGAAATTTCGTACCACCCCAGCTCCACAAATGGCCATCATTGGTGATAACCGTTGTAAAAAACCCACCACATGCAACAGAAACAACAGGCACTGGTAATGCTTTCACTTTAGTAGGTATACTAAGTCCGCCAGCTTCATTTGGGCCACGATTAGGACCGAGCCCAAGTCTGCCTTCCCCTTCATCTCTTCCCCAAGTATACAGTTGACCTACATAGATCATGTATATAACAATACAAATGGTATTTTAATAAAATGACAGAGGCCAAATGAGAACTGTTATGTTACAATTGTAACATGAGAAACTATTTGATAATATAATAGGTTGGAAAAAGGGACTCCACCTTCTTCAGTGATGGCAGCCGTATGTGTGCCACTAGTTGCAATTTGACTAATTTTGCCCTCCCATGTGCCTTCTACTCTTTTAGGAAGGAGTTCTCTAGTATAAACTGAATGGCCAAGAGCACCAAACCCACCATAACCCCTGTAAACTTCATTATAAACCGCAAAAAATAGCATTATTTGACGGTAGCATTTACATTCAATTATTCAAAGAGTCTTTTTGGTGCCCCAGAAAACATTCAGATAATCATATTTTTCTTTCTCCATTCTATAGGCAATAGTTTATTGCCTATAAAAAAACACGAATGCTTAATATTAAATACTATTTTAGGACAAGTACATGAACACGTTTAATACTAGTTAAGTACCTACAATTATGATAGGTGTTATATTTATCATTTGACCATGTATACGATCTAGCATCCCCATAACTTGTGAAGCATGAACAAGCAACAACATTGACTAAAAGCTTCAGGGGTGACAAATGCTTTCCTTATTCTATAATAAATACTTGGTGGATTAGCTTACTCATATTCGTTTGATGGAACATTGATCTGAATTATCTTTAGGTTGTCAAAAGTAAGAGAATTAGGGATATGAAATGGTGTCAATAGATAGTAAAATATAAGGCGTCACTACTTGCATCTAG
Source organism: Flaveria sonorensis (assembly GCA_025506505.1). NCBI lineage: Eukaryota > Viridiplantae > Streptophyta > Magnoliopsida > Asterales > Asteraceae > Flaveria > Flaveria sonorensis. Next base: position 8,926,321 of record CM046429.1, read on the forward strand.
TAACATCTGAGAAGTTTCATATAGCCATATGTGGCATGCTACTCGTATAACAAAGTTTAAGAGAAGTATGGTTCAGGTCATAAAAACTCATAGTATCAACTTAAATAAATCACGAATACGAACATACACAGTAATATCAACTTACATAGATCTCCCCCAAAAACGCACATTCCATTAAACGTTGACTACCAATTTAACTGTTGGTCCTATGCAGTGTTTGAGTGAAATAGATAATGGCAAAAGAGTTTATTTTTCAAAGCATATATGAATAAAAGTAGTCAATATTTGGAAGTATACCTTTGAAGCAACAAGACTGACTGGGTCAAAAAAAACCATTCACTAATCCTTATCTATACTATACTTTAGATCTTCATTTCAAGACCTCAAGAAAAATAAGAGTTGTAGTCTAAGCCTTGCAATGCCATTTTGATCATGTCTATACAATCTAGGCTGTCCAATGCTAAACTGATCATGATCCATTATATATCATTAACGAGGCGATATTTCAATCTAAACCGATTACATAGGGAAGGAGGGGCTTAAGGGTGCATTAAAAATGATTTTTTTGTCTCTTTGGTTATATGAGGTTTTACACTGTCATTGTGCCCTCCTCCAGTATTCAATTGTATTGTTCATATACTCATGTTTCAACTTTATGTGTTAGCATAGATCCAATGAACAAACTCAGCAGTGGAAATTAGATCCAATTTGATGTTGTTCATTAGCAGGTTAACAGCTCACAGGATCAGAACAAATTCCTTCAAACATTTCCATCAGTTCAAATTTCAATACACTTCACAATTAACCTTCTCTATGATATCAAATTCAAAACGTTAAGGACAAAATAACTGACCATGTAAACACTTGACCACCAGAATCAAGCGCAACGGAGTGAAGTCCACCAAGAGCAACACTCCGAACCGACTCCACGTTAGGGTTCACAGTCGGTCGGAACACGGTGGTTTCATCACCAAACCCTAGGCGACCACCGTCGCCTTTGCCCCAAATCCACAGCCTCCCGTCAATTAGCACCGCAGAATGGAACAATCCACAAGCAATTCCAATATCCAACTGCTTGTTGTCATTATCATTATCATTATCATTATTATTATTGATGGTAGATGCAGTGGAGGATGAAGATAGACGATAAGTGTTAGGAGGAAGGAGGATTGATGAAATGGGAGAAGGGTAGATTTGGGAGTCTTCTTTGCCGTTGCCGAGTTGGCCGGAGGAGCCTCTGCCCCATGCGAGTAGTTGAAGAGTAACGGTGTCGCCGGAGGTGGTGGTGGTGGTGGTGGTGGAGTTGTATAGTATTGGGAGTTTGCCGGTGGCGGCGGCGGTGGTTAGTGTACGGCGGAGTTGACGGAGCGACATTTCTGTGTTTGGGGTTTTGACTTGGTTTCCGTAGGGGTTTATTTGTCCACGATCACACCTCAAAAATAGATATTCTTTTAAACGTCACGTAGGTTGTCGGCTAGATTTCAATCGACAAGGCTCTATCGTAGCTAGATTTCTATTCTTGTTGGATTTTAGCCGACGAACGTAGCATATGGTTTATTTTGTTAGTTTTTCTTGACGAACTTCATGTGTTTTTTTTTTGTTTTTTATTCGTGTTAAAGTCTAGTCTTCTTAGTATACTAAAGTTGTGTGACGTTTTCAGATCGATTGATTTTGTGGATATTTTTATTCTTAAGTGAGCTAAGCCTAAATGTGTATTTTAGCTTAAAAGTTGTCAAAATTGTCAAAATGTACATTTTTATGATTTTTCATCTTGAAATCACTATTAATACAATTTGATTTTTCTATTATTTTTATAACTTTTGTTTATTATAAATATATAGATTTATAATATATTTTGTCCACTTTATGTAGGTTGGGATGTTTTGTTTACATTCATTTTTAACTACTTTGGTTGATACAGGCCGGTTTAATGGTTTTGGAGGCCCAAAACGAACCAAAAGGTTGGGGGCCTTTTAAAAAAATTGATATAAATTATCCACTTTTACACGTGCTTGAGACTGCAATAATAAACTTATAAGTTTAAAACTGGTGGAGTTAATATTTTTAAGTTATTTATAGTGTGTGTATTTAGATTTAATTTATTTTTCTAGCCTTTTTATGCAAATTGTTTAATGTTTTTCATAATCAGATTATTTAAAAAAATCTCTTTCACTTGACAAAATAACTAAACTGTTTAAAACTCCATAAAACATAGTAGATTTTAAGTAATATCTTATAAGCTTCAGTTTTAAAAGTGAAAGAAACAGTTACAGGAATTGTTCTAATTTCTAACTCCTAGTTCTAGTATGTAACCTAATTGAAACAATTTAGATTCATAGCAAAATAGCAAATTAGCAAGTGCAACTTACCATAGCAAACAACCAACAGAACACTAACATCAAATGTAATGTGCAAATGTGCAGCTTACCAAATACCAAAGTAGCATAGCAAACAGAAAGACAAAAATAGATATAATTTAGTTCAAACTCAAACCACTAAATCTAAAAGAAAAAAAACTCAAAATCAGAACAAATTAAAGGCAAAGAAGAATACTAACCTGTTGAGAAGTAGCCGCCCCTGCTCCCGGTCGCTCAAATCAGAAAGAGAGAAACTCAAATCGCAAAGGAAATTGAGCTAGTACAACGGTGGGCATAATCGACGAATCAGATTAGGATTGGGGTGAACAGTATGTGACTGAAGTGATCCAAATCGAATCTTAATAGCATTGAAATTGAATATGTATTTTGAATTAAAATGTATTGAGTGGGTATCGATTTACAAGCCCCTGATCTCGTAATCGTCTACCCATCTGCCATCATTATGTCTCCGACCCTTCGTATTTCTTCTGAAAAGAACCGCCGAATGTTGAATCGTTGTTGATTACGATTGCACATTAATTGTCTCTGTTCTTCTATTTTCTCTGTTCTCCATCTGTAATTGGGCTTTGAGGACATCGTTTATTTTTGTTTTTGAGGCCCAATAGACCGAAATTCACCCATCTTGTAAATACGTATAAACCTTTTTTTTAATTTGAGGCCCTAATTTCTAAGAGGCCCCAAGCCCTAGTTTGGCTCACACACACTATTGGGGCCGGCCCTAGGTTGATATGTAAATTAAACCTAATCATGTATTTGATACATTTAAGTATTAATTAAGGCTATCCGTTGTCTAGGTGTGTGAGGGGTGGGGGCTACATGGTTGTCCACCCTAATCACGAACACCGCAACATGGGGGCCGCAAACCGGGAAGCTATGGGGGTGGCATGAGGGGCATCGGGGATGAAATGTAATCGTTGGGATATGTGGATAAAGCCATTCACAACATACGTGGATAGAACTCCTGATAGAGTTTTTCCACACACTCAGTCTAAAAAGAATCATAAAAATTGTATAATGTATTGTTTGACATATGTCATGAGAGCAAGGAAGAGTTGCATAAGTGGTTACATAATCACTAAATATATCACATATAAAACAAGAACAAAAAATGTTTATACGATTTTTATAGTTTTATAGTTTCTTTGTAAAGCTAATATTTGCTTGTTTGCGTCCAGACTTTAGTAGTTTTAGCCCCTGTTTGTTTGGCTCTTAATGACCCTGGTCAGATGTATATGTCTGACTCGGTCAGACCTTTACGTTTAGTTGGATACCACTGATTGAAAAATGGCTCGTATTCCCCCTCTTATTAGATCAGAGATGCTCCATTGTCTGACCCAAAAGACTCCCACGCATCGACCTTCCCCTTCCCTTCCACTGAGCTAGCCGGCCATCACCAGCACAACACCTCGTCTCGAACTCGCGGCCGGTTCCTGCAGCTCGAACTCGCGCCCGCCCCTTCAAGGTTTTCTCAGTTTTCACCTACTTACTCGAGTATCTTAGTTCTGGATGTTTGTGTGGTTCGTTTTTGTATGTTTTGAGGCGTTAATCGTGGCTGAAATATGCGATTGTGTGCTGAAATTTTAATCTCTCTGTGGCGTTTTATGTTCGATCGATGATTTAGGGTTTATTAACTTCTTCGTTGTTCAATCTGGTATTCAATTTTTTATGGCTTTGGATCAATCTATTTAGATGATTTTGGCTTAGGGGCAGCAGAACTCCTAGCGTTATAGCCTGAAAATTGTGTTACTATAACCTTAAAATGTGATTAGTTTTGGTTAGATATGTATCTAGTTATTAAATTTCATGAGCTTTTGATGCTTCATTTATCGATCCGTTTGGTTATTAGATTGAAGTTCAACAAAGATATTAAATATTGTAACTTATTGGGATTTTATCTTTGCCTGATTTTGCTTTATTTCTAAGTGCAATATTTTAGCATATTCACCAATAATACAATAGATATGTACTTTGATGTATCTCTAATTGATGGTTTTGTGTGTGTCTAATTGGTTTGATTCTGTAACATCTATTTTGTCACAAATCTAACCACACAATCTGTTAGTTGTAATCAACTGGCATGGTCCCCCCTCCTTAAACTTATAGCTGTGTTTCTCATGTGGCTAATGGGTGTGCATGTTGTGGTTGATAAATTGAAGTTAGGGGCTGTTTTGTATTCGATTATTCGATCTGGTTGTGGTTGAATCTTATATTGATATTGTGTGTTTGTAATTCTATGATATGGTTAATTCTTCTAATTTGTATAATACATGTTATAATTGATAGATTCTAGTTTTTTATGTAATAGTATTGGTACTAACGTTTACAGACAAATATTATCTTTGCGATGCTGCATACACCAACACTCGTGGGTTTATGACTCCCTACCGTAATACGAGATATTGGTTAGCCGATTTTCGACGACAACGTGCGTTGACTAAGGAAGAAAAATTCAACCATGCTCACGCACAGCTCAGAAATGTAATTAAGCGCGCATATGGTGTTTTGAACGCAAGATTCCCAATCCTTAAACAAATGGCCCCCTTTTCATTTTCAATACAAAGAGACATAGTGATTGCGTGTTTCGCTATACATAACTTTATAAAGAAATAGAATATTCATGATCAGTTATTTATGGCATACAACGAAAATATTTTTTTTGAAGAAATGCAAGAGGAGGAAAGTGATGGCCAGTTTGTCAACGACATGGAATGAGGCTCGCAAGGCATTGAGCATATGACTACTTTGTGTGATGAGATAGCAACTCAACTAGTGTCAAATGCTTAAAACCAAAATTGTACGCAAATTATTAATTTCTACTTGCATTTAGTATGTTTTCAAGAAGGATTTATGTGTAATTTGAATTTATGTGTAATTTGGATTTTCTAATATGGGTTGTTTTTTGTTTAATAATTATTCATTATTAGGAGTTATAACCAAACAGATAAATTATATTCAGAAAGAAGTAATTCAGATTGATAAAATAGTCATTCTACACAGTCATTCAGATATCCAACCAAACAGACTTAAACTCGTTCAACACTTATTGGTTCAGACCTCTTACTGGTTCAGATATCTTATCGATTCAACACTTACACATTCAAAAGTTGCCAAACAGCACCTTATTTGATCATTGATTAATTACATCCACGATTTCAATAGTTACGGAGAAGTAACATGAAATTCATACAATATGCCATGATAAAACTTTATTAAGACCGGAACATGCATGAAAACCAACATCTTCCCCCAACTTATGTCTCACTCATTATAAATAATCTCAAAAAATACAAGGGAGAGTTACATATTCCCCCTATAAACTTAACTAATTACATATATACTCAATTTAAAATTCTAATTACATATATCCTCTTTTAAAACTTAGTCATATACATATATACCCAAACTAAAATTCTAATTACATATATCCACTTCATCAAACATAAATATTACATATATACCCATTTGAATATATTTTATTATAAATAACATATATAATTACTACTTTATTTTTATATTTACTAAAACTATAAAATTACATATTTACTAATTTATTATCTGTTTTTTATTAACTTTTGATTTTTAATTATCTATTTATGTTTTGATATTAACATTTCTTATTTTCTCTATAATATGTTTATCTTTTCATAGTAGTATTCCTCGGTTCACGTACGAGACAATTTCAATCCCTTCATGCAACATGATCCGAACACCTATTTTTTTCTTGTATGTGTTACGAGTAATTCTCCGGTCTTAGATCTTGCTTTTGCTTCCATTTTATTCGAAGATCGACAGACCTGACCTTCTCGCGAATCTATTCATATAGCTCAAAACCACTAGAAACTAGATCGAAACTACTAGAATCTAACTTAAAATGGACACAAGCTAGTTATGTTGGAATTGTCTTGTCATCAATTATGTTTTTCCACCCTTTAGCGGCGGCTGCTAGTTGGGTGGTGGACGGTGATAGATTTCAGTGCAATCAATTAGAGTCCGGTTTAAGTTCGTTTCAAATTATTAAATAAATTCACAAGACGAATCGGGTTTGAAAGTTTTTGAACCAAACATGTGCAAAAGCGGGATTTGAGATAGGAGAATTACTCGCGATGCAAAATGAGTAAAATTACGTGTTTGGATCATGTTGATGATGAGACTGTAAGTGTCTCGTACATAAACCAGAAAAAAATAGTATCAAAAGGTAACAAAAAAGTATAAAAACCATTAACATAGAAGTATTAATAAATAATCAAAAAGCTAGTAAGAAGAGAAAAACAGAATTTTATAGTTTAATAAAAATAAGAGTGAAATACTAATTATATAAGTTATATTTAATAAAAATAATCAAATGAGTAAATATGTAATATTTATGTTTGATAAAGTGGATATATGTAATTAAACTTTTAGTTTGAGTATATATGTAATTAACTAAGTTTTAAAAGGGAATATATGTAATTAAACTTTTAATTTGAGTATATATATAATTAATTAAGTTTTATAAGAGGATATATGTAATTAAAATTTTAAGTTAAATATATATGTAATTGATAAAGTTTATAAGGGGGAAAATATAATTCTCCTTAAATAGAATTTTTTTTCATAAATATCCAATAACCATTCCACGAAACAAAAAAGGTACAGTACCAGGTTTCGAGATAAAATACTCAACAAATACGGTTGTTGAGTGAAAACACTCAAACAGTAGCCATTTATATAGTAATGCCAACCAATCATTATTATGACTAAACATAATAAAACCAGAAAAAAATGTACCTTATAAAAAGCACATAACTTTTCGTCACCATACTTTAGGAAAAAGTTCCCATAAGATCAAGTAGTCTAGCATTGTTTAAGCACCACCTGATCCATACTTCTTGCCAAAGATGAGCAGCTGAAGTTTGTCGTAACCGGAGAGCACACCGGCACCAGCAATGGCTCGGAGAATGTTGGCGGTCGCACCCTTGAACAGAGACTTAGGCCCCTCATTCTTCAAGATCTGAGTGAATGCATCCATTGAACCCTTGTACTTAACTGCTTGACCAGATGTCATCATCATTCTTCTTCTTACGGTGTCAATCGGATACGACGCAACCCCAGCGCCATTCGTGATCAGCCAACCAAGTGCAAAGCTTGCAAAGAAATTATCCTGCAAACGCACCCCAATGTTATTAATTTGTGTGAAAAGTTTGAACCATGGCTTATCTAGGATATGAATTTTTTTACAATTGATTAAAACATAAGGTTATTTTTTTTTTCTCTAAAAGTAGTTCTTTTTTGACTGATTTTTTAGAGTAAATATGTATCATATAGAATTTAAACCTCTGATCTTTTAGTTGTAGGGTACACCATTTAACCACTTGAATATCTCATTGAAAACCATTTTTGAATATAAGTAGTCTAGTTTCACATGGAATAAAGGTAAGATGAGACCCTATTGTATCAGTTGGATTTTTGTTGGGTATGTTTGTTTGTTTCTACGCTAATGGTTAGTTACCTGCAAACTTCCTGTGAGAACGACGGGCTTCAAAGAATCGTATAAACCAAAGTACAAGCCACGATAGACGATAATACCAACACATGAAATGGTAAACCCTCGATAAAGCCCCGCGATACCATCACTGGCTAGTGTCTTTTTGTAGACATCAACCAAACCGTTGAACTGCCTTCCTCCACCGCCTTTCTTTGCAGCCTTAGCATCATTCGCCAAACGGGTCCTCGCATAATCGAGTGAATAAACGAAAAACAGAGAACAAGCACCTGCAGCACCTCCAGATGCTAAATTACCTGCAAACCATGGCCAGTACCCATCTACATCTTTCTTTTTGTTGAAAAGCTTCTTGAAGTAATCTTTGAATGCAAAATTCAAAGCCTACATTTCGCAAAATCACATAATTAGTTATTACTTTCTTTAAAATAACAATTCCTAGATTTTTTCTGTAGAATAAATATACTTAATCTACTCCCCACTGGATTTGAACGCCCAACCTTTTTGGTTGTGAGTATAATGAGATATAATACTTAACTATCACGATGTACCCTTAGGACTGCTAATTATTTAGTTACTTTTTTTACCAAAGGGCATGTAGCCTAACGGTACCATGCATAAGTGGTTGAGGTATCAAGTCTTATGATGGACAAATGTGTAAATTTAGGCGCATGATCAGAGAATGTGAGAGTTACGGTTCTAGAAGTTAATTTTTTAGAACAGGTAATTCACTCATTCTCTAAATTTACACTAGTTTTCATCACAAGATCAGAATCCTCAATCACCTACGAATGAACACTTTTATTACATACTATGATATAGTTAAACTATAAGCCTTTTTAGCACATAATAAGTTAATCAAACATATGATATCAAAACTTTTGTTACTAGCCTGTGTTGGGAAGTAACGAATGACATTAGCAGTGTTTCCTCTCCACAATGAAATAACACCTTCTTCTTTAACAGTTCTAGCAAAACATTCACCAATTCCTTTGTAAGGTTGCCCCAACCGACCCGCCTTGATCATCTCATCCTGATTCTGGATCAAGAGCTTGACACGTTCAATCGGGGCTGCAGCCGTTTTTGACACGGCTGCAGACACTCCACCCATAAGGAAATCTATGGCGAACCCTGACAACCCTTTTTCCGCTGGGGCTTGAACACATACAGGAGATGGTTCAAGCACAAGCGGAAGCTTGGGTTGTCGCTGCATCGGGTACTCAAATGCGGCATTCATGTAGCCTATGTTGCGCAATTGGTCATAACCATGAAACTGTGTCATAGTTGATGCAAGGAGACCCCCTGCAGCTAGCTTTTGGGAAACAGTTGGATGATATGTTTGTTCAATCATGTCTACCCTATAAATAAACAAACATAAATTTGAGCTTTTAGAAATTAAATGATGAATATGCGAGTACAACGAAGATTAAGAAGAGATGTATCATGCTAAAACTCAGTTTAAAAAGATTAAGAAAAAAATGTTTTTGTCAAGAAAATATGATGTATAATGACCAAAATACATGTTGGAGAGCAAAATATTCTCTATGTTAACTAAAGTTTATATATAAATATATATAAAAAAACCAAACAAGGGTATAAAACTATGTATTTAAATTTATATCAAATATAAATTGTTTTGATTGACTAGCTGTACATATTAAAAAAGAAAGAACTTTGCAGTGTTTCACTGGAAGCAGTCTCATTTCATTTTTTTTTAAACTCTACCAGTAGCTCTACTATGAATATTTTTGTAAAAAGAAATCGAAGTTGTTAGAAACTCGCATTAGAAAATTAGTATCGCTAAGAATGTATACACAACATGAAATCAATCAAAATCATCGATATATATATATATATATATATATATATATATATATATATATATATATATATGAAACTGGAACATTGGCAATAATCACAATCATACGCAGAAAAATGCCGATAATATCTTAAAACAAACCAATGTAAGGAGATGAAAAATAAGAAACTGAGACGCGATAGATTAATCTAGCTATCTAATATATATCGTCAACGGAGTATACAAAACATAACCAATGATCGAAGAACCAGTCGAAAGCTTCCGATGGACAACATACCTAGAGATTTTGACAAAAAGTAAGAGAAAGAGTGATGCGCGTTACCCTTTTTAGAGGGAGATGGAAAGGATGAGAAGAATTCAAGGTGTTAACAAATTAAGGTGCAAAAAATATGGCTTACCGTTGAACCCCCCCTTTGACCGTTATGATGTGGCTGTTACACGTTCTTTTTCTTTGACCTATGATATTCTTGTATATTTGTTCATACAATAAAAGTATTAACCCAATGGATGAAGAAATTAGGAGTGGATTTGTGATTAAACGGTACCTATCATGAAATTTATGAGTTTGGGTTTTGATTAAACGGGTTCGGGTCAGGTTCTGGTTGAACCTGTGAATACGTTTAGGCAAACAGGTCATGTTTGGAGTGACTTGACGGGTTTGTGGTTGACCGATATATTTTATACTTATTTTCTTTTAAAATGTGTTTTATGTGGGGACTTAAAAGGGGTTTGTATTTTATGATAAGACTAACTATAATAACTCGTGTATTACATGGGTTGAATAAAAAATATTAAATCGAAAGAACATGTATTAATAATAAAAAAATATTTAAAATATGATATTGAATTTTTAATTTTTATGACATTTTTTCAAAATAATTTAATAATTTTATTTCGAAACGAACCATTTATTAAAAATTTTCTTATTATAACTCCAATTTTAATTATTTTGGTTTATAAAACATCAATTTTAAAATACTTCATATTTTAAAAAAAGTTTGATGTGTTAGAAAATTTTTTTATTTTATAAAAATGTGTTTATTTAGAAATAACATTAATAAAAAGATCACTTTCATAAAACTATTTTAGATCTAAAAAAAATTAAATTATATAGCTAGTAATTAATATAAATATTTAATAGGAGATAGAAGCAGAAAAAGTTTAATTATAATGAATTTGATATTGTCACGTGTCCTCATAGGTATCATTTTATTAGAGTAGAAGGATATGAAAAATAGAGGAGAAATTAGTATAGAGTTTTATAGTTTAAATGTATTTATTTTTATAAATATTTGCATTCTAAGTTGTAAATTTGTAACTTTTAGGGTATTAGTATGTAGTAAAATAAATAAAATAAAATTTTAGCTCATGTAAACCCTCATGTTCGAGTTCACTGTATGATATGATTTCTAGACACGTGTAGTTTAACCCGAAAACTTATGAACATGACTCATTTAACACCCCTAAAACAAATGATTACATTTTTTTGTTACACAACAGGCTACTACATAACATAAAATCATGCATTATATGCACACAATTGATATACATCATATACTTCATAAACATGCAACCAAACAACTCTCCAACAACAAACACAAATGTGTAGAGAGCAAAACTACAATGTAGCGTCAAAACTACCATCTAATAAGAAAATAATATTCATAATAATTGATTTGAATTAAACAATGAAACTAAAACCACTTTCAAGATCTGCATAAAAAGATGAACACAAAACCTTCAAATTTCAAGATAACCCATGAGTCTAAAGATCAAATCCCTCACTTGAATCAATTCCTTTCCTTTTGAAGTCTTTCCACATCCTGTACAAATTGAATATGCTACTTTTCTTGCAAATCTTCGCCCCAATATTATATGCGGTGGCACTATTCGCTCATATTCATAATCATCTTCAAATAAATCAGATTCTACATATCCAACACGTGATATGCTTTTTGGAATACTGATTGGAATTGAATGCTTTTTCGGCTTCTTCTTGCCTTTGGTCTTTAACTTGTAATGTTGCCATCCGGTGTGATTTTCTTGTGTGTTTTGTGCTTCAATCTCGACAAACGTAACTTCTGATTCATCAAATTCTTCGCCCGTCATGGTGTTTTTGAAGTTTGAAGAAGAAATGATGGCAAAGGAATGAAATTTGTATACATTGGAGAATTGAGGAATGTGATTGATGTGTGAAAGCAACGAAAATGAGTCGTACAAGGCACAACTTCGACATTATGTGTGATTACATGTGCAAGATTATTATTGAATGTTTTCTTATACACATAAAAGTCTTTTGCTTTTAATAATCAACAACTTTTATACCAAACAATTTGTCTAAGCATTTTTGCATGTAATTGTGTGTATCCCTTAATTATATTGGTTTTTTGATACTATAAATACATATATAAGTCCCTCCTAGTATAACCCGAAGTTTATGAAAAAACAGTCTGGATAACATGTCGATGGGTTCAGATAAACGTATTATACAAGTCAAAGAAACTTGGCTCGTATATGATAATAAGTTCTGTATCGTTAAATGTCGCCTCACGATATTTTCTGGTTTTTAAAACTAATCGGGTATTGTATTGCTAAATACAACCTGGTGTTTCGGTACTAGCAACCGAGTTTCTTTTGTCCTTCAAAAAGTATCTATGTAAAAAACCTCGTTTTCGATAGCAATCGTGTTTTATTTTCGTGCAAACAAGTGGATGTGTTAATAAAGAGATTTAGAACATGGTATGTTTTTAATAACAATCACACTCTAATACATTATCTAAACCCAAAGATGATAAACGTAATGGGTAACCTTGGTATATCACCTACACGTTACTGTAGTTGGTATATCACCTACACGTTACTTTAGCCGGCCAACGTATAGAAGACTTCTACTTTCTACATCAAGAAACTTGTACTATATATAGTGACCATTAACATATGTTTTTTTTTGTATTAAGAAAAAGAATTCAGTCACCTACTTGTTAAAAGAAAAAATGTGTAAATTCCTTGTAAATTGATGATGCAATTGGTTGTATAATAAAAAAATGGAGTTTATATTTATTGTAAAAACTACACTCTATTATATTAATAACCAAAAGTTCTTTTAGATTCAAGAGCCAACCTTGGCATGCAAAGATCGGAATCGAGCTCATTTATTAAATTACTTCCAATTTGCGCTTCATCGAGCTATTGAAACTCAACTTGATTCAAAATTTTAACGAGCTATCTTAAAGACTTTAAGAAAGATTGATTCGATTTGTTTGTACCCTTAGTCCTGTCCATGACAAAGGCTAGAACCGTCATCACCTGATATTTAAAATGCTAAGTAGTTGAATGGAAATAGATAATATTACCAATAAGCTTTGCTTCGTAAATTCCTTTTTGACAAATACAATCAAACTGGTATTATAAATATTTTTATACAATACTATGATTGTAGGAAGTCGGATGAGATAAACAAAGGCTTAGATAAACGCAAATTGTCTAATCTTCACGTTCTTACAACCATAGCCATTAAACAGCCATAAATTTATAAATAGTATAATATAATATGTATCAAATTTAAAGGCTCAGAAACTCGGATCTAATAGAATACCGCCGATTACCCCCACATTACGTTTACCAAGCCATAACAAGACCTAAATACATAAGCACGGAAAAACAGATTAGTATAACACTTAGATGATTTTAAATAATGTAACCAAAACCCTCACAAAGAATGGGTTTGTGAGGTGGAAGGGTGACTGTACGCAACAATCGAAGTCGGCTTTCCGGAAATGGAAGGCCATGAGGCAACATGCTCCACCCAGTTGATGTAAGGGGTTTGGAATGATGTTTATCATGGTTAAGTGGTTAACTTTAATGTAATTTATGTGTTTAAGTAGAAGAAATTGTATGGAATAAGTTACCTACGATGATTTGGTGTTTTACAGGTAAAACAAAATTATTTGATGTGTTTTGAAGAATGCACATAGATGATAAATAAAGATCATGATAAATGAGGTGATAGAGAATTCAATTACGAGAACATGGCCGCAAACGGGGAGGAAAACGGAGTCCGAACGACGAAGTTACGAAGAAAACAAGAATCAGAAAAAGCTCCCTAGCGTAACCTACGGTGGAAACATGACCTACGGTTCATCAGTTCAAAAATTGAGCAGTAAGCCTCTAGCGTAACCTACGATGTTCAAGTGACCTACGGTACATGATGCGCTGAAATCACTTATAAGACGGAAAAATTAGGCTTTGAGGTCTATCTTTCATTCCAAGCCGTCCCCAAGCCCTAGGAACGAACCCAAGTGATCCAAAAGGCTCCCGGAGGCGATTTCAAGGCTCAAGATCTTGTTTTTATCATTCGGTTTGAATCTTTAACGTTAGATACAATGTTTACCTTTGATTTTGATTTGTTTTTCGTTTCCATGTCTGGCTAATCCACCCGTGATCTTCTCCGGGTGTTAGGGTTTATACTATGACTTGTTTTTGATGGTTTTGGTTGAGTTAATGTTTGAACACCGTAGTTTAAGCCGAGTAACATTATTTATTGTTTAGAGATTCTAAAATACATGTGTTGCTTTCAATTCAATTGTTCCTGTTTGATTGTTTTAGATTTCTTTTCATCTGGAAACATCAATTTTGGATGGGGTTGGGTAATACAAACGTAGGATATGATTCGAGTAGTTCATTAACAACAGTCTCATTCAATCTATTGTCTTTAACCAAATCAACCCGGTTATATCTATGTGACCACTTTTAACTATCAAAGCAAGTCTAAGTTGTAAACCTTAACCCGGAGGGGATTACTCTTTCCCATCATTGTTTACAATCAATTTTACTTTTCAACTTCAACTACTTTTTGCAATTTAGTTAATTTACAAGTATTTTCAATAAAGCTTTCAACTTTATGAATTGAACCACACTTTCTACATATTCTCTGTGGATCGACCCGACTTACCCTAGCTATCTTAGGTGAAGTTTGGACCATTATAAATTGTTTTTGATTAGGCCTGACAACCCGCAATCAAAATGGCGCCGTTTCCGGGAAATTAGTGCACAAAGTGTTTAGTTTGATTTTTAGTTTGTTTTGCTTATTTTATTGATTCTTTTTTCTTTGTTACGCTAGGTGTGCTTGTGTGTGCAGGTGACATCTCCGTGCATGCATACCCGGTACGCAAGGAACAAATCTCCGTTAGTGTTTGATCCTAAAATTGAGAAGACCGCTCGAAGAAATCGAGCACATTCCAGAACAAAAACTCAATCAACAAGTGTAGCCAAAGAGTGTAAGATGGAAAATCCAGACCCACTACCACCATTTAACCAAAATCCACCTAATGACCAACCGCCAAATCCACCACAAAACCAACCACCACCAAACCAACCCAATGACCCATTAGCATATCCGAATTTACAACCACAAAACAACCCACAAAGACAAAATCCACTGGCTCAAAACTAGCCACCTTAGAGACAAAATCCATACCCTCAACCAAGACAGAACCCCTACCAACAAGGACTTCCAAGACAGAATCCGAGACAACAAAGGGGGGTTAACAGGTTCGAACATGAAGAGGAGAGATTTGAGAGGTTGAGTATCCATACTTGGGATGATGAGGTGGATGGACTGGATAATGGCTATGAAAATGAATATGATGATGAGGAGATTCAATACAATGAACCCAATAACAACCAAGGCCGATACAGACAAAATCAACCACCAAGGCAGCAACGACAGAATCAGGCCCAAGGTCAAGGTAGAAGGCAAGAATTTCCTTGGGTGAATCGAAACCCCGGGCTTGAACCTTACCAAGCTATCATTCAAGGGGTTGACAGCCATTTTTGTCCCACCATAGCTGGAACTGCATCACCAATAGTTAGACCACAAGTTAGAGGGAGGTCATTCGAGATTAGATCTAACAGTTTGGCTATTCTCCCAGAATTTCATGGGTTATCTAAGGAAGAACCTTATTTACATCTGAATGAGTTTAGTGCCATTTGTGAGACCATCGGGGCCCAAGGCTTTACTCTAGAGGAAGTGATGCTGGTTCTGTTCCAATTTACATTAAAAGGAAATGCAAAAAAATGGTTCCACTCACTACCTGCAGCTAGCATTTATACCTGGGAACAAATGTAGCAGGCCTTTTTAGAGAAGTATTATACCCCACAGAAGACTAGTGAGACCAGAACCGCCATTCGGACATTCAGTCAACAACAAGACGAGCCGTTTCATGAGGCTTGGACAAGGTTCAAGGAGTTGTTGAGAACCTGTCCACATCACGATATTCCCCAATGGGAACTGATTTCCTCTTTTTATGATGGTTTGTCTGCTGAAGATGTGAGAGATGTAAACTCGACAAGTGCAGGAACGTTCATGACAAATACTGAGGATGATGACTGGGAGTTACTAGAATGGATGAGTATACATTCAGAAAGACAAGCTCAGTCTCGTAGGAAATCGAGGAATGCAGTTGATGATTCGGATAGGAGGGCTTCAAGGTCGGGTCAGTCGGCAGGTAAGGCTGCAGTGAAGGCCACAAAGTGAAGCTGGACATACTGCTAGAGATTGTCCAGTGTTTGATGAGGGGTTGGAAGATGTGAGTTATGTACAGGGTGATAGGCGGCCATACAACAACACCAACAACAATACCTATCATCCCGGTTTAAAGAATCACCCGAATTTAAGGTATGGTAACCCTGACAATCAGTTGAACCCAAATTTTCAAGGTAATTCACATCCACAATACCAGAACAGATCAATGGGTCAAGGTGGCCAGTTCAATCAGGGAAGCTATAACAGGGGTGGTCAGAAGAACTACCAGAATAACCAAGACCATGGTGGGCCAGGAGAAATGCAGGGCCAACAAATAGGGAACTTCTGGAGTTTATGAAAGAGATGAAGAAATCTAATGAGATTTGAGACAAGAGTCACGAGGCTTTGACCAAGCAAGTTAGTCAACTAGCAGAAGAAGTGGCAGCTCTTAGAAAAGATCCGGGCAAGCTACCAAGTGATACGACCATGAACCCACAACATCAAGGGACAAACATAAAGAACATGAGAAATGTCCACGTTAATTCAGTTAGTATCCTTCCGAATTCTAAAATTTTCAATAACGACTTTACTTCTTTTTCAAAACAAGTTGCAGGTAAGGAAAATGAAGTCAATACAGTAGAAGAGAATGACCCAGGAGCACCCATCATTCCAATCAAAATGGGGAAGTTCAAAATAAAAAAGGCACTCTTGGATTATGGGGCAACTGTTAGTATCTTGCCTGGTGAGTTATATGATCAATATGAGTTTGGCCCACTATAGAAGGTTGACACCACCATGGTGTTAGCTGACTTGACCTGCAAACATCCTCGAGAGATGGTAAGAGATGTGATAATCAATTTGAGAGATTTCTACTACCCGGTGGACTTTATGGTGCTTGACTATGCACCAGTGAGAATAAACGAGCAACCAAAGGTTATTTTAGGTCGACCATTTTTGGCAACTGCCAATGCTCAAATCAACTGTCCAGATGGAACAATTGATATGACATGTAAAACCTGTAAGTTATGTTTTGATGTGTTTTCCAAGGCGATCACTTATTTTATTAATGACAAACTTTTTGAGGAAGAAGCGACTAACGTGTGTGTTCCTTCCTACATCTCACATGTAAGTGAGCATATAAATGTTGAGAATGGTTTTAAGTATGATAGAGCTAAGCAGGTGGACTTGAAAGAGTTTGTAGATTCAAAATAAAATACAGAGCCAGTGATAAAGATGGAAATAAAGCATGAGAAGCCAAAATGAAAGAAAAAAGTTAGTGACCCACCTGATCCAAAAAATGCTCGAGTTAAGACAACGATGTTCGTTCCATGTTTGGATGATGTTGGGAACCCACTAGATCAACAAAAACAAATAGTTGTAGAACTCTCAAAAGGCAAGCACCACTTTTGACCACAATGAGTGGTGACAGGTACGGTCCGGCTGAAGACCTAAAACTTAGCGCTACTTGGGAGGCAACCTGAGATATTTGTAATGTTTGTTTTTTTTATGATCTTAGTTGTTTTGAACTTTGTGGGTGTGTTCACTAAAAACCCTCATGAGACTTCACTCGTCCACTCGGGCCGACAGAGAGGTTTAAAAGGCTTGTTGCATATGCTAAATGCAACCGTGATTCCTATGAAAGTGAGTTTTATTATTTTTAGTTTTTGTTTTGTCTTTTCAGTTTTAATTAGCCGATGCAAACGTGAAAGTGTGGGTAAGCACGTGGAATTAGAGGCATATTTGATGATGTGCTTGGCCGGTTTACCTACTGTCTCCATATAACAATATTGAAGCACTATCAGATAATCTACCATCAGGTCTAAGTAAACTTTCTTTTACTTTATTTGCTATTTTTGTTTTGCACTTGGGGGTTTGAAACAACTATGTGATCGGGGTGGAATGATTCTATTGTTTAGGATTATGGTAGTTTGTTTAATCATGTTATATTATGTGTTTGGGCATAATGGGTAAAGTGAAATGTAAATGGGGATTGTAAAATGAATCAGCTCATACATTGGGGACAATGTATCCCAAGTATGGGGATGGGGAAATCCAGGCAGACACATTTTGGAGAAATGGAAATTTAGACAAAATTTGAAATTTTTTAAAACAAACCCGGTTGGTTTGTGGAAGTTGGAAAGGGAACGCCTAACTAGGGGTGGCAAACTTTAGGTGTAGTAAACTTACACATGTCACGTCGGTAACCCGAACCCATCGTTTTCATATATGAGAAACCTATTCTTTAATAGTGTTATATATATTTGCTTGTTTGAGTGTGCAGTGATGTTTTCTAGTGGTAGAACTTGTGGGGCGCGTGCATCTTGAGACTCGAGACTGGGATTCACATCAAAGTGATTGAGGCATTAGGATCAACCATAGAATAACCCCATAGGACCCACCTACCCGACGTCTATCTCCTAGTAGCCAAGTTTGTGCCTTTTTCCTATTCATTTGTTTAAACCAAAATTTTTGACTCAGTAGCCTTTTGTTTAGCCTATTCATTTGTTTACCCGTGTGATGAAACTTGAGTTAATTAGCCATAGTAGTGTTAAGTTGATTTGATATCATGTTTTGAAGTTGTAGTTGAGGATAACTAAGGTTAGTGAATTCCATTGTGTTTTTTAAGTTATGTTCTTTTGTTCAAAAAAAATGAAAAAAATGAAAAAAAATGAATGAAAAGAAAAGAAAATTTTGTCGAAATAGTTAAGTTTGAGAGACTGAATTATTAGACAAGAAAAAAAGATTATGCTTTGAAGTAAGTCGTAGTTAAAGTGTGTGAAGTAGTTTTGTTTAGTGTTAGATAAAGTAGTTAACTCAAGCCTCCCATCACCCTAGTCACTATACCCCAAATTACTCCTACACGAACCTAAGCCTAACATTACAACCTTTGAAAAGCCCTCATGATTGGTGTGGTATCTTGTGTTAATGGGTGGAGAGGTGATTGTCTTACAAGCCTATGCTCACTAGTTTGCATTATTGTTGAGTGTTCATAAATTACCGGCACATCTTTTGCCGAGTTCAGAAATTAAATTGAGTGGAGAGTTTCATTATGAGGGGTGTGACATGTGCAAGGGAGCCACTTAGAGTTTGAGAGTTTAGTTAGGCAATCCAATGGTTTAGAGGTTGTGCGGTTGTAAACGGGGTCTTGATTATCAAGTGTGGGAATCGGGTATGATTTTGGACCTTAATCGAGTTTAGTATTTGGGTGTCTGTGAGTTAAAAATTTTAACTTGAATTATTGAATTTTAAAAGCAACCTCGCTTGAGGGCAAGCGAGAAATAAGTGTGGGGATGTGATGTAAGGGGTTTGAAATGATGTTTATCATGGTTAAGTGGTTAACTTTAATGTATTTTATGTGTTTAAGTAGAAGAAATTGTATGGAATAAGTTAACTACAATGATTTGGTGTTTTATAGGTAAAACAAAATTATTTGATGTGTTTTGAAGAATGCACATGGATGATAAATGAAGATCATAATAGATGAGGTGATAGAGAATTCAATTACGAGAACGTGGCCGCAAACGAGGAGGAAAACGGAGTCCGAACAAAGAAGTTACGAAGAAAACAAGAATCAGAAAAAGCTCCCTAGCGTAACCTACGGTGGAAACATGACCTACGGTTCATCAGTTCAAAAATTGAGCAGTAAGCCTCTAGCGTAACCTACAGTGTTCAAGCGACCTATGGTACATGATACGCTGAAATCACTTATAAGACGGAAAAATTAGGTTTTGAGGTCTATCTTTCATTCCAAGCCGTCCCCAAGCCCTAGGAACGAACCCAAGTGATCCAAAAGGATCCCGGAGGCGATTTCAAGGCTCAAGATCTTGTTTTTATCATTCGGTTTGAATCTTTAACGTCAGATACAATGTTTACCTTCGATTTTGATTTGTTTTTCGTTTCCATGTCTGGCTAATCCACCCGTGATCTTCTCCGGGTGTTAGGGTTTATAGTATGACTTGTTTTTGATGGTTTTGGTTGAGTTAATGTTTGAACACGGTAGTTTAAGCCGAGTAACATTATTTATTGTTTAGATATTCTAAAATACGTGTGTTGCTTTCAATTCAATTGTTCCTGTTTGATTGTTTTAGATTTCTTTTCATCTGAAAACATCAATTTTGGATGGGGTTGGGTAATACAAACGTAGGATATGATTCGAGTAGTTCATAACAACAGTCTCATTCAATCTATTGTCTTTAACCAAAT
Source organism: Flaveria sonorensis (assembly GCA_025506505.1). Classification (NCBI taxonomy): domain Eukaryota; kingdom Viridiplantae; phylum Streptophyta; class Magnoliopsida; order Asterales; family Asteraceae; genus Flaveria; species Flaveria sonorensis. The sequence goes on from CM046429.1 coordinate 8,946,723, forward strand.
CAACCCGGTTATGTCTATGTGATCACTTTTAACTATCAAAGCAAGTCTAAGTTGTAAACCTTAACCTGGAGGGGATTACTCTTTCCCATCATTGTTTACAATCAATTTTACTTTTCAACTTCAACTAGTTTTTGCAATTTAGTTAATTTACAAGTATTTTCAATAAAGCTTTCAACTTTATGAATTGAACCACACTTTCTACATATTCTTTGTGGATCGACCCGACTTACCCTAGCTATCTTAAGTGAAGTTTGGACCATTATAAATTGTTTTTGATTAGGCCTGACAACCCGCAATCACCAGTCACCCACCTGACAAACCCATTGTCTTTCTAGAACAATGAACAAACAAAGTTGCTATACCGGCTCAAACCCCAAAGCAAGGTTAAAACGTCAAAAGAAAAAAAATGTCGTGGCCAAAGTTTGAATAACCCAAAGTGTACTATTCCTTTCATTGGTTTTTAAATATATAGGTTAATAAAATACACAAAAACAAAGGAAACCAATAAAATACAATATTTTTATTTTATAAGAAGATGATGAACAGTAAGTAAAAGTGGCTATTTGTGGTTAAGGGTTTTTGTTTAGCACGAGTTCGTTAAAACAAATTTCGAGTCACAAAAAATGATCGTTTGTTTCTAGGGTATTACAACAAAAGAAGTGTGTAACGTCGGGGAAAACAGTAGTCCTCAAAATTACCTGATAAAAGAATAGTTGGAAGATCAACAAATTGCTAGAAGCTGTTTAATGTGCTTGTAAAATTGCAAGTCAACTCTAGTTTATCTTGCGATTAAGGCTCATCTTACTATTTATATTAAAACAATGCTAAAGCAACCTAATCAAGAATTAAAAAAAACATAAATTGGATCTTCACAAATTTATGATGTTCAACTGAGTTTTGACTAAAACTTTAGTGTTAATATTTTAGCATAGTTTCTTGAAACTGATTGGTACAAACTGCACTCATTAGCAGTAGTAACTTAGACACAACTTAGGAGTAGTACCTATGATGTAATAAGTAGCGACCTTGGTCGTTGGCAGCATGTTTGGTGCTAACCTAATTGATGACTCATCGATCGCACGTTTGTTCTTTGCTAGAAAATCAGTGACGCCACCGGTAGGAACTTTTGTCTACGATAACAGCCTTGCTATTGACGTAGGTGATAACATCATCAGCATCAAGCTTGTTCTTTGTTACTATCTCATGATGATGTCATCAAACCAACCTTACACCAACCTTCAATTGCAAAGTGTGTCATTAAAGCGTCACATTGCGCTCACAGCTCGCGCTTGCGTGTGAATTGAGAGGCTTTACACTTTGTAGGGTCCCTACCTTCGTCTACTAGTGTTTTAAAAAAAATAGATTTCTTAAAAGGATGTGCTTATACACCACACAAAGTTTGTCGTGAGACAAGTTCTATTCATCTTTTCTTACTAATCTTCCCAGCTCCAACACTTTTGAACACACAACTTCGAATATCAACATCTAATTTGTTTTAGCTCTGTTTTAAACGAGGTTTGGTTCGTTACGAATCTGTCACATAGTCAAAAACAAGCCAAAGTTACATATATCTATTTTATCTAAAATTAGTGCAAAACATTTTCACACTTGGTGAAAATTTTACATTTTCACCCATATTTCTAACATAATTACTAAATGTAAAAATAGAAGTTAGTTATAAAAATTAAATATAGGTTGCTGTATTATCATGGTGGAGTTGGGTAGGTTATGGATGAAGTCAGACACATTAATGGTGAATAATTAGTTGTATGATTGAACAAGTCAATCGTAACATGTAGAGAGTGAAATGGGCTGGATTTATTTCTAGTGATTTAGCCATAAATACAAGTCGGTGATGGTGATTTGGGGTTTGACTTTGTAAGATAGATCCTGAGGTTATTTGGTACAAACTGGTCTTGTTATATTTTTGCAGCACAGATACATTCTCTATTCCTTTACTTTTTAGTATAAAATAAAAAATACCTTATTTTGATAAAAAATCATTGAAAACAGAAAAGGGAAATTGATGTCTCAAAGATCGTTGGTGATCAATCTATGATTACTGACGGGTGATTAACGTATCAAACAAAATTCTAGAAAAAAGAAATTAATAAAGTTCATCACGAATTTCCAAAGGATCAAATAAATTCTAGAACGAAAAAGGGAATTAATATTTTTGAAGGTCATTGGTAACTTATATAATCCTAAAGGTTCATGGAGCGCTTCATGACAATTTCATGATAGATCCGAATGCTTCCCTGGCTAGAATTACCAATACATCACCAACGAGATGATGAATCTAGAGCTATCACGATCAAAATGGGTGAATCATGATTGTACCTGATCATCTAAGTTGATCGTATTTATACATAATCACTATTGGTCATTCCGGGTTAATCATTATTATAATTGATTAAGGGTGTGGATATTGAGACATCCCAAAATTATAAAAGTGTGGATATATAGACACCCCAAAATTATAAATAAACACCCCAAATTTCTATACGTGTCGTATAGCCCCATACGCGTCGTATAGCCCCATACATATCGTATAGGGGGGTCGTATAGCCCTATACGGGACGTATAACCCCTCTGACAGCCCCTTGAATTTTTCCTCGTAGTCAGTGTCGAAATTTGCTATACGCGTCGTATAGCCCCATATGTGTCGTATAGGGGTGTATATGGGGCGTATAGCCCTCCGACATCCCCCCCTTGAATTTTTCTCGTTTTCAGTGTTTTCGACCACGCCCCGTATGGACCCATACGCGTCGTATAGGGGGGTCGTATAGCCCTATACGGGGCGTATAACCCTCTGACAGCCCCCTGAATTTTTCCTCGTAGTCAGTGTCGAAATTTGCTATACGCGTCGTATAGCCATATATGTGTCGTATAGGGCTATATGGGGCGTATAGCTCTCTGACAGCCCCCTTGAATTTTCCTCGTTTTCAGTGTATTCGACCCTATACGCCGCGTATGGACCCATACGCGGTGTATAGGGGGTGTCGATTTATCCAAGTGGGTGTCTTTATATTAGGACCCTTGATTAATCAAGATCAATAATGGTCATTAAATTCATACTTGGTCAATCCAAGTTAGTCAAGATCAACAATAGACATTTACAATTATACTTGGTTAATCCTGGTTATTCTATGTCAATCATGTTTACAATTGTTCAATCTAGGTCAACAATAGCCATTATTCATAATCATACTTGATCAATGGAGGTCAATCATAATAATTCTTCGTCTTTTGATGTCAACCATGGTTAACCATGGACATTATTCATTAAATCTAACACCCTGAGATCTAATATGACATAATAACGCCCATCATGTCCATTTAAAAGCTATCATAACTCATGTCCATTTACAACCTATGAGTATTTGGTTTATGTTTAAGGTTTATTTACTTTGGATTTTTATAGAAGGGTTAAGTTATCAAATTAACTTTCTACTTTCATAAATGATTCATTGCGATACATGCAATTATAATTATTTTTATACCGGAATGATACATGTACTTTAGGTTTATGTGCCATCAAAATACAAATTCTTTAATACCGACTTAAATATCAATCTATGTGGCGTACATGTAATAAGCATATCCATCAATTCTTTTGCTAACATTACAACAAGTATAAGAGTATTCATATTAGGTTTCTTATTTTTTATGTGAGTGTGTGCCTTATATTATAGGGAGTGATTGTAAATTGTTGTGAGTAAATGAGAGAGAAAATTTATGAAAATTGTACCGTGATTTCCCACAATAAAAAACTTTAAGAACTAGCTCCTGCTCAACCTCAACTTACCTTACATGGATGAACGAAGCCCTCCTTGCAAGTTGCAACCATATCCCACTGTCCTCTCATCCGCCCTTGTCATCCTGGCCTCCATCACTAGATCATTGTCAATGGAGCAGGCATGAAAACCCAAATTGAACCGATTTGCGGGTTGCAATGGTAGACTGGTGAGAGTTTTCGAGGATTACCACTTATAAACATAATTGAGAAACCTAATCATATATTATTGGTTCTTCTCTAATCACATATGCATCAAAATAAAATTTACAAGTTTATGCAAATATTACTGAAAATATAAAATTAATTATTTAATGACTTAAACCCTTTCATAAAATAGAAAAATACCCCTGGTTTGGAAATTGCATGTTTTGACTATTTAGTCATATCATTATCAAGTCTCCTTTTTCTTTTTAAGTGATTTTAGTTTTCAACATCACAATATTAACTTTAAATTCACAAGATATCCTTTAAAAGTTTCATGGCATTAATGCTCATCTAAAGCTAATTGCTTAAATATAGTTTAGCACTTTAATTGAAAAAGATAGTTGTACCATCTCCAACGCTCTTTTGTGAAGAATGGCATCGGTAAGAACATATCTTTTTTGTTTGTATGAATTAACTGAATTCAAAAGAGCATAATGGATCTTGAATCTGAATTTCACTGTCATTTCCTTTAATATTTTTTTACTTTTATAAGAACAAACACCATATTATTATTAGACCAATGGAACCACCAGATCATACGTTGAATTTCACAGGTATAACTGCTATCCATTAGCATCTCGTGAACAATAATCATATATTGACTATTTCAAAAACCAAACTTAATTGCTGCCGAATTTAATGAACGTATCAGTAGTCAACAAGAAAAAATGCACCAGGTTGGATTTTGTTTTGGATTTTTTTTTTAACGACAAATATATAACCTTGATTTACAGGATATGTTTTATCTTAATCAGGTCTTCCTATCTGTTTTCAAGACTGGATCACATCCCCAACCCCTTTAGGAGAAAACCTAGACAAAATCATAATGAATAAAACTCAGACCCGCCCGACCAAAGCCGGTAATAGAATCGGTCCAATCAAGTGTATTTAAGTTAACCGTGCCCATTTAAACCAGCTGATTGGTGTACCGGATCGAATTCAATATATTTTTTATTTTCCCTCTTCAAAGTCTAACTTCCTTGTATGTTTACTCATTTAGATTTCATATGTTGTACCACCAAACATTCGGTTGAGTAATAGCCTCATGGCTTTCCTCTAGGGAAAATTGTGAGTTTGAGTCCTATCGGCAACAAAATGCTGTTGGTGGGCCGGATTTTACCGTAGTGGGTCTTCAAGTGGTGGATTTTTCCTGAAATTGATGGTTGGTGGGCTTGGGCTAACTAGCGTTGTCTGTGCTCGCGAGCGTATGAAGTGCATTTTAGCTATTGGGGTACCCTGAGTTGCCGTGTTTTATTAGTTGGTTATTAAAAAAAAGGGATTTCATATTTTGTTTATTTAAGAGTTCATAACTTATTAACATTTACAATAAAAAATAAAGTAGGTACGTATTTTGTTAGTCTTTATTTGTAAATTATTAAGACCTCATTCAGTTTTGACACCAATCCAACCGATTACTACAGTGAACCGGTATGACGACCAGTTTGATCATCGGTTACGAAAACAAAGAGAGACTGAAATTAACCCACACAATGTACGCGTGAAATTAATGCACCCGACCAACTTCCCAACCATACAACTTCATATCAACAATAGTCGTCTCCACTTGATCAATTTTCCCCATAGTAAACACACAGTACACAACACACACAACACATGTGCATTTGTGTATATATACACAACAACCCATACACTTCAAATCTCATCACACACTTCACCATTTTCTCATAACATAACACCTCTTCCTTTGCATTCAGTTTAGTTTAATTTGCAACTTTTATAAAAATGATAAGTGAGCAAAAAAGATGGTCACTTATGCATATAATGTCAATAATATTGACACTAGAAATGGTTTCTTTTGAGGTTAATGCTGTCCCTCAAGTCCCATGTTACTTCATATTTGGCGACTCGTTGGTCGATAACGGGAATAATAATCGCATCGCGTCACTGGCTAGAGCCAACTACTTCCCATACGGTATAGACTTCCCCAATGGCCCGACAGGACGCTTTAACAATGGCAAAACAGTCGTCGATACAGTTGGTAAGTTTCACCGCGTTCGTTTATTACTTATAATCTTAGTTAATGTGTACTAATTTCCTTCACATGTAGCTGAGCTTTTGGGATTTGATGGTTATATTCCACCATACGCGAATGCTAGGGGTCGCCGCATACTTCAAGGTGTGAATTATGCATCAGCAGCAGCCGGGATCAGAGATGAAACGGGCCGACAATTGGTACACATTTTATAAACTCATACGAGTATATTCGTGAAACAATGTAACAGTTATTTTTCTTTAAAGAAGAAGAATTAACGCGTCTTTGAATGTTTTGGATGTACTTATTTGTAGGGCGCGCGAATCAGCTTTGGTGGACAGGTGAATAACTACAAAAACACAGTGTCACAAGTGGTGAATATACTTGGAGACGAAGCCTCAGCCGCGAATTATCTTAGACAATGTATATATTCGGTCGGATTGGGGAGCAACGATTACCTCAATAACTATTTTATGCCTACTATCTACCCGACCAGCAGGCAATATACACCAGAGCAGTATGCCTCAGTTCTCATTCAACAATATTCCGGGCATATACGAGTAAGTAGTACTATTCTTATTCTAACTTGTGAACGATGTAAAAGTAACATGCATACATCACTACTAGAAAATTGACCATTATTGGTAATCTGTCTGTGATGCCACCAGTGGTGACGTCTGACAGATGTATTCGTTTATGATGTTAAACAATTTAAGTTTAATTGTGGTACTTGCAGGAACTGTATAACTACGGTGCAAGGAAATTTGTGTTGAACGGCATTGGACAGATCGGGTGTAGCCCGAACGCGTTGGCAAACAGTCGAGACGGATCTACGTGTGTCGAGAGAATCAACTCTGCAAACAGATTGTTCAACAACCAGCTGATATCTCTTGTTGATAGCCTCAATAGGGATCTAACAGATGCAAAGTTCATCTATATCAACAACTATGGCATTTTCCAAGACTTTATTAATAACCCTCAGTCCTACGGTATATATTTCAATTTATGTTGTTACTTTTCTTTGGTAGCTGTGAGATCTCGTTACCAGAAAACTCACAGGATCATAAAAATACACTGCTAACTAACGGGATTGGGTAAATAAAATATGTAGGTTTTACGGTGACAAATGCGGGGTGTTGTGGAGTGGGAAGGAACAACGGTCAAATCACGTGTCTTCCGGGTCAAAGGCCTTGTCAAAACAGAGATGAACATGTGTTTTGGGACGCTTTTCACCCGACCGAAGCTGCGAATGTGATCGTTGGTAGGAGATCTTACAGTGCTCAGTCGCCGAATGATGCTTACCCGATGGATATCCGCCAATTGGCACAGCTTTAGACTTAAGAAGTTTTGCCACATTTGTACTACTTTATATTGTGTTACCTTTTGCAATTGTGTTTGATGATTCTTGTTTACTGTGATTGTTTTGATAAGTGTAGTTATATATGATATTGTTAATGAAATGAAAGTTGCAAGTTAAGTATGTATTTAATCGATGGTAGCCCTTACATTGGTCAAATAGTTCACAATCCCTCACGGACCTTACCCCTTTGATGGAGCTAGAGGTGCTCAAAACCGGTTTTTGGGTCAAAGTGGTCCGGTTTAAACCGGTTCGGATCAAGTCAACACTAGTCAAAATTCGGATTTGACCAAACAGGATCAATTTGAGATTGGTTTGGTTTAAAACCGGATCTGATCAAACAAGTTCCTATGGTCTCACATTGATTTTGGACCCGCGGATCAGATTGGGTTTGAACCGGTTTCACTCAAATTGTATTAGGATTGGTTTCGAGTCATAAACCGGTTCAGTTGCGAACCATCATCATATGGACTTTGGAGCACATGACCTGCGTAGTAGAGGTGCACAAACCAGGTTGAAACCTGAAATTGGGTCGGGTTCAAACCCGGTTTCAAGAGGGCAAAACGGTAAAAAAATCGGGTTTATACCGGGTCGGGTTCGGGCCTGGTTGGAAAAAAACCAGGTTGAACCCGGGTTGGGGTGTAGAGGGGACAAACCGGTTTGAACCCTACGGGTTGAATTGGGTTGGATAGCTACCAGCTTGACCCCGGTTCGGGTTCAGTCCGGTAACTGGGTTGGATGTTCACCTCTATGGCTCTATGTAGAGGTGGGCATAAAAACCGGGTTGGACCCGAAAAAAAACCGTAGGGTTGGAACCGGGTATGATTTTCTAGAATTTCTTAGAACCCGAACCCGACCCGACCCGACCCGACCCGGAACCGGTTGAACCCGGGTTGTACCCGGTTTCGACCGTTTTTTTTTTTTTTAAAAGTGGCCGTTTTTTAACGGCTATATAGCCGTTGGGATCGATTTGTGACCGTTTTTTTGTCACTTTTAGGCTTATAAGTTAGTATAAATAGGTGTGGGTTGATATGGTTTAGTACCCAAGTCTCAAACGCAAAAACATACGCAAAAAACGCAAAAAATACTCTCCTTTACTCTCGCTTTACACGTTCACTCTCTCGTTTTACACTTTCACTCTCTTCAATCTTGATATGGCTCACTCACAATCTTCCGTTGGTCAAGGTTCGTCCAACGCTCCAACCGTCGTTCGTGTTCTTGCACACAATCGTAACATGGATGTTTGGTGCAATTGGGATATGGTTGAGTTGAGTGACGGGTCTGTAAAGGCTCGTTGCAAGTTTTGTGGAGCTTTGCTTGCTAAAGATTCTAACACGACTTTAAACAAACACATTAGCAAGAAGTTTTGTAAGTCGTTGAAAAGTAATCCGGATTCGCAACAAACACAATTGGGTGGAGACGGTGGAATCTTTAATTACGATGTTAATACGGTTCGAGATCGAATGGCGAAGTTCGTGATTCAAGAAGCTTTGCCTTTTAGTCACTTCGACAATCCTCGGTTGACCAACTTAATTCGAGAGACGCTTCAACCTCGTTACACTCACGTAAGTCGTACTACACTTAGACGTTATTGTTTAAAATTATGGAAACAAGCAAAAAATGATTTAATTGTATTATTTGAAAATTTAAATACCGGTGTAAACTTAACTAGTGACGTTTGGTCGGCTCCACACGGTTTACCCGAATCGTACCTTTGCGTCACCGCTCATTGGGTGGATCCCAATTCATGGCAATTGATGAAACGTACGATTGCATTTGATCTTTTTCCGCATCCACACACCGGAGAATTTTTGTTTTACTTTTTAGATAATGTAATAAGTACTTTTAAATTAGAAAATAAACTTTTTTCAATTGCATTTGATAACGCCTCTAACAACACAACCGCGGTTGAAAAATTAAAATTAAAATATCTTCCGATTGCAAACGGTGATTTTTTCCATACTCGTTGTGTTGCACATATTATTAATTTAGTAGTGCAAGACGGACTATCCGGGCAATATGTTAATAACTTTATTACATCTTTTCGATTTATGTTACATGACGTTTTTAAAAAAAGTAGAAGAAGATATCAAGATTATAAACAACTTTGTAAGGATACGCACTCTAGATTTTTAGGTCCTAATTGGGATGTACCTACTCGGTGGAATTCGACTTGTTACATGTTTGAATGTGCTTTAAAACAAAAGGGCACTTTGAAAGCTTTTCATAATAGTCTTTCGGATAATGGTGAAGCCGACCCATTTCCGGATGCGGGTTGGGAGAATCTTCAACGTCTATCCGAGTTTCTTGAGGTTTTTAAAAACTCAACAACAAAATTATCGGGAGTTTATTATTCCACTAGTTATTCGGTGCTTCAAGAACTATATTTTATGTCTTTGAATTTTAAAAATTTTCAAAATAAAAATAATATGTTTAATCAAATGATAGAACCAATGAAAAAAAAGTTTAAAAAATATTTTAAGGACTTACCACCCGTTTTTACGTGTGCCGCCGCTTTAAATCCGTTTCTAAATGTTGCGGGGGTTGAATGTTTGATAGATGAGATAAATGACAATTTGGATATGCATGACGAAAACCCTGATTTTTCAAACGAGGCAAAAGAAAATTTTAATCATAGTTTGAAAACAATTTATAATTTTTATTTAAATAGATATGGGCCTAACGTAAACATAACCATGCCAAGCGGATCAACCTCAAGTGCTAGTACCTCGTTTAAAGACCCTGTTTTGACTATGTTGAATGTTGTTCGGGATGTGACGGCTAAACGTCAAAGAGGTAACACCCCAACAAGTGAGCTCGGTAGATATAGTGGAACGGATTTTATTTCCACTATGACTACCGAAGATTATCGTGCATTCGATATTTTGGCTTGGTGGAAAGGAAAAGAATCTCAATTTCTGATTCTTTCTGCTATGGCCCGTGATTTACTAAGCGTCCAAGCTTCTACGGTAGCTTCGGAATCTGCTTTTTCTCTTAGTGGCAGGGTAATATCATTACGAAGAACAAGACTAACTCCGGAAGCAGTGGAGATGTGCATTTGTTTAAAGGATCACTTAGACGCAACGGATCGTATACAAGACCAAACAAGCCTCGAAGACGAGATTACACTCGAAGCTAAAGTACATGATGAAGAGGTAGAAGACGGAGTATCTTCTGGCATATCCGATGAAGAATTAGCATTTGATCAAGCATCTCGTAGTAGATAAAATTAGACGATATTGTTATTTTTAAGTTGTTTTAATATTATATGTCTTTCATGTTCTTTTTAAATTTCTTTGTCATTCAAATGTTTTATATAAAAAGTATTTAATATTTGTATATTATAAGTGTAACATTTTCTGCTCAAGATTTGTATATATTTATATATTAAGTTGTTTAAATTTTTGTCATTCAAGTGAACCTGGTTAGGAAAAGAAAAATAAAAAGAAAAAAAAGGAAAGAAAATATAAGAAAAAAAAAACATACGACCCGGTGTTCGACACACACACAAGAAAAGAAAAAAAGAAAAAAAAAAAAAAAAAAAAAAGGCAAAAACCCGGTTGAACCTGGGTTTCATACCCGAACCGAACCCGACCCGACCCTACCCGGGTATATCGGGTAGGGTTTGTATCTCGCTGAACCCGACCCGGGTTCGTACCCGGGTTCACCAATACCCGGATACAAAAAACCCGGTTGGGCCCAAACCCGGTTTTGTACCCGGGCCCGGGTCCGGCCCAAACCCGATTTGTGCAACTCTAGTATGTATGAGACTATGAGGAGTCCATACTTGTACTGTAGAGGTGGCCAAAACCGGTTTGGCAACCGGTTCGGGAAAAAAAATCAAAACCGGTTTGGGTGTCAAACCGGTCCCAAACCGGCCAGACCCGTCGGTTTTCAAGCGGTTTTCAAACCCTTAATGTTCAAACCGGTTCCAAACCTGTCCGGTTTCAAACCGGTTCCAAACCTGTCCGGTTTCAAACCGGTTCCAAACCTGTCCGGTTTCAAACCGGTTCCAAACCTGTCCGGTTTCAAACCGGTTTCCAAACCGGCACCCCAAATCGGTTTCAAAAAAACTAGCTATTATATAACAGCTATATAGCTGTTTTTTGCCCGTTTGAGGTGTTTTTTGACCGTTTTTTTGAGGTTTTTTTGTCATTATACTCCCATTATGTTACTATATATATGTATTTGATGTTTTGGTTGAACTACAACAACTTAAAATGCTCTCTACTCTCAAAAATCTCAAAAACGCTCTCGTGCTCTTAAACAAAAACTTTCCAATGGCTTTATCAAGTGCTCAATCATCCGTTGGTTGTGATGCATCTTCAAGCAATGTGGTGGTAGCAATCCTTTCTACGAATAGAAATCCCAAAATATGATGCAATTGCGATTCATGTCGAATGGCTAGCGGTTCGAACATAGCTCGTTGCAAGTTTTGCCATAAGTAGTGATGCTCATAACAGAAGGAGTGATTATTATTATGATTATGATAATAACATAGAGCTGCAACGTTTGTTCAGCTGCCAAGGCCCAAGGGTACCTCGGGCCCAAATAACACCAGCCCACTTGATGCATCTATTGGGCCATCAGCTAGCTTTGATATTTTTGGTCTTCTGGACAACTTCTAAGTGTCTATGATACTAATCCTTTATTGGGCCTGTATATTTACTTTCTCTCTAGAAGTTAGACTAGCACTATATTTCAGTATGGAAAAAGTTATGGTCGGTAATGATGTGTCTTTGACATTTCACATGTTTATTTTTTGGAAATTAAAAGTAAGAACATTAACACCTAGTATTGCAAATTTGATCCCCTATTCAAAGGTAAAACAGAAACAAAATCAAAAGCAACCAATTTAACAATGGAAGAACACCCTTAAAATGCATAGAAATGAAAGTAGGGTATCTAAACCCTCTAATTTAGTATGCTAAAACATCGAAAAAACCTACTATGAAAACAAAAAAACAAATGAGAAAATAAGATCAAAGTACGTTAAATATTTGATTAAAATCTTCAAATTTTCCATAGTGAAATCACGTAATCACCACAAACATGAAATTGGTCTAACAAATAATCATAAGAGGGATATTACCTCGGGGGTGGGGTGGGGGATGGGGATGGGACAGTGGAGCAGTAATGGTTACTAATGGTGATGAGGGACTAGAGAGGGAGAAATGATGCGACGACAATGGCTGATAATGTTGGTTAGGCTGATGATGGTGTGACGATGGCTGATGGTGGGTGTGAGAGAGATGGTTTGGGAAACATTAATGGGGAAGTGAATATTGTGGGAAATTTGAAATGGTTTTGGCCTAATATATCTAACAGTGTTCTGACGGATACTATTTTTTCCGACTGATTATAATAATTATTAATTATTATTATTAGCATTGATTATTATTATGATTATGATTATTATTATTATTATCACTATCATTGTAACTGTCGTTGTCACTGTCACATTTGTTATTATTATTATTGTAAGACAAGTTTTTAAAATAAAATTACACAATAAACGTGATGCAAAAGATAATTGTAATAGACTCAAAACACATATTTTTGTTTTACACAAACTTAACATTAGTGACTCCAATTGATCATCACTGATTCTAATTATCAACAATAATTATGAAATGCCCTAATTGACCAACATTAATTATGAAATGCCCTAATTGACCAACATTAATCATGAAATTCTCTAATTGACTATTGTGACCACTCCTACATGACCATTAATAACCATAATTAACTAAAACAATCATCCATGAATGTTATTGATTATCACCGACTCTAATTTACGAACACCGGTCACAACATTTGGGCCCTTAATAGGTGTTTCCTAAGTGTCACATCAAAGTTTTCAAAGATAAATCCGTGACATTAGGGCCCTTATAGGTGTTTCCTTCGAGTGTCACACTTCATTGATATAACACACATGTGAGGAAAATGTAGACCATGGTTTTGGTATCCTAGGCTCTTTATCATGGTTTTTTCTTTTTTAACTTGTTGTTAGTTGGTTCTCCTTATTTTTTTGTTGGATTATTTTGTTTGATTTTATTTAACTTTACATCTTATTGAAAATATACATTTTAAACAACTTTCATAATACACTAACCGTACTCCCTTGGACTTTTAGCACACACATATATCATTCTACTATTTGCATTACAAATTAGATTATTTAAAGAGGCATCCAAAGTGATTAGACAATCACATACGACATTGATTGCCTTAATGTAACTATAGGAGCTAATGAATCTAACTTTTTACCTATTTTAACTAATGATCTAGGAAACACCACTCATTTGTGATCTAGATTATTAATAAACGAGATAGGCATCTATGTACCAAGACTAATTAAGAACTAGCAATTTATTAAATTCAGTTGGACCCTAATGTTGAACGGAAGATAAACACAAATACTAACCTTAAAGGGGTGGTGTAGTGCTAATCATATGATCTAAAAGAGGTCACAAATTCGAATCCCGCTTCTACTCGTTTCCATTTCATACTATAATCTCTTAGACCACTAATCGAGCGCAAGTTAAGATTTAGCTAATCATGCTGTCAGTAGGGTATATATAGATGAGTCTTGTAAATTTACTTGGTAAAGGGTTTAAAAAATTTAAACACAAATAAACTAATAGAAAAGTTGCATATAAATAGCCAGAATGTGCATGTGAATGTTTAGAAAATCCACTTAAAATTAAGCAGTTTTGACTTTTGAGAAATTTTTTCCATCACGATCCATTAAATAATTAAATTCACTACGCTTAATTCTAACTGATAAAACTGTTAATAGTTTTTTAATTTGTTCATCCACGACAATTGACCTTATAAGTTGCTGGATGGTAATGTCTTGCACAATCACACTTTCGTCATGAAAATGATTAGATTTTACTAGTTTTGGAGTACGATTGTAGGTGATCTTCTACCCTCATGACATATATACTTATGATAAAATATTATTATTAGGACCCGTTTTATGGCCTAGGCAAGCCGAGCTCGGCTTGAGCATGGCTTGAGCATGGCTTGAGCTTGAAGTTTAACATGTCAGCTCGACTTAGCTTGTTTATTCTTAACAAGCAGAAGTTTAAGTTTGAGGCTTTGAGCTCAGCTTGTAAAAAGCTTAAGCCAACTCATTACCTTTTGTAAATATTAATAAAAATATACTTTTACGTGAATGCAAACTTTATAAACAGATTCATTATAAACCAATCGAGTGGACCAACGAGCTTAAATTTGTGTAAAACTTGGGATTATGAAAAGTAATATTAGACTACTATTTGGGACTTTGGGCAATAACTTATAATCATTAAAATTGGTCTTGATTCAAATAAGCCAAAGGAGCAAGCTACCTTGGCTAGAGCTTGTATCGTTAACTAACCAAGCCGGCTTGTTTGTAAACGAGCTGATTTCTAGCGAGATTTTGACAATATTTTTTGAACGAGATTAAGTCACGAGCTTTATAAAACAACCTTAATTTATATTATATCATAATATATTTGATAAGAACATAATTGTCTTTTTACATTAAGTTTAAAAGTTTTAGGAGGTAAAGTTGTCTCTTATAAATTTAACAATTTAATTATGTTTATATGCATGTTAATTATATGTTTAAATACCAAAAAAATACTAACTAAATAATATTGATGATAAATATCCTAAATTAGTTACTACATCTTTAGTTTTGTAGTTATTATATAATATACTAGTTTTAGTAGATCCGTGTATTACACGGGTTGAATAAAAAATATTAAATAGAATGAAAATTAAAATAAGATATGATTGAAATATTTCTTATAATTAATAAAATAAAAATTTTATTTTAAAACAAACATTTTAAAAAAAATGTCATACTTAAAAACTTTCTTATTATAACTCTCAATTTTAATTATTTTTTATTTATAAAAAAATTACTTTTTAAAAACACCAGTTATAAAATATTTTATATTTTAAAAAAGTTTCATGTTCTAAAATTTTTCTAAGTTTATGCAAAAATTTTTCCTTAGAAATAACATAAGTAAAAGATCTTTTTCTTAATTTATTAAAAAAATATTTTAATAAAAAATAGAGTTACATAAAATCATTAGTAATTAATGTGATTATTAAATAGAAAAGAGAAACGTGAAAAATTTGTTGAGAAGTAATATGGTGTTGATGTGTGTTCCTATTTTTTTTTTGAACGACGAGTTAGTTGTTAGTAAGTTAGTAACACCAAGTTAGTAAATACGTTCATGTCAGAGATTGAACTCATGACCTCCATTTTATTAGAAGCAAAAGCTTCCCACCTCCTCATTTTATGGTTTTCGACGATCCAAGAAAATATCAACCAATTCTACACAATGTAGCTCGGGGGAAAACGATAGAACCGCCGCTGCGTAGCACGAGTAAAAAACTAGTTACAATTAATAACAAAACTCCTTAGAAATCTAATTATGTAAACAATTAACTTTTTGTTTATTTAAATTCTCCAAATTGTTTTAACTCTATATGATTTCATATTTAATTTATAAACTTTTATGAAACATTCAAATCTATATAAAATTTCACCAATTTATTGTTTAAGCATTTTACCAAGGTTTGTATTTATGTAATTATGTGTTGTGTTTCTTCACATCGTGCGGATCGTAGACACCTTTCTAGTTGTTATAACGAATTTTCTATGGTTATTTGGACAAGAATATATGAGTTTCAACAATCTTAACCCATTTATCCTTCTTGCGAATAATGTGACTCAGTAATTTGATTTTAGCTTTTTTTTTGAACAGTAAATGTGCGACCTTGCTCCGGAGGATATGTGTTATTTTAATCGGGTCCACCCATCCGTTTTCCAGGCGGGACCGCACCCCTAACCCCCTTAGAAGAAAACTTATTGCTGAGAAAACCATTTGGTTCAACTCTGAGAATTTTACTCAGAGTGAGACTTGAACCCATGACCTTACAATATTTACATGTTATGAGTACCTCATCTTAACCAGTTGGCCTAAGGATCATTGGTTCGAATTTAGTTAATGAATTACTTTTATTAGTCAAGGTCATCAATTCTAGTTGTAATTGTCAATCCAGAACTACATTACCACAAATGTTTTCCGTTTGGATCTATATAAGTGTAATTATGAAAATGATAGAAATGACGGAACTTTTATCACAATAAAAACATGTTAGATACTTAATCAGCAAATCAATTACCGGTGATTAACTGTATGCTGAATTCAAGGTTGCTAATTTTCAATTACCACCAAACCTATTTAACTACTCCATTATAACCAACCTATTACCCTACTTGCCCCTCATTATGTTCCCTCAATTATAAAACTACAAAATTTTCTTTTTAGAGTCTTTCATACAATCTACTAGACCGTAATTAGCGATCCGACATGAGATCCTACGACACATTTGTTAGGTTTATACCATTTTACGGTTTTATCTTACCAATATTGGTGGTTGGGAAGCCACAAGTACCATGTTACTTCATATTTGGAGACTCGTTAGTTGATAATGGCAACAATAACCATTTAGTTACCTTTGCGAAAGCCATTTACTTGCCTCACGGCATCGACTTCAACGCTGGACCAACAGGAAGGTTTTGCAATGGCCGAAACTTTGCTGATTTCATGGGTATTAAGATATGTGATTTGCACACCGCAGTTTTTACTTGGCATACAATGATCATCCCTTCATCATTTTTACTATTAAATTGAATTTTAATAATGCAAACTATATATTATCCAATTATTCATAGTAATTCATACTAAAAATTTGATCAATGATACTCTTAACTTGTAATTTTGTTGCCAAGACAATCCAAGTAGCATAAACTATCAAATATTTACACTTGATTTCCACTCCCTTTTACTCACAATTAGGATTATGGACAGAGGGAAAACATACCAGTAAAATCGAGTGAAAATTAAGTACAGATTGAGTGTAAACATATGATTAATATTCTATTAGTATTGCCCATGACAATAAGTTAGGAACAATATCGATTAAACTGTCGATATGTATTAAACTAAGGCAATGAGTCATATTTTGAATTATTTTAATCCTATTTCCCTTTTTCATAATCGTAAGTTACATCTTTCTTTGCCTAACGTGATGCACTATCCATGCATTTGCAGCTGAACATTTAGGTTTTACTAGTCATATTCCTCCGTTCGCCTTTTCAAACGGATCCGATATACTGCTTGGACTGAACTATGCATCAGCAGCTGCAGGAATTCGAAGCGAGACTGGTCACCATCTGGTGATTAGAATTCAAACAACACTCTAACTTTCATAGTTCCACCCATAGGAAACTTAAAACTATTAATTTGATTCATAACACGTTACAGGGTGATCGGATAACCTTTGATCAACAACTTCAAAATCATGAATTGACAGTGTTGAGTATCAGTGATATTCTAGGAGGATCAGATTTGGCATCAACTTACCTGCAAAAATGCTTTTATCATGTAGGGTTCGGTAGTAATGATTACCTGAACAACTATTTCTTAACATCTATGTATGACACCAGCAACATGTTTACAGCTGAGGAGTTCACCAAAGTCCTCATTCAACAATATAGAAGTCAGATTTTGGTGAGTTCTAATGCATGAGCTCTTGCAATTGTTATAGGTAAAATACCCTATTCACCTTATATAAAGCTTGCCTTCAGATAATTTCATATAGGGTGATGTTCAGAACACTAGATTATTGCAAGACTAAAAAAACCTAAATCATTTATTTTTTTATCAGTAGCTTATGTTTTTAAATTTTGTATTTCATACATACACATGTCTATGTTTTGTACTTAGAACTCATCAAACTACTTTCTTAATATGCTATTAAATTAAAACTTACAGTTAATTTCAATTTTGTTCCCCGAGGTTTGATAACAGTAACAATTTTTCTTTCAAAAGTTTAAAACATCAATTACAATTCACAAATTTCATTATTTGTTTCAATTTTAGTCCAAAAAGTTTACAATCCGTCTCTATTTCAGTCCAAAAATTTCATGTTTGGATTCAAGTTAAAACAACTTATAAACTTTTGGATTAAAACTGAAACAAATGATGAAAGTTTTGGACC
The DNA here is from genome assembly GCA_025506505.1 of Flaveria sonorensis. NCBI lineage: Eukaryota > Viridiplantae > Streptophyta > Magnoliopsida > Asterales > Asteraceae > Flaveria > Flaveria sonorensis. The sequence continues at coordinate 8,965,149 of CM046429.1, forward strand.
GAAATTTATGTTTTTCAAACTTTTAAAAGAAAATGATTATTTGTGTCAAATATCAAAGAGTAAAATAAAATGCAACTTTAAAACTTATCGTACTACTTTATTTAAAGAGTAAATTACTATTTGCATCCCTAACGTTTACCGATATTAACTACTTGAATCCCTAAAGTTTTAAATTCGTCTTTTGCCCCATGACTTTTTATTTTTGTCTCTATTTGAATCCAAATAATTAACACTGTTAGTTTTTCTGTTAAAATTTATGTTAAAAGAATATAATACCCTTAATAATTAAAAAATAAAAAAGTTACGGACCCAACCACATCATCTTCACCTGTTAACTTTATTTTAAAAGACTCTTCACCAACATAATCCTCCTACTCTCTGTATCTCTCTCTCTTTCTCTCATATACACACAGATACACACACACACTTTCTTTCTCTCTCTACTTTACATCACCGCCACCATAGTCCCATCTCCTCCACCACAGCCCCATCTCCACCGCCATAGCCCATCACCACCATCACTATAGTAGCTCACCACCACCATCACTACAACAGCCCACCATCACCACTAAACACTCTCATAACTTTTTTTTCTCTTTCTCTCTCTCTCTCTCTCTCTCTCTCTCTCTCTCTCTCTCTCTCTCTCTCTCTTTTCTACATCTACACACCCCCTATCTCCACCACCACAACCATTGATTTGATTGTCGAGACTCAATCAAAAACAAATTATTATATCGGTCTTAGCTACCTTTATTATGTAAGGATAGTAAAGTCGTATCCACAGGGAATATATGGAAAGTGTTTAATTAATGTGACTCGATTAACTATAGCACACAAACTTTAGAATTAAAAATTGGAACTTTGAATGAATTAATGAGCAAACGTGCATAAAGCAAAGAAGTTTGAAACTAATTTACTTAAATAATGGAAAATAATTACTTCCGGGTTTCTAATTCTGCAAGATCAATAATTGATACTTTTAAATTAGGGTTTGTAAGAATATAACTTCAAGATTTTACTTTTGATTAAAGTGATAACCAAAGAACAATCATTTAAGACTCGTTCATTCATAAGATTACCAATTCACCTATATCACGTTGTCTACTTTTCTTAATGAGCTCACGATGCAAGAAAACCAAAAACTGATAATCAAGCAAACAACTTTATTTATAAGCAAACCTTTTAAATTAATCAAAACATAAAACTTTATTCAATCACTCAATGTTCATTACAAAAACCTAATAAAAAAAATACCAAATGTCTCACTTGATGAGAATCTTACTTCTGGAAGTAATCACAAAAAGCCTAACCACGCATCATCTTCATTATGCTTTTGATCTTGAATTGGAGAATGTTTGTGGATGATTTGGGGAGCCTTGGAACACCAAAAATCGCCTAAAGTTCGTCCCTTTTCGTCTCCAAGAAGTTGTAGATAGAATTGGGATTGATTTGGCTTAAATAAACTTGAAAATCCAAAAAATCCGGATGTTGTTAGGCTACCAACATATCATACGCCCACTGGCATATGATACGCCAGCTCATGCGCTGCCCATACGCCTAATTTTCTGTTTCTTTTGTCAAATATGCCCACAAATACGCCGCCTCATACGCTGCCCTGGCGCGCCCAAACCCGGAGTATCATACGCTGGGTCTCTTTCTTGACCTTATTTATTCCATTTTTTGATATTTACATCTCCAGTCATTCGACTTTCATTTTTTGCTACTTTTGCCTCAAATTGTGCTCCTTTAAGCTCCAAACACCTAAGAACCAAAACATAAACAAAGTCAACTTGTTTCACAATACTCATGATATAAAATCAAGCATTTAGATCAATTAAACACTAATATTTTGACTCGTGATCACATCCCTACACTTAACCTTTTGTTTGTCCTCAAACAAATTTAAAATGTATGATGGTTTATCTTATGACAAAAAGAAAACAATTAAAATCTCAACTTATTTAGCATTCAAAAGACAAACATACATAATACAAGAAAAGGAAGGAGTATGTGAACCTGTTCATTAGCGAGAGCCTTCATTAATTGATTTGTGCCTCCCCACACTTGAGTATTTGGATGTGATGATTGAACTATCAACATAAAACAAAGCAAACCAAAGAAAAAACAAAAACTAATAAAAGAATTAAAACTCACTTTCGTAGGAATCACGATTGTATTTAGCGTATGCAACAAGCCTCTAAACCCCTCGGTAGCCCCGAGAGGACTAGTTGTAGTCTCGTTAGGGTTTCTAGTGAACACACCCATAAAGTTCGCGGGTTGCCTCCCGTTAGCGCTATGTTTAAAGTCTTCAACCGGACTGTACCTGTCACCATTAAGGTGGTCGAATTGCACATTGCCTATCGAGTTGCCAACAAACGCTCGATAATTGACATGCCAGTTCTATAATTGCTTCTTAATGATTGGCATGTAAAATGAGAAGTTGTTAAGAAGCCACTTCATGATAATGTGTCCAATGTCATGCAATGTCACCTTTCTTTTCTTTATCCTTAAATCCTCTTCCCTAACTTTATTGGTCGAAGTAATAAGTACGAGAGAATGTTTGGGATAAACTTTGATTACCTCAGTTTCTGATTTTTTTGATGAGTTTCATGTCTTGCTCCAAAATATTTATAACTAGTTCATCCATTATTTCCTTAGCCATAATGGATTCAATCTCTAATTCTTCTACAACCTTGTTGATTGGTATAATAAGTACAGAAGGAGGTTTAGAATAAACTTTCATTATATCACTCATTGACTTTTTAAAAGATTTATTGTCTTCAAGTGAGACTCCATATTCATTTTCTTGCTCTAGAAGATCCATTGGCTCTTCTTCCGCATCATCATCATAACTATCAACCACCAATCGTTCTTCACATGGCTTTTTAACAAACGAGGGAATTTCTATGATGTTAAACTCCATATCCTCATCCTCAACTTTTCCAGATGGTGAGATGGACTGTTCTAATTCTATTTTAAGTAATAATGCATCACGCTTGATAGTTAAGTAGTAAAGTTGTTCCTGATCTGAAAGATGATGTTGTGATAACAACTTATCGATCTCGGGCAATATTAACTCCAATTGAACAATACTTTCTTCCTCCTCAGATTGAAAATCATTTTAAAATGGCATAACATTCTGGATAACATTATCTTGTTTAGGAAATTAACATTGATTTTGATCCTCGTATGTCACCTGAGAGTATTCTTGATGACAGTCGTTATAATTCTCCTAATAACTTGAGCTTTGTGCCATCTTTGGTTCCAAAATGTTACAATCCAAATCTTGTCCAAAGTTATAGTTTTTCTCTAACTGATAATATTCTTTATAGTATGGTGAAGATGACTCGTAGTACGGATAAAATGATGGTACATCATCATAATAGACATCCAATAATTATAATTTTCTTCTGGCATTTTCACACTTTTGCAAGTACTCAGGGCAATGATCTTGCGTATGAACTGGACTTACATAACATCTACATGAGTAATAAACTCTATTCATGGTGAGATTTAAGTACTTGGGAGTAACCTGCAAAACATAAAATACCTAACGTAGCATCGCATAAAAGAAAAGAAAAGAAAACTAAAAAAATTTACAAAAAAGAAATAACACTTTGAGCACTAATTCCCCGGCAACGACACCATTTTGATCTGATTGTCGAGACTTGATCAAAAACAAGTTAATATAAGATTACCAAAGAATAATATTTTAAAACTCGTTCGTTCATAAGATTACCAATTCACCTATATCACGTTGTCTACTTTTTTAATGAGCTCACGATGTAAGAGAACCAAAAACTGATAATCAAGCAAACAACTTTATTTATCAGCAAACCTTTTAAATTAATCAAAACATAAAACGTCATTCAATCACTCAATGTTCATTACAAAAACCTAATCAAAACATACTAAATATCTCACTTGATGAGATCGTACTTCCAGAAGTAATCACAAAAAGCCTAACCATGTATCATCTTCATTATACCTTCGATCTTGAATTGGAGAATGTTTGTGGATAATTTGGAGAGCCTTGGAACACCAAAAATCACCTAAAGTTCATCACTTTTCGTCTCACAGAAGTTGTAGATCAAATTGGGGTTGATTTGACTTAAATAAACTTGAAAATCACAAAATTCGGATGCTGTTAGGCTACCAGCGTATCATCAGCCCACCGGCATATGATACGCTGCCTCATACGTCCAACTTTCTGTTCCTAGTGTCAAATACGCCCACAAATATGCCGGCTCATACGCCGCCTCATACGCCGCTCGGTGTATGATACTCCGATACGCCCTAACCCGGAGTATCATACGCCGGGTCTCTTTCTTGATCTCATTTATTTCAATTTTTGATATTTACATCTTCAGTTCTTCAACTTTTATGTTTTGCTACTTTTGCCTCAAATTATGCTCTTTTAAACTCCAGACACCTATGAATCAAAATATAAACAAAGTCAACTTGTTCCATAATAATCATGATGTAAAATCAAGCATTTAGATCAATTAAATACTAAAATATTAACTTGTGTTCACATCCCCACACTTAACCTTTTGTTTGTCCATAAACAAACTTATTTGCACAATTCACCTTACTTAATCAAACATGCTAAATTATCACAACTTTGTATAAGTTAAGATCACAAGGAATACTTAGTTTTAAACTTTCATCATGTAAGATGCACAACCCAACATATAATATCATTCATGTTTTAAACTTAGAATCACCTTAGTTGGCATAACTTCACCTTTTGCTTCAAACATTCATACATGTAAGATTCACAATCCAACATGTGGTGATATGTTGTTGTTTTCGATTCATGCGATGGTGGTGTGGGAGGTTTTGGTGGCAGTGATAGGGGGTTTTGGTGGCGGTGATGGGCGGTTCCAGTGGTGGTGATGGAGAAGAGATGAGAGAGATATTGTGTGTGTGTTTGGTGAAAAATCAAGTTTGCTAACGTAAAAATTGTGGATGGGTCCCATAATTTTTTTTTATTTGGTAGTTTGGTCATTTTATAAAATATTTAATAGAAAAACTAATAGTGTTAGTGTTCAAAATTTAAATGGATGAAAAAGTAAAAATTCAGGGGAAATAGTGATATTTTTAAACTTTAGGGATGCAACTAGTTAGTTTTGAGAAAAGTCAGGGATAAAAATAGTAATTTACTCTTATTTAAATGTTTATAAAATTTTTATTTGTTTATATACACATGTATTGTTTGTGTGTGGGTAATGCATATGACTCACACATGTGTAAGTTATATACCTAAATATGTTTTTTTTTTTTAAATTTCTAGATTATATTTTCTTTTACTTTAAAAAGCTTTTAAGATTAAGAAAAGAATGAATCATTTTGTTCTGTTTGTTCTTGTAATATTTAATGTTGTGCATAGACCTCTTCTTTTTTATATATATTAACAACCAAGATTCAATTCTTTATATACAGAAGTGTAACCGAATTATAGGATTTACTCATAAAATACCAATAAATTTTGTAGTATTCAAACTACAGATCCACAGAATGAATAAGAAACAAAATTAATAATAAATGATAAATCACATAGAAATAATAATAATAATAATAATAATAATAATAATGATAATAATAATAATAATAATAATAATAATAATAATAATAATAATAATAATAATAATAATAATAATAATAATAATAATAATAATAATAATAATAATAATAATAATAATAATAATAATAATAATAATAATAATAATAATAATAATAATAATAATAATAATAATAATACATAACAAACTCAACTAACAATATTTAACACATGTTAACATTTTTAGAGGTTAACCTAGTTTCTAACAATGTTAACCACCATGATCCTATATCAAATCTAACACATGTGTGACGTCTACTAAATCACAATACACAACTAGATGGTCTTTCATATATGATTCTCCTTACTCTTGAAGGCAATGTTTACATAAGACTATGGTATGTCACACATGCATTGACCTCTCTACAATAATACAAAAACCAATTAGTAACCTTACGATTTATCTAACATTTACTTACATCACAGAAATTATACAACAATGGTGCAAGGAAGGTAGCTTTGCATGGCTTGGGTCCAATTGGTTGCACACCATTTGAGATGTCACGTCACTATTCAAATGAATCATGCGTAGAATACATTAATACAGCGGTTCAACTGTTTAACCACTATTTGAAGAGACTTGTTGATGAGCTTAATTACAACAAAAGCCTATGCAATGCAAAATTTATCTATTTGAACTTCTATGATATGAGCATGGAAGTCATCCAAAACCCTTCAGCTTTTGGTAGAAGTTACCATACATGGTTTTCAAATATGTTTAAGCCTCATTTCAGTCACAATGAATTATTAGTTCCGATGATAGTTACAAAACTCACATATATTTATCTCTTATTTATTAGGATTTAAGGTGGTGAATAGCGCGTGTTGTGGATTGGGGTTGAATAATGGTGCTGTTACATGTCTACCGTTTGAAGTTCCATGTAAAGACAGGAATGAATATTTCTTTTGGGATGCATATCATTCTACTGAAGCCGCAAACAAAATAGCTTCTAAAAGAACATACCTTGCACTTAATCAATCAGATGTTTACCCTTTTGACATTTATCACTTGCTTCAACTCTAGTTAAGTTGTGATTTGCAAACTAGGAGATTTATTGGTACTATTATATATGCCTTTTTGATATATACTTATTGTCAACCTTGAGATGAAGAGATTTACTAAAACTCTTTATTAAGAATTTAACAGTCAATTGTTTTAGAATAATTGTTACTATTATGTTCTTGAATGGGAAAAATTATTCATAAAAGTTAACATCTCGTGATAACAAGACATTACTAATTTCAAGGTCAAACAGCTTTTAACCTTTTTTAGTATTTGAATATACATACTCACTCCACATATTAGATACCCTAGAAATATAGAGAACTAGCTTCATTAAGGAGATGTCTATGTTTCATTTCAACCATACTATTTTGTTAAAGAGTATAAACACAAGAAGTTTAATGAACTATTTCATTTTTAAAACAAAGTTGTTTCATCTGTTTATAAGTGATTTATGTTCAATTGTCTGGTCGACACATTTTTATACTGTTATCAAACTATTTTTTAGATGATTATTAAAACTACCAATATTTTCTAACACTTCAATTTCTTTTCTAACAGACATAATCAAACAACTCTTGAATAGTCGTCCACAATTGTTAGAAAATAATGAAACCCCTCCTTAATTGTAACTTTAAGATGTCCCTATAGGTTTGAATGTACTAATTCTCCTACATATTCTCCATTCTCTCTTTTTTAAAAAGAATATGCAAATGAAAAATCAATCAGTGTAGAAAATCAATTACCATGGTTGAACCATTGATCAGCGTATCAAGATGGGTCAACTCTAAGAGGATATGCATTGAAAATCTTGAGGATAGATTGATTGTGGATAGATCACCTCAAGATAATAGATTATAAGATGTAACCTATAAAGCATAAATAGTTGGAACAATACTCCTTAATAATATCATTCAATGCGTTTTTTAGTGTTGAAAACTCAACATAGGATTCAAGACTTCCATTACTGAATAAAATGAATTTAGTTGCTAAATTTGAACATAAAAACTAAGTTATGTTAATTAGCTTTACTTAAAAGAATTTTACTTATGAGTTAACTTGAATGGTTTAGTAAATGGTGTAGTAACTTGTATAAAAACATGTATACTTAAACAACATTAGCTACGCGTTTAACCAGGCCGCATTGAACTATCCTTTTAACCCATGGTTAGAAGTTGGTTAAAACCAAAATGTATTAGTTAGAAACTTGAGGGCCTGTTCTGTTATTTTATAAATTTGAGGGGCTAATTAAACATACTTAGAACTTAGGTTGTTAATTCGTTGTTAACAACTTTAATTGGGGAGAGCTTTTTCATTGTGTATTCGATTCCGATTTCTTTCTTCTTTCCGTAAACGAACCGAACCGGATTGAACCGTAGAGATGAAATCGGTTTGTAACCCTATGCTTTCAAATTGGTTAAACCCGAACTAGATTGGTTAAACCCGGTTTTAAACTAGCCAACTTGTTTCTTTCCCCATGAAAACCGGTTTAAACCTGAAGCGGCTTGGACAAAACCCAATTAACTGCCTTTAAATAGGGCTGTTCAAAAAGTTCTCGGTTCGTATCTCACTCGAAGTCCGCTCAAAATTGGCTTGGTTTGTAAACGAGCCGATTTGGCTCGACTCAATTTGTAAACGAGCAGAACCCACGCTAAGGTATGCTTGGCTCGTAGCTTGCTCGCTAGCTGGTTTGTTAACTCATTGGTGAGCTCGCTCGTTTGCCTGCTTTAATTAAAGTTTGAATTATAATTTATATAAATTATAAACCAGATTTATGTCATATTAAGTATAAACATATAAAGGCTGATAATAGTTTTTGATATACCAATCACAAATTAGAGTTAATTACATAAATGGCCCCTATGGTTTATCAAAAGTAACAGGTTTGGGTACCAATAGTTTTTTGTAACAGGTTGAGGTATTATGTTTTCAGTTTTGTAACGAGAATGAGTATTAAGACTAGCGGACATTAGTTTTTCTATTAAATTAAAATAAAATGACTAAAATACCCTGGATGGTATTCTATTTTATTCAGGGACTATTTGTGTAATTACCTATAACTTAAAAATCCGACCCCCACCCAGATCTGTTTCGAAAATCAAACCACCACCACTGCTGAATCCACCACCGCCGTTACCCACCATCGCTATCGTCCACCACCACCATGGTCAACGCCCCGTTCAGACCCCAAATCATCACTAATTCACCGTCACCACCCTATAACAAATACCCCAACCCACCCACTGTTGCCTTCCTTCTACTTCCAATTTAGACCACCACCACCACCTCCATTAAATCAAAAATCGCCGCCCACCATCACCTTGGTTAGCACCTTTCCTTCTTAGCACCTTGAGGAGTAATAAGGTCAGTACCACAACCATCACTAACAAAACAACCAATATAGAAAACCTTAAAATCATCAAAAGGGGAAACCACCACCATTTGGCCACCACCATTGGTCACTAATCACCACTATTTTGTCCGACCACACCCATTCGACGAAACCACCACAACCAGTACCAACCATACTCTCGGTTCCCCCACCTCAGCTTTTTCTTAAAACCCTATAACCCAATTAGGGAAACTTGGTTTTGGGGCTTGTATGCAGATGTGGTAATTCATGGAAAGGAAACGGCGGTGGATTGTGCGATAGTGGTGATGATGTGGTGATGTGTATGTGTTAGGATGAGATTTTAAGTGTCTAAACGTTAAATATTACATATGATTATTCGTTTTTATGCATGTGATTAAGTTGAATAGGTTAACTATGAGTTGGAAGTGATTTTGTAGGTAAAACAAGCAAGTTGGAAGCTTACATGGTGAAACAAGTCATTGGAGGTGTCAAGAAAGAAGGATTCAAAGTGCAGCAAAAAGGCTTCCACCGTAGCCTACTGTAGCCACCGTAGGCTATGCCAGCTCAAGAAAAAAATCAGCAGAATGTACCCCAGCGTAGGCTACGCTGGCTGGCGTAGGCTACGCCAGGGCCTCCGTGGAACACCTATAAAACCACGTTTTTGTTAGGTTTCACCCCACCACTTGCCCCCTATTCGACCTAGAAAGTTTAGAGATGAATTTTGGGAGTTCTTAGATTATTTTTTCACCATTCCAACTCTCAAAAACAAGATACAATCATCCGGAATGCAAATCAACAACGGTTTTGAAGATCATTCAAGAACGATGAGCGGCTAATCTTCTCGTGATCTACTTCGGGTATTAGGTTTTGTGTGATTAGGTTTTTGTTTATGTTTAACTTCATTGGGATTAAACTTTAGAACCTGTTAAGTTCTTTTATAAGTTTAACTTGTGTTTTGGTTATTTAAACAATGATTTTGGTGAACTTTTATTTGAATATCATTTAATCTTCCGGAAATTATATGATTGCAAGTTTTGGTTTTCAATCGATTTGGCATTGTGTATTAAGACCTATTAAGTCTTGATTATCGATATCACTTAATCATCGCATATACAGAATCCCTATTAAGAATTTTCCATGAAGTTGAATTAAACAACTACTGAAAACCAAACCTAGATCCGAAGTGGATTACTCTTTCGTATAATATTTTTCTTAACCAAGTTTCATTATTTGCAATTCGTTTTCATAGTTTACTTGTTAATCATTACAAAATCCAATTTTTACAGCCAAGAGGCAATAGTTAATAATTTGTTAATTTAATTAGTCATTGTTTTCTAAATCAAGGTACAATACACCGACCACTAATTCTACGAGGATCGACAACCCTATTTATCCTAACTAGTTTAAGGTGAATAGGAACACACATTTTAATATTTTATTTGATTGATACTTCGACATCGATCAAATTTTGGCGCCGTTGCCGGGGAATCGGTGCGCTTGGTGTTTTGTTATTTTATTTGTTTTATAAGAAAAAAAAATCTTTTTTGTTACTTGTCTTATTTTATTTGTTTTTATTTTCATGTTACGCTTGGTGTTTTCAGTGTGCAGGTGACAGGTTGCATGCATACTCGATATTTGGGTAGGAAATCACCACTAGTATTCGATCCAGAGAAAGAGAAATCAGCAATGTATAATCGTGTCTCGCATCGATCAGGGTTACCAACTACATCAATTTAATAAGCCATTGATCAAGTAGCTGATAGTTTGTCTGATTCAACTCACATGGATAATCCAAACAACCAACCACCTCAAAATCCAAACCCTCTTCCCAATAACCAAAATCAAAACCCAAATCCACTCCCACCACCAAATAACAACCACAACAAAAACCTGAATCAACCACCACCCAACAATAATATGAATCAAAATAACCTCAATCAAGGAGATGACTTTGATCATGTGAGCATGCATAGTGTTCACACGGGTGATGAAGATTATGAAGATGAGTGGGATAACAATGAAGAACCCTATAATGGTGCAAATTATGATGCTTGGAATGGAATTTTTGGTGGAGGTGATGGACAAAATAGAAGTAACAATTAGGGGAATGATCAATATGGATGGAATATACCACCTATCAATCAACAATGGGGGAGGGTTAATAATAATGTCAATCAGCTAAGAAGACCTCAAAGTGCTCAAGTACAAGGTGTGGATAGCCATTTCAGACCTGCTATTTCTGAAAACCTGAACCCTATCGCACCTCCAAACCATAGGGGAAGATCTTTTGATGTACGTCCTCACTACCTAACCATTCTTCCTGTATTTAGAGGCACTGTAACGGAAGAACCATATATGCATCTTGCTGAATTTGATGCCATATGTAGTACTATTGGTGGAAACCACTTCACACAAAATGAAGTAAGACTGAGATTGTTTCAATTTACTTTGAAAGATAGAGCTAAGCAATGGTTCCTCACTTTGCCTGACAACAGTATTCATACTTGGCAAGAGATGCAAAGGGTTTTCCTTGAAGAATATTATTCTATGGGAAAGACAAGTGATGCAAGAAAGGCCATTCGATCTTTTCAACAACAAGTGGGTGACCAATTTCATGAGGCATTTACAAGATTCAAGGAATTGATCCGCATGTGTCCTCATCATGGTATTGAAAGGTGGGAATTGATTAAGGCATTTTTAGATGGACTAACACCGGAAGAAAGGAAATACTTGTATTCTACAAGTAATGGAACATTCTTATCTAATCATAAAGATATGGATTGGGAATTCCTAGAACGAATGTGCAAGAATTCCAAAGCTCAAGCTTCGGCTATTAGACGGTCAAAGCCCGCTCCGGCAAGGTCAACCACCATTGATTATGAGAGTAAAGAAAGAATTGCATCTTTGGAAAGACAATTGGCCAAGTTAGGACATGCAGGGACTAAAGATGTGGCTTCAATTGGATTTAATGTATGCAATGAATCTGGTGACTTGGGGCATGCAAGTGCAAAGTGTCCGTTGCTTTTAGGTCAACATGAAAAGGTGAATCAAGTATATGGAGAGAGAAAATAATTTGATATGAACTCCAATACTTATCATCCTAGTTTGAGGAATCATCCACACTTTCAGTATGGAAATGCTTCAAACCAGATGAACCCTAATTTTCAAGGTAATAATCAAGGTGGTCAAGCTTATCAGAACCGAGAACAAGGGAATCATAATCAAAGTGGTTATCAAAGAACTTCATATTCTCAAGGAAACAATCAAGGAAACTACAATCATATGGATCAACAAGGTAGTTCATCATGCAACTATCAAAGTAATTCTCAATCGGGACAACTTGGTGGTGAAGAGTCTACAAATGCAAAGTTGGATGCTTTGATGACCATGATGAAAGAGAATATGAAAGAGAACAAGAGAGAAAATGAAATTAGGGACAAGGATTACAAAGCCTTAAATAAACAAGTGGGTCAACTTGCAGAGGATGTGGCTCAAATTAAAAGGAACCCTGGAAAGCTACTAAATGATACCACGGTCAATCCTCAACATCAAGGAACCAACACATAAAATATGAGAACTGTTCACATCAATTCGGTTAGTATCCTTTCTGACTCTAAAATTATTGATAATGACTTTAATTCTTTTTCACAACAAGTTAAAGATAAGGAAGAGAAAGCCGATACAGTGGAGGAGAGTGACCCAGGAGCACCCATCATTCCAATAAAAGTGGGGAAGTTGAAGATAAAAAGAGCACTTTTGGATTATGGAGCAGCTGTTAGTATCTTGCCAGGTATGTTATATGATAAGTATGACTTCGGTCCTTTAGAGGAATTTGACACCACTGTGGTGTTAGCTGACTTGACTCAAAAATGTCCTTGGGGGATGGTAAAGAATGTTATAATCAAGTTGGGAGAATTTTACTACCCTGTGGATTTTATGGTGCTCGATTATGCACCAATGAGGACAAATGAGCAACCGAATGTCATATTGGGTCGACCATTTTTAGCAACAGCCAATGCTCAAATCAATTATCGGGATGGAACAATTGACATGACTTACGAAACTCGTAAGTTATGTTTTAATGTATTTTCCAAGTCGATTAATTATTTTGTTAATAATAAAGTTTTTGTGGCAGATATGACTAACGTGTGTGTTCCTACTTATACTTCACATGTAAGCATGAACACCACTTTTGAGAATGATTTTGAGTATGATAGGGATAAGCATGTGGACTTGAAGGAATTGGTGGATTTAAAAGAAAAGAAAGAGACAATTATGAAGATGGAAACAAAAGATGTGAAACCTAAAATGAAGAAAAAAGTTGGCGATCCACTTGATCCTATAAAAGACAAAGTTAAGGCATTAATATTTGGGCCACAATGCGATCTAGTTGAAGAACTGCCGAATCACTTGAAGAATACCGGAGTCAAGCATCCTACTCGACCACCATGAGTGGTCGCAGGTATGGTCTGGCTGAAGACCTAAAACTTAGCGCTAATCGGGAGGCAACCCGGAGTTAACTTTTATGTTTTATGTTTGATGTGTCTATTTAAGTAGATTATTTTGATAATGGTTATATTTTTGTCCGGGTCGGTTCGGGTTGGAAAAATCGTTTGTGTTGAGTAAGTGAATAAATTGATTTGCAAAGAAGAAAAATTCACACACTTAACTTAAATATCATATATTGGGGACAATGTATCTCAAGTGTGGGAATGAGGGAAAATTTGGAAAATTTTTATTGTTTTTAAGCAATTCAATCGAATACGAAAACGACAAGCACACCAATTGATTCTTGCCTTGTTTGATGTAAGGGTCCTTAGTCATGGTTTAATTCTAAGATAGCAAAAATAATGATGTTAGCAAGGTTTTTAGAAAAACTTAAGAACTGCCTAGTTAGGGTTAACAGGCTATTGGTGTAATAAAAACATGCGCACACCGGCAACCCTAATTCCTACTTGGCGAGATTTTGGAGCTTCTAGATTGTTAGTTCACATAAAAATTTGTTTCAATTGTTGAGTGTAGGCTGTATGATTTTTTGTTTTAGAACTTGTATGATTTGATACATATTAAGACGGTGAATTTGATAAATGCACATAGATGATAGAGGCAATCTAGGATTCCTTTTTCTTTTAATACCATTTTTTGTGTTTCACCACTTTACCTAAAATTCCCCCTAGTAGCCACTTTCGAGCCTTAAACCGTTTATTTTGACAAACCCATATCAATAAAACCCAAATCAAATTTTACCTAATGTGACCAAGTTACCACTGTTGATAACATTCAGACTAGCTTCAGTATTTGATTTATGATAAAAGCAAAAAATAAAAAAAAATGAAAAAAAAACTAGGAAAAAAAAAGAAAAAAAAAGAGAAAGAAAAGAAAGATGCAAATTGTTTGTTATGGGTTAAATATGCACCCATGCGTTTGCTTTGTTTGAATAATAGTTATGTCAATAAGGATGTCAATAGTTGGTATTGTCTTATTTTATATTTTAGCCACACTCACAGCCAATCATTCCTATCTTAACCTAAGCCCAAAACCCCGTAAGTCCTTTTGATGTGTGCATTGTCAATTATTACCATGAAAACTTGATTGACACCCAAGCATATGATAACAAAGTTTCATATGTGGACCTTTTGAGTGATATATTAGTGTAATTTTCACCAATCCAAAAATAAACCGAGAGGAGTGACAAATGGTGAGGGGTGTGTTGCATGACAATAAAAGCCGAAAGCTTGTTAGGTTTAACTAGTCAGGTTCTATTTTGAATTAAATGTAACATTCTTTACTTGCTAACCAAAAATGATTATTGTAATTCTGGAATGGGTATGACTTTGGACCATAGCCAAGACATAGCAAGGGATTTTGGTTTATAATGTTGTTAAGTGTTTTGAATTAGATTTGCTTGAGGGCAAGCAAAGTTTAAGTGTGGGGATGTGATGTGCGTGTGTTAGGATGAGATTTTAAGTGTCTAAACGTTAAATATTACATATGATTATTTGTTTTTATGCATGTGATTAAGTTGAATAGGTTAACTATGAGTTGGAAGTGATTTTGTAGGTAAAACAAGCAAGTTGGAAGCTTACATGGTGAAACAAGTCATTAGAGGTGTCAAGAAATAAGGATTCAAAGTGCAGCAGAAAGGCTTCCACCGTAGCCTACTGTAGCCACCGTAGGCTACGCCAGCTCAAGAAAAAAATCAGCAGAATGTACTCCAGTGTAGGCTACGCTGGCTGGCGTAGGCTACACCAGGGCCTCCGTGGAACACCTATAAAACCGCGTTTTTGTTAGGTTTCACCCACCACTTGCCCCCTATTCGACCTAGAACGTTTAGAGACGAATTTTGGGAGTTCTTAGATCATTTTTTCACCATTCCAACTCTCAAAAACAAGATACAATCATCCGGAATACAAATCAACAACGGTTTTGAAGATCATTCAAGAACAATGAGCGGCTAATCTTCTCGTGATCTACTTTGGGTATTAGGTTTTGTGTGATTAGGTTTTTGTTTATGTTTAACTTCATTGGGATTAAACTTTAGAACCTGTTAAGTTCTTTTATAAGTTTAACTTGTGTTTTGGTTATTTAAACAATGATTTTGGTGAACTTTTATTTGAATATCATTTAATCTTCCGGAAATTATATGATTGCAAGTTTTGGTTTCCAATCGATTTGGCATTGTGTATTAAGACCTATTAAGTCTTGATTATCGATATCACTTAATCATCGCATGCATAGAATCCCTATTAAGGATTTTCCATGAAGTTGAATTAAACAACTACTGAAAACCAAACCTAGATCCGAAGTGGATTACTCTTTCGTATAATCGTTTTCTTAACCAAGTTTCATTATTTGCAATTCGTTTTCATAGTTTACTTGTTAATCATTACAAAATCCAATTTTTACAACCAGAGGCAATAGTTAATAATTTGTTAATTTAATTAGTCATTGTTTTCTAAATCAAGGTACAATACAGCGACCATTAATTTCACGAGGATCGATAACCCTACTTATCCTAACTAGTTTAAGGTGAATAGAAATACAAATTTTAATATTTTATTTGATTGATACTTCGACATCGATCATGTGGCGATGAAGATGATGTTGATGGTGGTGTTGTTTCATTTAAAGAGTTGAAGAAAATAGTGGTGGTGAGGATGATGTGACGGGGTGGTGGCCGGCGGTGAGGGCTATGGTGATGGTGGCCGATAGTGGGGGCTATTGGTGCCTGGTGGTGGTGGCCGGCGGTGGGGGGGGGGGGGAGAAATTATTCTTAGTAATTATATATATATAAATATGTATATATATATATATATATATATATATATATATATATATATATATATTAAATTACACAAATAGTCCCTTATATACACTTAATGACATAAATAGTCCATTTAACTACATTAAAGTCCTTGTAAAGTGAAAAGACAAAAATGCCCTTAGGTTTAACAGAAAAGTTAATGTCTGTTAGTGTTAATACCTTAAGTGGTTAGAAATTGAAAATACAATATCCAAACCTATTACAAAAAACTTTTAGTACCCAAACCTGTTATTTTCAATAAACCACAGGGACAATTTGCGTAATTAGCTCCACATATCATTATTTCAATGAGATAAGAAAAACAAATATATAAAATATTAATTTTTTATATATATGAAGATTTGCAGGATCGAGAAGGGTGGTCAATGCAACAGTTTCACAAGGTAGAGAGATATGAAAAACTTAGCAGGTCAAATAAGGGAGCTGGCAAGTGATGAAGCAATGAACACAAGTAAATGAACAAGAACAAGAACACTCAGATATGATTTTTCAAGAATGATGTATATTGCTCTTAATTTCTTACAAGTGTTACAAAAGCATGAAAATAAGATACAAGTACTTGAGATACTTTATACTACATCCTACAGCCAGCCATACTTTAAAGGCTAGCTGGAAACACTAATCTAGACAACAAGATCAATGTAGATTCAAAAGGTAGATTGCCTTTTGACTAGTGACTATGACATACCATAGCTCACATTCTTATCTATTACAAAAAGGATAAAAGTACATAGTTGGAAAGATACAGACAAAAGACATTAATCTACTATTTTCAAAAGCATGTACTTTTCACCAACTCATATAAGTTGGTAAGTCATTAGAAGTGGCAGCGAAAAGTGGTTAAGCTTTTGTTAAAAGGTGATTCAGAGAAAGCATGTCTTCGCTGTCTTTGAAAGAAATCAGTCTTTGAATTCGGAAGACTTTGTCCTTGAAGCTTTGAAAGACTTCATCTTTGGCTTTGGAAGATATGGTCTTTTGGCTTCAGAAGATTTGATACTTAGCATAATTCTCTGAGTTATATCATATCTTCCAATGTAACTTCCTTATACTTCAGTTATGCATGCTGAGAGCTCTTGGTTGTTCTTTGGTTGCATCAGCCTCTAAGTGTATTCTTTACAAACTCCTCCTAGGCTGATGCTACCAAAACTAAAGAGACCTTTGATTCTTGATACTCATCAGAATCAAGACCATTCCTTTGATCATTAGCTGGTCAGGATTCTTTAGACTCTCAAAGTATATTCTCATGTCATATAGATCATGTAGAGGGAGGTCAAGTATGTTTTGCCAGAAGTACAGGTCTTGACCTCCTTAATCTCTAGTGACATACCATCTGTCCGGATTATTGGCAAACATCCAAGACACAATGGGTCTCTCATAAGCAAGAGGCTCTACTTGAATAGGATTTGGATGAGTAGCCTTTTCTTGATCGCCCTCAGGATGTTCTGACCCATCCTGAGGTATAGAGGTGGATGCCTTGGACTTCTTTTTTTTCTTCTTCTTGTCCCTTCTGATGGCCATCCTTTTCCTCTTTCTATATTTTAACTGAGAAGACTGGCCTACAGTACCAGATTGCTCTTGTTTGTCTTCTTTAGTTGGGTCCTTCTCCTTCACAGGTTCAAAAGAAGAAGGATCAGGACCCTGCTGTGGATTAAAAGATAAAGCTGGATGTGATGCAGCACTAGGTCTAGGTTGTGTTGTCTCTTGTGGTTTAACCTTGACCTCAACTTCAGGTACAACCTGACTTGGTGGAGAATGCAAGTCAACTAGCTCACCCCTCTTGATCTTCTGCTTGATCACTCTAATGTGCTCATCCATGATGGATAGAGACATTAGACCAAGTCTTCTTTCGAAGAATCCATACAGCTTCAAGAAGCTGACCATCTTCTATCTGTCAGTAGATTTCTTCAAGTTTGCTCTGATGGTGGCTCTTGACTTTGCATCCTTTTCCCTCATCTTTCTCTTAGCTGCTTTTTGCTCCTTTAGAACTTGTTGCTCAAGCTGCTTAAGGTATTCGAACTCAATGTAGTCATATGGAAAAGGAAAAAGGTTTGCTGCCTGATAGAGGCCAGTGGCACTCAGATAGTTGATCATGTTTTGTCTATCTTGTTCCCTACCTTTATGAGTTTGTTGTTTAGTAGCCACAACCTTTGTCTTAGGGATTTTTTGAACTGGAGAGAGGGTAGGAGCTTTGTAGAGTCTTTTTCTCCTTTTTTCTTTTTTATCTTGAGGAGCAATTCTGTATCCTCAGCTTCCTTCCTCTCATTTGACACTTCCATGTCAGCCAGTTCACTTAATTGCTCTAAGGGCAGAGAGATGAGTTCATCAATATTGTAGTTTTTGGACCCCAAATAATTTAATTTGGCTGCCTTTAACTCATCATCTTAAGTGCTTGACCTAGGGGCAGCCCTGATTACAGCTTCCACGAAGCCAGGGGTCCTACTTGAACTCTCTCCCCTTGCCTTCCTCTTCTTCTCTCTTTTCTCCTCCTAAATCTCCTTAGGAGTCATCTTCCTTTTACCTTTATCACTTACAGGCCTATGTGACTCAGGTTGGAGAGAGCTTTGGCCTTCATTGCTTGGTTCTACACTTAAGCTCTAGCCAGAGAGAGGCTGTGAGACACCGTCACCAGCTGGTGCTTCACTGAAGGTAATGGGTATTGAGGGTGCTGAAGCAGCTCCTGTCTCAAGGTTCACAGGCTCAACTGCTAGGCCTCTAGCCAAGGTTTCCCCTTTGAAGCTAATCTTAGGGTCCACCACAGCATCCAGTTGACCAACAGTCTTGCCTGCTAGGCTCTGTCTATATAATATTGTTCTTAGCTTAAACTCTTTAAGCATCCTTTATTGAATCCTATTAGCTAACCTTGTAGCTTGCCTGTTTTGACTTGGGTTGGAAAGTGAGAGGTCAACTAGATAGGTGCTCTCATTCTCCTTTGATCGTCATACCTCCATCCCACTATTAGATTTTCAGCAGGGAAAGATGGAGTAGGCATAGCCCTTGGTATACCCTCCTCAAACAAGCTTTGAATGAGTGAGTCCATATCAATATGGACTTGAGGAGGTTGTTGAGTATGGCTAACTGCAAGTGAGGGTGGTGAGTCCTCCATGTCCATACTCTGAGAGGAACTCCCAGGTTCTGTGGTTGTAAGTAAGACTTTTTCCCCCTTTTTGGTAGCATCACCCTCTTACACAGAGGGGGGGGGGGAGCTAGGAGTTAGGTCCACCATATCCACAGGTTCTTATGGGCATGGTTAAGTCCTCTAGATGGGTCTCTCAGCTAACTTGCCCTTGAGATCGATGATCTCAAGTTGCTGGTCATTGACCCTTCTTTGTAAGGTGGTCACCTGAGATTATAGGTGACTAACCTTGGAAACTAAATAGGTGCAGATTTTAGTCAGTTTGTGCACCTTTAGTTGCATACACCCCTCATCTTCATCAGAAGAATCATGGGGGGATGAGAGAATAGGACCAAGGTCTTCTTCCTCATCACCAGCTTATGTTTCTTGGCTGTTGGTTTTGCCCTGCACACTTATAGCTTTAAACGAAGTGTTAATGGGCTGGGTTGCAATGGTTGAGGTCTGAATGATGTAATCACTTGCAAAAGTGAAAGCCTCTTCCATATGGGCATCCTAAACAGGTTCAGGGAGGTCCACCTCAGTTGTGGGTGGATGATGTGGGCTAGATATAGATTGTGCAGGAGCAATCATCTCTGCTTGAGAAGGGACGGAGAAAAGAGACTCATGGTACTCACTGAATCCTATATCTTCAATATCATAGAATTCATGGTTGGGTATGGGTTGGTAAAGGTCAAGCGGTTGGGGATGGTAACTTTCCCCTAAAGGTTGATCACTAGAGTTTTGTGACTCTAAGTAAAGGCTTAAGGGTGGGGTTGTGAGCTCATCAAGCTATGCCTGAGGAACCTCAGCACTAATCATAGAAACAATAGGAGTGGTTTGCTCCTCAGCAGAAGTGGGAGCTCCAGTATCCACTTCTTCTTGCATGGTTGGTGATTTAGGGGCCTGCTCAACCTGAGTAGGGGTTTGTTTGGATTTTTTTTGGTAGGTGATGGTGATTTATGGCTGTGTGGGGGTTGTAGATGTAGAAGGTGTGGGTTTAACATTGGCTGGTGCTGCCAAGTTGTCACCTTGAGCAATAAGCTCTAAAAGTTTTGGGACCAGGGCTGTTTCTACCCCTGAGAAACCAACAGTTGGCTTTCTTGTTGTCTTGAAGATGTTAGGCTTCATCTGTCCTAATTTAAGAACATTACCTGTTCCCCTTAACTGTGAGCCCAGTTCACATATAAAAATGTACTGAACATATCTAGGGAACATATAATATTCTAAGGAGTCCAAGTTTGCAAGCTAATTTGTATATACAAATTGAGAATACCTGAACTTGACCCTTGAACCATTCTATGGACTATGTAAGAAAGGTATTCAGGAATTTGGTCCCATCCTCCATGTTTGTTTGATAGGGAGTGGATGACCACATGGAGGAGGTACTTCCATTTGTAGGAGACCTTGCCCTTTCTGAAGGTTCTTACAGATTCGTCCCCTTCATAGTCCATCTGTAGCAATGAGTTATTAACAGCAGACTTAGGGAAGGATAAGTCACCCTTTTCATCATCCAGCCTTAGATGAGAGTTGATAGTGGCTGGAGTGATAAATACTGTCCTCCCGTATACTATGGCAGACAGTTCCTTCCCACCGTCCAAAATGACCTTTTGGCAGGTCCTCCAGAACTCCAAAAGTTGATCTTCGTATAATGGAGGATTGATTGTGAGTGCGGTGAGGTAGTTGGTTAGAGATAAGAAGCGGAAAACATCTGAGAAACTAGGATCTTTCTCAGACTTCAACAGAGCAACTTGATTATGTTGCCTGTGTAAGTGCATGGAGAAATCCGGTTGGTTTCGGGGATCAGGGTTCACCATTTTGTGTAGCTTTGAGGTGAAGGAAGGTAAGAACAAGGTCGGTTTGTGGGTGAATTTAGGGTTTGAATCTTGCAGATGAAGGAGAAAGTGAAAGAGGGGGAACCGTTGTACTATATATATATATATATATATATATATATATATATATATATATATATATATATGATATGGATTTGAGACAAAGTTAATGAAAAAGGATAAACTTTGAAATCTGGATGTCGGTCCACTTTTGAAAAAGTGCCCAAAAAGGTAGTTTTCTTGGAAGTCTAAATCTTCTGAAGGTAATTTGTCTTAGGTTTCTAAGAATTTTGCTTCGAAAGATATCAAATATCAGAAATCTTATTCAAAAGAGAATAAAGCTTCAAAGACTTAATTGCTTTCGTAAGAAAATAGTCCTTCAAAATAGATAAGTACTTGGTGACAAATATAAGCTTCGGAAGATATATTCAAATTTCTTCTGAAGGTTAGTTTCTTAGAAGTAGTTATTTTTTTTAAAGACATAATTTCTTGTGAAGACATAATTTTCTTCCGAATACAACTTGATGTCTTTTGAAGGAAAGTATATCCAAAAATTTTAAAATTCTAAGGGATATCATTTTGAAAAGTTTCTTCTAAAATAAACTGGGCTTATATGGTGATGATATAGATAAATTAAGACACACATATTATTAAAAATATTCTTGAGTTTAGTTTAAGAAAAATCTACTCGAAGTTAATTATCCCAATAGCTGATACAAGATACTTATCTTTTCTCATCAAAAGCTTTTGTGAATAGATCAGCATATTATTCATTTGTGTTAACCTTGACTAGTTTTATCAATACGTTTTCAAAATTATCTCTAATCAAATGACACCTGATGTTGATGTGCTTTGTCTTTGAGTGCTAAACTGGATTCTCTGTGATAGAGATAGCACTGTTGTTGTCTATATGGATGGGAGTCTCTTTAAAGTTAAATCCATAGTCTAGCATCTGATTCTGAATCCAAAGCACTTGAGCACAGCAGCTTGCAGCAGCAATGTATTCAACTTCAGCAGTTGATGCAGATACACAGGATTGCTTCTTACATTGCCATGAGACTATCCTTCCACCAAAAAATTGACATCCCCTAAATGTTGACTTTACAGTCATATTGTATCCACCATAGTCGCTATTTGTATATGCATACTGATTGAAGTCAGAATTCTTTGGATACCAAAGGCCAAATTTAGGAGCACCTTTGAGATATCTGAGAATTCTCTTGATAGCAACTAGGTATGACATTTTGGGGTTGGCTTGATATCTTGCACAAATACATGTAGCAAACATGATATCTGGCCTGCTGGCAGTGAGGTACATAAAAGACCCAATCATAGCCCTATATAAATGTTCATCAACATACTCCCCTTCAAGATCTGATCCTAGAGAGTGGTTTCTGGCTACGGGTGTCTTAGCAACCTTGCACTCAGCCATATGAAACCTGGCAAGTATGTCTTGCACATACTTTGAAGATGCCATTGTCAACCTGCTTCACTTGAATTTCTAGAAAGAAATTGAGTTCCCCCATGGCACTCATTTCAAATCTATTCTTCATCAGCTTCTCAAAGTTATTGCAGAGCTTTAGATTAGTTGACCCAAAGATAATGTCATCTACATAAACTTGAACCAGCATCAAGTCATTTCCTGTTCCTTTGATGAAGACTGTTCCATCAATAGTACCTCTCTTGTATCCATGCTGACAATGATACTGTGATACTGTCTCATACCACTTTCTTGGAGCCTGATGCAGCCCATAAAGAGCTTTTTCAAGCTTGCAGACATAATCAGGATGATCTGGGTCTGCAAAGCCAGGTGGTTGTTTGACATACACCTTCGCATCAATCACCCCATATAAAAAGGCACACTTGACATCAAGTTGGTAGACCTTGAAATCCTTAAATACAACAAAAGCCAGGAATATCCTAACAGCTTCAAGTCTTTCTACAAGAGCAAAAACATCTGTGTAGTCAATCCCTTCTTCTTATGTGTATCCTTGAACAACCAATCTTGCCTTGTTCTTGATGACAAGTTCTCTATCATCCTTCTTGTTCCTAAATACCCACTTGGTACCTATGGTAGTTTTCCCTTGAGGAAGAGGACATAGATTCCAAACCTTCTGTCTTTTGAATTAAAGCAGCTCCTGCTGCATTGCTTCAACCCAACTTTCATCTTTCAAAGGCTCTTCAATCTTCTTAGGCTCTATCTAGGATAAAAAACAAGAGTGCAGACAAACATTTTTGTCATGGGTTTATCCTCTTGTTAACACTCTAGTCTCAATATCTCCAATGATGTTTGTGGTGGGATGGGACTTGTGAATTCTCAGTTGAGGAATCACAGCAAGTTGTTTGGACAGATCTAAATTGGTGAAATTTAGATCTGGTGCTTGAGAATCATCCACCACATCAACACACTTATCAACTAAGACTTGATCCAATGAGTGTGTTACATCATTGATGTTGTTTTCTATGGAGTGGTTATCAGCATCAAGAAATTCTTGATCACTATCACCACCTCTATCTCCTCATACATTTAAAATTCCTTCATTTGAGTTCTATGCCTCTGTGCTGGAATTTACAGGCACTTCAGATGTATCAGCTGAAGAATTTGTCATAGTTGTGCTGACAGGATTTTCAACTATAGGGCTAGTTACCACTAGAGCTGAAGTAGTTTGAACATTTGGTCTTCTCAGCCCAAATCTTGGATCAGAATCTCCTGTTGATAAGGTACCTATAGATCCTGAAACATTCTCATAAGATTTGTTAAAACAGTTGGTAACTAAATCAAGATCAAATAACCAATCAGGACCAGAACCTTTCACACTGGGTGTGTGCTCATTGAAGGTTACATTTGCTGACTCCTCAACTACTCTGGTTCTGAGATTGTATATTCTATAAGCCTTATCTTGGAAAGAGTATCCAATGCAATATCCATCATCTGATTTCTCATCAAATTTGGCTATTTGATCCTTGGTATTCAAGATGGTGCAAGGACATCCAAATGATCCGAGAAAACAAATGAAAGGTCTCTTTTTATGCCACAGTTAATAAGGAGTCTTACCATGAGTCTTAACTACTAAAACTCTATTTTGCACATAGCAAGCAATGTTGACTGCCTCTACCTAGTAGGTGTTGGGCAGTTTTGAGTCGGACAACATGGTTCTTGTAGCTTTAATAAGTGTCATGTTTCTCCTCTCAGCAACACCATTTTGCCGAGGAGTCCTGGGAGCACTGTATTGTCTTGAAATACCCTTTTCATCATAAAATGCATCAAGGATTTGATTTTTAAATTCAGTTCCTTGATCACATCTTATGATCTTGACCCTGTGATCACATTGATTCTTTATTTTTAGAATAAAACTCTTTAGGATCTCAGGGGTCTCATCCTTAGTTCTAAGGAAGAAGACCCAAATATATCTTGTGAAGTCATCTGTGATCACCAAGCAATAAGAGGTCCTTCCTAGACTCATTACACTGTTGGGGTCAAAGAGATCCATATGTAATAAGTTTAGGGGTGTAGTAATGGAGTTTATTTCCTTTGGGTTGTGAGATACCTTGTGTTGCTTCCCTTTCAGGCTGCAACACAATGATCATCACTTGTAAACTCTTTCTTTGGCATTCCAGTTACCAAATCATTTTTAATTAACTTATTCATGTTTTTAAAGTTTACGTGACACATTCTTTTATGCCAAAGGAAAGACTCATCACTATTGGCCTTAAATAGAAAGCAAGAAACTTCTCTTAAAGGGGATGTTTCCTGCAAATCCATCTTGTACATGTTCCCTTTCTTGGGAGCTCTGAGCAAGATATGCTCTTGAGGAATGACCACCCCGGGCTTGAGAACAATGCACTCATGCTCAGTAAAGAGCATGTTGTGTCTCTGATCACAAAATTGGGATACACTTAAAAGATTTGTACCCAAGCTCCTTGACAAAGTTTACCTTTTCAATGCTGAGCTTACCATTTATGACCCTGCCCTTTCCAGTAATGTAACCACCAGATTCTCCTCCAAAAGCATCTGGCTCTCCATCAAATTTTTCAAAGTTTTGAAGCAAAGAGCTATTGCATGTCATGTGCCTGGAACAACCACTATCAATGATCCATACATTTCCTTTAGTCTTTAGTTGTTCCTGCACAAAAAGAGATGGTTAGTTACATTTGGAAACCCAAGCCTTATAGATATTGGGCTAGTCAAAGTGAATAGAAGATAATGCAATAGTAATTGATCCTATATGTAAGTTCTGAGGATCATTTGTTGTTGTTGATGAAGAACCTTCAGTTACATGGCCTTCCTTCATCTTCCACACCATCTTCAGAAGACTAGATATGACCTTCAACACTTTGGAAGTTTTGATAACTTCGGAAGTTTTGGAGACTGGAACTTCAGAAGTTTTTGCATCCACTACAGCAAACTTCAGTAATTCGGAAGCATTCCTTTATTCCGAGACCAAAATTTATTCCGAAGGTAAGTTTTCACTTATCTTCTTCTTCACTTTGGGGCTTCTGAAAGGAAGAGATTTTCCTTCTGAAGCTGTTTTATTCTTCTTCTCAGAAGTTTTCTTCTTGTTCATGTGGATAGTACTTTTGGGATTATAGATGAAATCCTTGGCAAAGTGAGAAGTACTACCACACATGATGCATTCAGTTGGAATACTTCTAAGAAACTTCTTTTGAGTGGGAGGTTGAGCTTGATCACTCTCCAATTCCTTCTTCATCTTCTCAGATGATGCAACAGGCTTCTTGGGATGAGGATTGCTCTTAGAACTAGATGGTTGAAGCTGTGCAGCAGTGGTGCATAATTTTTCAACCTTCTTCTCTGAATCATGATGATTTGGACATGAACTAGGACTCCTGGTACTAGAGTCCATGGTTGGGTCCTCAGTCTACATCACTTCAAATCCAGCAGAGATGAAAACCTGGTTTTGCTTGGAGTTGAAAGTGGCATTGTTCTCTTGAGCATTCTTGGACTTTCTCTTAGCTGCCCTGATCAAGTTCTTCATTGCAGACTTGGTCATCCTTGATTCTTTCTTCTCTCCAGTAGAATAGTGTCCCTTCTCAGGATAACCCTTGTCACTCTCCTCAGGTTCATCCTTCACTATCTCCCTTTTATCTTCATCTTCTTCTTGAATGGGATCTATTGAGGGCAGCTCATCTTGACAAGTTTCACACCTTGGAGATCTTACAGATAACAATGTGTGTGGAGGAGCTATCTCACTTGAACCCAATCCTTGCCTGTTCTGATAAAAAATCTTTGCATGCATGGATAAAGATATTATGTTCTTGAAGGTTTCCTCTTCAAGAACATATTTTTCTGCCTTAGCTTTGCTGATCACAAGCTTAGCTTGCCATTCAGTTAACTTGGTAATAAGATCCTTAATTTGAGTCCTATAATTAGTGTGCTCATGTTTAAGAGTTGAAATGGTTTTCTCTAAATCTTCTATTTTAAGTTTGTAATCAATTTTAGCTCTTTTAAAATCAACTTTTAAAATGTTTAAGGACTCAGGATCAGATCTCAATTCCAAGTTGTAGGACCTATACGTGTTAACTTTAGCAATGCATTCAGGAGTACAAAGATGTTCCAATACCTTAGCTCATTCATGATCAGCCATCAGTGATTAGTTTGGAGAAGCATCTTCTACCTGAAAGCTCCAGTCAAAGCCTCCTTGTTCAATAGCAATAACAGCATGTTGTTTGGGCTGGCTTGGCTTCTCAGTTCTTGGAGCTGCATTAGTGTAATTTGGACAGGGCTGTGCGTGGCCACCATTTGTCCTTGGTTCCTTGCATTCTCTAGCAAAATGACCCATTTGGTTATAGTTGTAACACTTTACTTTGCTTTTGTCTAGTCCAAACTTTCCACTGGCCATATTGCTGGAAAACTTTCTTCCTGTCCTCTTGTAGAACTTTTTGGCTCTGTGAGTGAGAAGAGTCATCTGTTGAACTATCTTTATGTACTCCAGATCATCCGGATGGATGCAGTCCAGGTCTTCAAGGGTGAAGAGAAAGTTTCCAGAACTTTCATCAGTAGACACAAAGGCTTGTGCAGAGCTTGTCTCTTGGAATGGGCTTCCTTAGATGTAGTTCTTTCTTGGTGTCTCAAGGAAGGTGATGAAAGGACCCTTTTGTGAGTTTTCAAGGAATCATATAAGATGATGTTGTGGCTCAATGCTATCCCTTTCAACCACATGAATGACTGAACTCTACGGATTATTGGAAGAGCTGCTTGATGGATTTTGCAGATTCATCTCCATCTGGTACCCACTAAGGATACCATAAAGCTCTGTGAGTAAAAGTAGAGAGGTTCTCAGTTCTCTTAATGGTCACATAGTAGTGAGTCCATTGTCTGGGAAGAGAAAACATGAATTTTCTCACTATGTCCCTATTCTCAAGTTTTACTCCAACATACATTAGAGTATCCACAATCTCAACATACTTGAAGTATTGTTGAGTCATGATTTCACCTGTCTTATAGGTGAAGTTTTCAAACTACTGCTTCATGATATCCTTCTTGTTCTCCTTGGCTTCTTCAGACCCCTCATACATCAGTTTCAGTGCATCCCAGAGTTGCTTAACAGTCTTGCATTTTTTAAAGTCTCTGTATATGAAGTTAGGAAGAGCAATTTGAAGAGCGGTCATAGCCTTCTGATCTACATCTATTCTTTTCCAATCTTCTTTAGAGTAGTCAGCCATTTTCTTTGGTATCATGTCACCTCCAACAATGGCTGAAGAGGTGCATGGAATATGAGGTCCTTCGACAACAGATCTCCACATACTACTGTCTTGAGACTTGATGAACCCTTCCATATATTGGCATCAGGTATCAAAGTTATCAGGAGTGATTAGTGAAGACTTTGTCATGGTACCGATTTCCATATCAGCTTTAGAAAGAGCTACCATTTGAGTTGATAAGTGTTTTGTGAAACTGAAGTGATCTAAGATGGTGAGATCTTACAATCAAGATCCTGAAATGCTCTGATACCAATTGCAGACCGGAAAGGGTGGTCAATGCAACAGCTTCACAAGGTGGAGAGATATGAAACACTTAGCAGATCAAATAGGGAACCAGCTAGTGATGAAACAATGAACATAATTAAAAGAACAAGAACAAGAAAACTCAGATATGGTTTTTCAAGAATGATGTATATTGCTCTCAAGTTCTTACAAGTGTTACAAAAGCATGAGTAAAAAGATACAAGTACTTGAGACACTTTATACTATATCTCACAGCCGGCCATACTTTGAAGGCCAGCTGGAAACACTAATCTAGACAACAAGATCCATGTAGAGTCAAAAGGCAGATTGCCTTTTGACTAGTGACTATGACATATCATAGTTAACATCCTTATCTATTACAAAAAGGAAAAAAAAGTACATAGTTGGAAAGTTACAGATAAAAGACTTAATCTACAGTTTTTAAAAGCATGGTGTTTTCACCAACTCATATAAGTTGATAAGTCATCAGAAGTGGCAGTGAAAAGTGGTTAAGCTTTTGTCAAAAGGTGATTCAGAGAAAGCATGTACTCTTTGTCTTGGGAAGAAATCAGTCTTTGGTTTCGGAAGACTTTGTCCTTGAAGCTTCGGAAGACCTCATCTTTGGCTTCGGAAGATATGGTCTTTTGGCTTCGGAAGATCGATACTTAGCATAATTCTTTGAGTTATATCAATTTTCCGAAATAACTTCCTTGTACTTTAATTGTGTATGCTGAGAGCTCTTAGTTATTTTTTGGTTGCATCAGCCTTTAAGTGTATTTCTTATAAAATTTTAAAAAAATAACAAATTATTATTTTTAAAAATACACAAACTAGCTGAGACCAAGCTTACAATTTAAACTCCTTAAGATAAACAAGCTGGCTCGATTCGATTTTTAAAAAAGCTGAACCCAAGACCACCCTGACTCGATTTGACTCATTTAGAACAGACTTGTTTGGGTCAATAAACCAAACAATTTGTGCCCCTCTAGCATGTCTAGTCTATAAGATAATAAAGTGACGATAAGTCGATAACAAAATATGGGCCGCTTATCGCTATTGTGTGCACCAATCATGCGCACGTTGACATTGGAAGTTTGTTATCTCTTAACGTCTTTTAATATTGTTTAAAGGTAGCTAGGCTTTTATAAATTTACACTATCTTAATTTTAAAAAAGGAAAAAAAAAAAAATAACTTACTTAGAAATGTAAGATATCAATTTGGATAGTATGATAAATTAAACTCTTTTATGTGAATATATATAAGATTAGTTAGTATCTTGTTGGATTGAATATTGATTGAAACTTCAAAGTATTTGTTATACAACGGTTTCTTTACTTTTTATTATGAAAACTTTATAGAATTAGTTGCATAATCGTTTCTTTTTATTTTTTGTTTGTCTTTTTTGAGATAGAATTGTAAATATATTTTTATTAAACATCACCTGAGCAATTAAAGGAAGAAATCACTCTAGTCAAATCCGTTAATAATCTAGTGGTAAAGATAGGATGTCTAAGTAATCTATTGGTGAAAATCCTTAGGGAAACTAGCCTTTCATTATAATTTTACCAACGAATCAACGACAGACCTTAGCGGCAACCACTGGCAGCTGATCATCATGTTCAAAATTTGAGGTACCCTCATGTTTGAAATTCCACGTCTTTTTTCTTTTCTACATGAAGTTTAAGCTATAGTGTCATTTTGAAAGTACTACTGATTTTTTCTCAAATGCGTAGACAAATATTATAAACATTATTTTGCATGGGCTAGTTCCATACCCGTTCATTTGCCATATTTAGTAATGCTTCATATTTTTACAATATTATGGATAAGTTCACTTTATATTCTCGATCTTTAATAAATTTCTCAAACCATCCATTTGCATTTGACTAGCATATTATAAAATTTATTTAAATACAAAATTAAAATATTAATAAATAAACAACACAACATACCATAAGTTGAAATCTCCCTTCTTGATTTTGAAACTCATGTGGGTTGCCTCCTGAGATCCTAGATAGTTACATATAAAGCAATGCGAAACCAATACCAATCTATGTAATCTTCACTAGCACTAGTTGTGCTAGTGTGTTTTCTAGCCACAACGTGATCAAATCGAGTATACAATAAATGGACAAATATCGTGGAGATGTTCATGTCATCGCTATATTATTTATATTTAAGTTATGTTATAGTTTATTTTTAGCATACCCAGCAATATATTGTTTTGTTACATCATAGCATAAAGGATAGTTGGAGCCATGCAACATAGTTTCTACATTGCACGACCACAAACCTCTCAAGCCTCAAAAGATGTTGCCTTTACACAAGTTTCTACACAAAGATGTTAAGACAACACTTTCTCAAATAAACACACATCATCCTTAATTTACAATCATGTAATTACTTTTACAAGTGCATGGATACCTATCTGTTCGTTAAATCAGGAAATATAGTACGACCAAGTAATTGCAATATATAAACATTTTGGCTCATTAAATTTTTTGGCCCTTAAACGAACCCCTAGGTGATGTGTAATGTTGTTAACCATCGATACTATGAATTCCCTTATACCTAAATGTGCAAAGGTTTCAAAAACACCTAGATGTGCAAGTGGTTTTGTAAAACCATCATAGTCCTACCAAAAGCTCTTCACTGGTGTAGGTTGACGAGTTAAACAACCAATATGATCATTTAACACAATCTCAGCATTAATCTAAATTAATTAAGAAGTGAATCAAACTAACAGACTACATACAAATACTTATATTCATCATGAAGATTCTTTTCCGGTAATGTCCCTAAATTATGTCTCCTAAGAATTTGGTGCTTATAACTATTCATTATGCTTCTCTTCTTTTCAATTTCTGATAAAATTTTCTTATATTTGTTGTGTAATTGAATTGTCTTGCTAAACCAAATAAATCATAATATACATTAAACATGTTTGGAGCTAGGTGTAGAGGACATACTTGTTTGATTGTATTATGATTTCAGTATTTAGAACTTTATTCGTTTCAATATACGGGGCTCTAAAGAGGCAACGACACCTTAAAGTGGGGTCTAAGAGTCAGCAAGCCCTGTTGGAGTTCAAGGGCCAGAGCCCATATTGCAATTAAACTTCAATGTAAAAGCTGATAAAGTTTTTTCTGTTAATTCTGAATTTAAATAGATAACTGTTGGAAGGAAGTTTACGGCCCGAACCCTTGAATACGAACCCTTGAATAGTAGACCAAAGTCTTCGGTTATCATGCTGGTCGTTTCGCGGAATTATCACAAATCATCATACTCATTCTTGATCAATTAGTTTTATTAGATTAATAAGTTCGGATTAAACCACCGAATTTTTTCAATCTAAAAATGATACACGACTCTCAAATTATACATGTTATTAATCCATAAATTCCGTACAAGTTAGAGTCTCCTAGAATTTTTTATATCCAATTATTGCTTCACTGGCGGAATAAATTGGAATTGCGTAATTAGTTAGACAATAAGGTTCATCTTACTTTGACATAAAACAAAACAAAAAAAAACATATAAGCAACGTGCCCGTAATGAAGAACTAGCTTTACCAAGGGAAAATGATAGCCGGTGTAATGGGCGCATTAGTAATAGATATTGTTGATGAGTTCTTTAGATGTAACCAT